>CM021102.1:374856818-375199016 GCA_007115665.2 Sequoiadendron giganteum
GTTTGTTGGTTGTCATGGATTTCAAAATGATTATGTGTTTCATTGTGTCATGGATTTCAAATAATGATTAACATCATTTCTGGATTTCAAATCATTGTGTAAAACTTAAAAGTTCTTGAAAGTCTTAGAGAACAAAAGGTAAAGAGGAAATGTTAAAGCGATAAGCATAGGGTTTGAAACCCTAATTTCTACTTCCATGGGCTTTGAGTTTAGTGTGCTTGTATGAGCTGCAACTGTGGAAGTTGGTCTACTTTTCAGCTGGACAGTTACGATGGTCTTCAACAACGTTTTATGGTAATTGTTTCATCTTCTCCCACTGTGAACAGGTAAAAGAAAATTGCCTTGAGATTTTCGTGCTAAAACAGTTGATTAATTATATATATATTATTTGTTTTTGAAAAAAAACAAAGAATGAAAATGTTTTATATTCTATCATTCGACAGTTAGAGGGTTTTTAGTTATTGGGCATTCTGCAAATTCGATAGTTTCTTTAAAAATGTGTTACCTAAGATTGCATTTCTTGTTCAATCTAAATAGTGTTGGTTAAGAGCTTGGGTAACCCTAACCCTAACCCGAGATGACTTACAGTTGTTGAAACTGCTCATTCATAGTGGCTTTAAATAGATGATCTTCGGGCATTTTTCTGTGATTTGAGAGAGGAATATGAAGCTTCAGTCATATTGAGTAAAAATAGTACTGTATTAAAAATATTTTATTATGATTCTCATATTATTGTATTGAAGGAAGATGTTGATGCACAACATTATTCAATGTGCTTAATGAGGATATACATAGTCTTCTACTGAAATTCTAGAGTTGCAAAATCTGCACTTATAGGGTTCTGATAGGATGCTATAATTGTTATGTGTTAACAGGGGTTGGTGCTCCTTGGAACGGGTGTTCCTAAATTTGTAAGGGGTTGGTGCTCCTTGGAATTGGTGTTCCTAAATTTTTAAGGGGTTGGTGCTCTAAAGTTTGCCAATAAGGAATTGTAAGTTGTGGTTTTTGAAGTTAAACCAGTGAGGCAGTTTAGGAGTGGTTTTTCTACCCCAAGAGGGTTTTCCACTCGACAAATTCTTTGTCTTATGGTCTCTTTGTTTTGATGTCATAATGCTTCTATTTTGTGATGTTTTTGTGAGTGATTGTTCTTATTAGTCTGAACATTGTTGAATGTTGTTTCTTCATCTCTGAAAATGGTTATATCAAAATATCTTGCACAAGTGTTCTATCATTGTTGAAAATTCTAATTCAATAGAAAGAATAAAAGCATTCATTTAATTCATTGCTCAAGAATTGTTATAATGTGCTAAAGGTTCTTGTTGTCTCATTACCTATCTTGTGTCATTATGTTGCACTGTTGTTGCGGTGTCTTATAAAGCTGCATTGAAATTAGTTAGTTAAGAAGTGATTCAATAATGTTGGTCTTCTTTTGCGTAGTCTTATGAGTTGCACTTGTACTGTCATCATGCTTTGATATTTAAACAATGTCAGTCACAATTGTTTTGGAAAATGCAAGATAGCTCACTCAAATCATATTGGCATAAGTTGTCTAAAGGTCTGAGTTAATGTTGTCATATCTTTATTTACCCCTTTTCATGAATGCACTCAAAGTGATTACTTTACTTTGTTGTCAATAAAAAGGATATCAGGATTAAAAGTCTTGGTCAAAGATTAAAATGGTTTAGACAATGATTCAACCCCCCCTCTTAGTGTCTTCCTATACTCCAGCAATTGGTATCAGAGCCATACCCGTACATAAGTCTAACCAACTTAGGGTTTCTTGGTCGTGGAGTATTCGTCATGGGTAAGTACAAGAGGAACAAAGGTGAAAAGAAAGCCCCTAGTGTCAAGAATTTTTTTGACAAACCAACCTTCGTCAAATCCCTGCCAGTTGATACTAAAAGTAATAGCTTAGTAAGTGACTTTGAACAAGAATTTGGTGAAATATAATATGAAGATGATGAGTATAAGGTTTATCTGGAAGGAGAACTGCTTGCTGCCTTAGATGAACTGAAAAGGCTTAAACAAGAAAATCAGATTGAGTCTAAATCTATAGAGATTACTAATGAACATTCAAATGGCCAAAACATTAATGAAAAGGAAGATCATTTTTTTCGAGAAGTTAAATATGAACAGGAATATGATGAGCAAGAAAGTGAGGTTGATTTGGAAGGTGAACTCCTATGTGCTTTATATACAATTAAGCAGCTTAGAAAAGAGAACCATAATTTAAAAAGGAAACTTCAACAAGAAAAATATATCAAAGATAAGATATGTTCAGATCTTATAGAAGCAAAGATACAAGCTGAAGAAGCTAAAAAGATTGAGGAAGAAGTTGGAAACCAACTTAAGGTAAAAGAACAGAGTATAGAAAAAATTGAGTGGCAAGTGGTTTTACTGAGGAATGCTGGTAAAGCACCAAAGCAGTTAAGTGATGAGAAAATTAATGAGAATGGCTCTATGTCTTTGGATAAAATTATTGGTGCACAAAAATCTCCAAGTGACAAAGGTGGTCTAGGCTTAGAAGAAGGATAGTGCTCTAAGGTTAGAAAAACACCTAGAACAAAGGTAGATTTAAAATTTCATGCTACTAATATTGAAATTGCAGGAAACAACCAACACAAGGATATCAACAGAGGAGGAAGGAATAGAACAAACAAATGCACAAGATCTCCCTTTTCTTGGCAAGGTAAATTGATTAGGTATAATTGTTCTTTTTCAGGCTATTTTTATTCTTGTTTTGATTATGGCCATAGAGCATTTGAATGTTGGATTAAAGTGAATAAAAATGATTGGCAAAAGAACAATAATATTGCCACATGATTCAAGTGTAGTCAATCAAGTCATATTGTAAGAACCTGTGATAAATTATTTTTAAAGGGTGATACAAGATACTATAAATCTTTGGTTGTATGTTGTAGATGTAATGGTTTTGGACATAAAGCAAAGTTTTGTAGAGGTCAGTGGAAGAAATCATTTGGAAAAAACAAAGAGTTAGAAAATCTTTGGAGGTCTGGAGAAGAAAGCAAGGAAAAGAAGAGAAAGGACAAAATCTTATGGATGCTGCACAAGAATCATTTCTAAGCATTTAAAAGGCAACACGAAAATAGGGGGAGTTGATTGGTGCATTATATATCAAACCCCTTTGATATCAATCAAGAAGGAGTTGCATTTTTTTGCCTCATGACTTATTTTCATATAAGGGTGTAAGTCATAGTGTTAAGTCACAAATATATCATATTTTTGTGTTCTATGCTGGGTTCGTGTTTATGTTGAGAATAAAAATTGATGATAACAATTTTAATACTATGGTTCATATATATCATCCTACTGATGGGTGATAATTTCTCACATGTCTACTGAAGTTGCAATGGGTGCTTTATGTTTCTTTGAAAGTGTCTGTGGGTAAACACTGTATAAAATCTGTGAAGGATGCTTGAAACGCAATTTATGTCATTTATGGATAGATTTAGTTTTGCTTTGCTGAAACATAATGATAATGGAAAAGTTTCTTGCTGTAATGCTTGGTACATCTTTTATGAGTGAAGTCTTAATGACAAAGCATGATAAGGCATAGGTCTGTTAATTGTTTAAGATCTTGAGGAATACAGTTTGGCTTGTAATGATAGTGGCAGCTAGCTGAAAAGACAATGACAGTGAATGTTGCTTGAAATTAAGTGTTGCTATGTAGACTAATAGACATATGACAAGTCTATATTTCAGTGATTACAGTAGTTTATACCTGATATGATGTTCTTGCTTCTAGGACAATGACCTTTTCACCTATGTTCCTTTGATATATCTTTTGTAGGAAGCTTCAAGTTTAAAAGTTCAGTGACAGTTCATTGGAATTAAAATTGATGGTCAATAGATAATGGTAACATTTCATGGTTGGAATGTGAACAACACTCAAAAATTTATTACAAAAGTGTTTGAAAAGTACCATGTTGCTGATTCTAGAAGTTTGTTTGTGCAATCATTTGATTAAAATATTTTTGGTTGACAATGACTCTTCTTTGAGAGAGCTTCTACTGGATAGTAGTGACATTGATCTTCAAAAGTTTGTCATACAAGTCTTTTGTACTGGTTTGAAGTTGTGTTTTCATGATAAAAGTTTCAAGAGGTTGCAGATTTGATAATGTGTTTGGTGACAAAACATTGCACTCTTGGGACAATGTTCATCCTTGGTTCAATTATTTGTTTGATAGATGTTGGATTTGGATTCTTGGTATCTTCCCTAAAGCATGGTAAATAGATTAAAACAATAATGTTCCTATAAAAAGTATTGATGCTTATTTCCTTGATCATGAGTGGATTAGATTGTAGGAGTCCTCAGTCACATGAAACAATGATTTATATTAGCATCTTAACACCAGTTCTGAAATTGTTATTGACAGGGGAATAGTATAGGTGATGTTTCTATGTTGTCAAGATAATGACCAAAGTGTTTAAAGTAGCCTAATCCAGTTGCTAACATTAAATGAATTTGTGCATAACAGATTTTCTATTTCATATTGTTAAGGTTGATGTGCTGATTGATGGAGTCTTTCATTTCCTATCATTCAGGCAACAAGAAGGATTGAGTTAACGAATATTCTTGTATCATGACCTTCTACAGATGTTCACATTAGTTTTTATGTGTTTCTACTGACACATTCATTGCAGGAATTCAAGTTTGAAAGTACTTTGATAGTTCTTTGGCAAGTTTGATGCTCAATTCTTAAGGTGCAGTGACTTAGCTTTGAAAGCCAATGATTTGAAGAAGGAGAAATGGTTTACTTTGGTTCACATAGTGATTTTCATAACAAGTATTAATATGAATCGAGAAGTAAAAGACACCATGAATGATGTTTGTACAAAATTGGTGGATAGACAGTCCATTCAATGTTAGTGATTGTTCTCTATTCTATCAAAATTGATAATGCTATAAATAGGTTTTTTGTTGCTTTAATAGTACATCATACTCTTCTATGGTGGATAGTGAGTATGGTATGGATAGTGGTAAAATCATGTTGATTCTTTTTGTTGCTTGCATGCATACTTAATTTTTTAGTGGGACTGAGTTGTGATTCACATGTAACCTCCTTGTTGATCAACATGTAGAAACAATGATGTTTTATATTAAAGGTCATTTTCTTGAAGGAAAGATAAAAGATCTTCTGCCAAGAGTTAGTATATGCAAAGCGTCAGGGGGAGCTTCTTGTTGCAATTTGTCTTTAAGTATCTGAATCGATAGGGTCTTTGATTATATTTATCCATGAGATTAACATAAGGAGATACATGAAGCAACATTGTTTGCTTATAAAGTGATGGCATATTGGTTGATTCCTGAGTCTTGATTCATACTTTCAGCTGGATATGTGTTGTTTGGACTCTCAATTGTTAGGTATGGTCTTAATGATGATCTATGGAAGGTTACTTGAAAATTATTGTGGTTTTGACCAAATGTTACTTGTAGGGGAGCAAGTAATATCTCTGTGACAAAAGGCAAGATGAAACATTGATATTTGGTTAACAATGCTTTTTTTTCTAATATTTATACACAAGGACAGTTAGCCTTGGTTTGAGTTTTTGGATATGGATCTTTGAAAGGTTGCTTGGATAGTTGCAGTATAGTGGAAGCGTTTTGTTTGGTCTATTAGTGACAGTGCATATTATGAATATCTCTAAGATCTTTTCATTCTTAATCTTACCCCTACTAATGTTATTGGTATTATTGGGCAGGTTATGTGCATGACTCAGTGACATTACAGTGCTGTGGTTTAGGGGGAGCAAGGCTACTTGGTGAACATTGTTTATGCAACTAGTTACTGTGTTGGTTGGTTTCAGATTCATGGCATCTCACATTCTCCTCTTTCATCCTTTGTCATTGAGGCAAAAAGGGGGAGAGAAATTATGTGTTTTTCCATCAAGGACAAAGGAAGATTTTGTTGGCTTCTTTTGTGGCATTTGTCCTTGATGTAAAAACTGCCCTAGGTTGGTGCCTTGCCATTTCATAGTTGGCATAATTACTTGATTGGTATATATTCATTTGACTTTGGCATAGTTGGTGTAATTACTTGTTTGGTATCTTGATTTACATTTGTTGGTGCTCAGTTCACTTTGATATAGTTGGCATTTTATTCAGATATGTTATCTTTGGCTGGACTAATCTCTTGGATACATGTGTAGTTCTTTCATACAGGTTGTTTGGCATGATAAGATTTCAGTGATTATATGGCATTGATAAGGCATATACAAATGAAGGTATTGTTGATATTTAATTATGAGATCTATTTTTATTCACAAACAAAGTATTTAAATAGCTGTGCTTCACCTTGTGTGAAGTCTTCTAGCACACATTCTTATACATCTTGATTGATACATAAAGGTGCATACTTGGACTTTGGCTTAGCCATTCACATTTTGCATATGATATTAAATAATCTTCAGGCTAAATATTAATTCGGTAACAATGTCTAAAGTGATTTTGTATCGGACCTTACTGCATTGATAAATGACTTTGAATAGTCATATTGTTTTTTGGATCGACCACTATATTTCACCATTTTATATAACTGTATGTTGGCATCTAAAAGTGATTAAAGATCTGAATGTGATCTTTTTACAAGGCATATCGGGTTTCCTTAAATCTTCATTAAGTGGTGATATTTGTTTCCTATCGATCACTTAGTGTTTGACTTTGAGTAAAGTTGGTTGAAAATAATTCTTTGGCAGCGACACCTACATATTATGGGATGATGACTTGGATTTGTCTTTGGCAGCGACACCTACATATTATGTGATGATGACTTGGATAGTCAAAAGGTTTGTCAGTTGTCATGGATTTCAAAATGGTTATGTGTTTCATTGTGTCACGGATTTCAAATAATGATTAACATCATTTTTGGATTTCAAATCATTGTGTAAAACTTAAAAGTTCTTGAAAGTCTTAGAGAACAAAAGGTAAAGAGGAAATGTCAAAGCGATAAGCATAGGGTTTGAAACCCTAATTTCTGCTGCCATGGGCTTTGAGTTTGGTATGGTTGTATGAGCTACGACTGTGGAAGTTGGTCTACCTTTCAATTGGACAGTTACGATGGTCTTCAACAGTGTTTTATGGTATTTGTTTCATCTTCTCCCACTGTGAATAGGTAAAAGAAAATTGCCTTGATATTTTTGTGCTAAAACAATTGATTAATGATATATATATATATTTTTTGAAAAGAAACAAAGTATGAAACTGTTTCATATTCTATCATTCGACAATTAGAGGGTTTTCAGTTATTGGGCATTCTGCAAATTTGACAGTTTCTTTACAAATGTGTTACCTAAGATTGCATTTCTTGTTCAATCTGAATAGTGTTGGTTAAGAGCTCGGGTAACCCTAACCCTAACCCAAGATGGCTTAAAGTTGTTGAAACTGCTCATTCACAGTGGCTTTAAATAGATGATCTTCAGGATTTTTTTTGTGATTTGAGAGAGGAATATGAAGCTTCAATCATATTGTGTAAAAATAGTACTACATTGAAAATATTTTATTATGATTCTCATATTATTTTATTGAAGGAAGATGTTGATGCACAACATTCTTCAATGTGCTTAATGAGGATATACATAGTCTTCTATTGAAATTCTAGAGTTGCAAAATTTGCACTTATAGGGTTCTGATAGGATGCTATAACTATTATGTGTTAATAGGGGTTGGTGCTCCTTGAAATGGGTGTTCCTAAATTTTTAAGGGGTTGGTGCTCCTAGAGTGGGTGCTCTAAATTTTTCTAGTAAGGCATTGTAAGCAGTGGTTTTTGAAGCTAAGCCAATGAGGCAGTTTAGGAGTGGTTTTTCTACCCTAAGAGGGTTTTCCACTCGACAATTTCTTTGTCTTATGGTCTCTTTGTTTTGATGTCATAATGCTTCTAGTTTGTGATGTTTTTGTGGGTGATTATTCTTATCAGTTTGAACATAGTTGAATGTTATTTCTTCATCTCTGAAAAATGGTTATACCAAAATGTCTTACACAAGTGTTCTATCATTGTTGAAAATTCCGATTCAATAGAAAGAATAAAAGCATTCATTTAATTCATTTCTCAAGAATTGTTATAATGTGCTAAAGGTTCTTGTTGTCTCATTACCTATCTTGTGTCATTCTGTTGCACTATTGTTGCAGTGTCTTATAAAGCTGCATTAAAATTAGTTGGTTAAGAAGTGATTCAATAATGTTGGTCTTCGTTTGCACAATCTTATGAGTTGCACTTGTACTGTCACCATGCTTTGATTGTTAAACAATGTCAGTCACAATTATTTTGGAAAATGCAAGATATCTCACTCAAATCATATTGGCATAATTTGTCTAAAGATCTGAGTTAATGTTGTTATATCTTTATTTACCCCTTTTCATGAATGCACTCAAAGTGATTACTTTACTCTGTTGTCAATAAAAAGGATATCAAGATTAAAAGTCTTGGTAAAAGATTAAAAAGGTTTAGACACTGATTCACCCCCCCTCTCAGTGTCTGTCCATACTCCAACACCACTTACATTCCATAATGCCACAATGTTCTCAACATTTCAAGTGCAACCATCTTCATCCATCACCACAAGAATCCAAAGTGTGCCTAATGTTACACAAGGACATGTGAACCAAGTGCCTCAAATAGGACAACAAGGGAAAGTTAACACCCTCACACAAATTCAACCATTAAAAAGTTGTTCCAACAACCCCATTGAAACATCGAAACAAGTGGTTACCCAAAATACCCAAGTCAATCCACCATCCACATCAACCCCATCTATCATCAATCCAAATCAAAGTGACACATTGATCATATACCCTATCAACCAAGGTCATACCTTGGTCCCACACCAAACACAACAAGGGAACCCTCAACACATTAGTCAAGGGAACTCTTCTAATCAATTGATCCAAGGTTAGAATGTGCCATTGACATCGCAATACCAAATGGTTCCATCATCATCTTTACCATTGGTCCCCCAAACCATGCAAAATCAAATGGGGCCCAAAACCTACATTCCTCCATCCCAATAGACAATTTTACAAGGAATGATAGCACAAAAAAACCCATAAATACTCACCACACAACAACTATCTCAAATCAACTCACAACCCACTCACACCATGATCACTCAAAATCCATCTCACATACAAAACAACTCTACGTTGTAAGCACACCAAGCTCAAGCTCAAGCTTTGCAAAAACAACAAGCTTTGCAACAACAACAAGCTCACACTCTATCTTTTCAACAAGCATAAGACACCTACCAAAAAGCATTGTAACAACAACAAGCTCAACAACAAGCCTTAATTACACAACAAAATAGTAGGACCAACAACAAGCATTGCAACACCAACAAGCTCAACAAAAAGCCTTAATTGTGCAACAACAACAACAAGCCCAACAACAAGCATTGCTCACACACAAATAACAACAAGCCCAACAACAACAAATACTTATACAATAACAACAGGGTTTATATTATAATCCCCCAAAAAATGTCATGAATCCAATAGAACAAGGAGCATATATAACTCCACTCCTACCACCCTACACACCATATAACACCCCATCATATCAAAATCCCACTTACACTTCTTCCACCATTCCACGGTATACCACATATGATCCTCTACCAAATCCACAAGAAGATGTGTCATCATAGCTCAAGGTGCTCACACAACAGATCCAAGACATTCAAATGGGAAAACCAAGAAACCACATATGCAACAAAAATTGTTTCCTTACCCCTTTGATAGGAACATAGCGATGGTACCATTCCCACCTGATTTTGACGTTCCAAAGTTTGATAAATACAAAGGACAGGGAAATCTAGTGGATCACATCAAATAATTCCATGTAATGTGTATGGAGGTGGCTTACAATGATTCCTACTTAATGCACCTTTTCCCATGCAGTTTGGTGGGGTTGACAATTGATTAGTTCTCACAATTGCCTCCAAGAATCTAAAACTTCCAACAGATAATCGATAGGTTCATAGATCATTTGTCCTTCAATCTTGATATGGATGTGAGCTTGGAAGATTTGTATACCCTCAAGAAAAACAAGGGGGAATCCTATGAAAACTTCCTACAATGATGGAGACAACAAGCTAGCAAGAGCAAATGGCCTATCCCCAAAGAGCAACAAGTTAGAATCATCATTGCTAATGTCGACACAAATTTATCCTTTCATTTAAAGATGCAATGTGTCACGTCTTCTAATGAGATTACCCCTAGGGCCCTCAACATTGAGAGGGCCCTAATTACACAAGGGATCACACAAGTGTATAAAGATAACCGCCCATCCACTAGATCTAATGAAAAACCTCGATTTTGGGCCAAGAATAAGAATGTTACTAGTGGTGGTGTTGTCGATGCAAAGGTGGTCTTAACTACTCCTAGGCAAGAAAACACCCAAACCATGAACACACAACAACCATACACGCCACCACCAAACAATCAACCAATAATCAATACCACAAACACTCAACATGGACCACAAAGAACAAACAATGCTCCTAAGTGAAAATTCACTCCCTTAGGGGAACTTATGGAGGATGTGCTGAAGAAGTTGATGCAATCTAATCTTATCACACTCCCAAATTTATCAAACTATCAAGTGCCACAAGTCAAACCTCCTAGCTATATAGAAGATCATTTTTGTGAATTTCACCAATACAAAGGTCATAACACACAAAATTGTTTTACACTCAAACATCTAATACAAAATCTTATTAAACAAGGAGACATTGATATTGATCAAAAATATGGGAATACAAATCTGAAAATTTACACAAACCCTATGCATAATCATGGAAAAACAAAATATTTGGGAAAGGCATCAACTTCAAACAATGTAAACCATAGCCATGATACCACAGTGGGACATATTTGTGTTATTTATTCATCACAACATGAGGAATTAGACACGTATCAAGATATTGTTTTAAAACAAAGTCCAAACCCATCAACAATGTCTAGCAATATTTCATATCGTAATTACATCAAGTATGTGTCAGATTACGATATATCTCGTACATATGACTTCATGATTGGGCATGCTGAAGAAGTTCCAAATGAGCAAGAAATATCCCTTATTACACCCACACCCACAAACTGTTGTGAAGATTCTTTTACCAATGATATATCATCCACCTAAGGATCATGTCGAAAGGAGGTTCTTGAGGATAAGGAAAGTTGCTCTGAATCAAGTCAGGATCAAGAACCCCTATCCTTAGATTTTCATCAAGAGTTGAAGGACATCCTCCAAACCATCTTAAACTCCATAAGTATCCCCAATATCACCCCTAAGATGTTTCTTTCTAATGGACATATATATGTTCTTCATCCATAACAAGTCCCCCACTCTTAATAATCCATCACTCGAGCAAGTAGCAGTCAATATTCTTGATTCTTACAGTGATTGTGCATCATCAACATCTTTTGAATCAACACCAACATCTTTTGAAGTAGTATCAACAGATAACGATATCATAGAATCATAGAAAATAGTTCATATTATTGAACAATAGGAACCCATACCAATATCATGTGTTCATGACAAGTCATATTTAGTGGCTATGGATCAGAGGATACATTATTAGGGAAAAGGACTAGGTATTGTTAATACCTTCACAATGCCGAGGGAAATCTTGTCTAAAGCCAACATCAACATAAGGGGCACGAAGGATCCTTATGGTGAAAATATTGTCCACTACAACTAGTTGTATCATGAATCATCATTCACCCATCAACTCATACACAAGTTGGGACCAACGTAAAAATAAAGATTCCTATCAAAACAAGGAGGAGATCATCAAAGAAAATGAATCCGTAAAGAAAAAAGGACAAAATAAATACAAATAGATACCAAAGGATACAAAAGAAAATCATCCCAATCATACTCCATCAGTCAAAGAAACTATGGGGAAAAGTCCAAAATGGAAATGTATCCATCAAAAGAGTACTCAAATACAAAAGTAGGCTTCTCAAGCAAGGAACAAAGTATATCTAATGGTTGGTCCTAAATCCATGATAACCTCCATTCCCACCCATCATTACTCATCTTCCCAAGTTTGGAGATTCAAAGGTTCAAACGATCGACCAATTCATCTCATATTCCTTCATGCATAACACCATACACTCCATTCATGATATCCAATTCTTGCATTGACCGTGTGTTGGAAACTACCCTTCATCATAAGGATTCTAAAGACACTTTATCATGATGTGGACACATAGAAAAGGTTAATTTCGGTATCCACAAGACAAATCAAAGTTCTTCAAAGTTGCACTCAAGTGCTCGTATCTTAGCAAAGAGGCTTCTTCAAGAAGGATATCGTTGGCACGTTATGATAGTGGCCTCTACATCAATACCACCAGGTGGTTCAACATGAGGGCACAATTTCCAAAAAATCACAAAAAATAAGAAAATAATAAAATTAAAAATCATTCTCCAGTAAAAACAACTTCAGTGGTGCTTTAGGAAAGTACTATGTTGAAAACCTAGAAAAAGGTGTCATGAGTAGAATCGAGCATCTATATGATCCTTGTCAGAAATAAGCATCTCATCCTTTTCATTATAAATACAATGTTCCCTCCATCCATCCAATCTAGATTTATCTAGATATTCCCATTTAACTTGATCTTGACAAAGATTTGGTGTATACTTCAACTCTACTCATGGAAGACTTTTGACAGGCTCTTAACCATTTTATCTCATGAAGTCCCACAACCCATATTCAGCATGATAAAACTTTGTTGAACTCTTCACATATACATTACCTATCTTGGTTTGTTCATTAAACTATGAATCATTGCTAGACATTGTGGGCAAGTTATTGCACTCTTGTTTTCAAACAACTCTTGATTCATGTCTTGTATCTCATAACATGACATCAACATCATGATATAGGTATTGTTTATCTAAAAAATCTCTTAGAAAATCCCAAAACATTTAAATCTCATCAAAAATCCAAAAACACTTGCAAAATATAGAAAATTCAAAAACATCAAAATCTTGTATAGCCAAAATCCAAAAAACATTCAAAAAGTCAAAAAATAAAAAAATAACCTTGTCGAACTACATTGTCTCTGAGTTGGAACATAGGCAAGGCCATCATTAATGTGCCCCCGGGATACTTTAGGTTAGGATTCCATCCTAATAAACTGACAATCCATCAAGTGTTCATATCTCATCAATAATCTGGTCAAAGTTAGTCAAACTATGTTGTCTCTGAGCTTGAATGTAGGCAAGGCCATCACGGATGTGCCCCTGAGACACTTTAGGTTAAGACTCCATCATAATAAACTGACAATCCATCAAGTGTTCATATATCATCAATAATCTGGTCAAATTTAGTTGAACTACATGGTATCTGCATGTATAACATAGGCAAGGCTCATCTTTGATAAGCCCTCGAGGCCCTAGGTCAGTCCCTTTTAGGTCTTGGTCAAAACTCAGAAAACATAAAACATTTGAAAACTTAGAAAAACACAAAAACATTTGAAACTTGAAAACCCAAAACAACCTCAAATAATCGAAAACCTAAACATTCACATAAACATTCAAAAATATAAAAAACAACCTCGAAACATTGAAAAATACCAAAAGCATTGAAATATTCTAAAAAGTCCAAAACCACCCATCCCATTTCACTTTCACCCACAATAAATTTCCATTCATAATAAATCGATCATCACACTCACCCTTTGGTAACACAAACTAAAACATGTACAACAATCAGCAAAAGAAGAAACCTTAAACGTAAAAAATCAAACTCTTGATCATTATCAAACATGTCAATCAAACCTTATATCAACGACCTTTCAAACAACCTATCAATCTACCACCATCCACTAACATGTCATAGGATGTATCCTTCCTACAATGGGAATTATCATTGGCAAACAATTTGGATATTTATCCTCAAAATACATTACACCTTTTGGTAAGAGATATAAATAACATTGACTATTTGTTCATTTTGATCTTGTCTTATGATTTATCTTATTGAACCACTCCAAGGACCTCTCGATTCAATGTCTGTCAAAATGGTTTAGAGAGAAAGGAATGGAGCATCGATCATTATATTTTGTTTGTTGTGCTTGTGGAGTATTCTTGTAAAATAATCTTGGCGCATACTTGCTTAGTTGTACATAGGGAGGTTGTTTTGAATAGATTGTTGACTATTGTGTATGCTTTGGTCTGAAATGTTCTAAACTTCTAAACTACATTCCAACGAGGTTTTCGTATGTCAAGGTGTGAGCAATAATTATCCTATCTATTTGCAGAGTCAAAGTCCATCGCACTAGATACAATGCCATCCTGGTTATCGATACCTTGATGCATCGTGTCTATGTTTTATATCAAAAATAAGGAATGATGAAGTATCCCAATCCCTAAAATGAGCATATCATCTATCTCATCACCATATCTAATAAAATCTTGAATGATCATAGGCTTGTTGGACTTCTAAATCAATCTCAAAATCAATGGTTAATCCATCTCATTCTTCTATCTCATTCTCATTCTTCTTATTCTTCTATCTTTACTAATAGTTATATCCAGGTATCAAATCTATGCAATATATCAAAATATACATGAGGCTACCCATGGCCAATGATTGTCTATACATCATCAAATCTGTCTACATCAGACATCTGAGCTTTCTATTCCTCTTTGAGCTGAACTAATCTTGAACCTTTGTCACGATCTCGACCCGCAATTCCAAATTTCCACTTGATCTCTCGAGGGGGTAGGGTACCAGCTTAATTCCTTCCATTGGGGCAATAGTGGGGCATCCAAAAAATCAAGAATTTTTAAATTTTGATCTGAGTAGCTACATTAATCCGAAAAGTTTCAATCTTTGAACCAATGTAACAAGTACCTCGCTTCAAAGAGGGGTAAAATGTAGACACTTAAAATTGTCTCAAATGGTTTACACACTTAGATTTGATCACTAACATTGTTTCATCGTGGAATTCATCCTCTTTTCACCTATTTGATTAAATAAGCCTAGTTATTTAATTAAATGCATCATTTTTCGTCTATTAATCTAATTGATCTAATTAGGTTAATTCACCCCCTTTCACATTCACCTCTCATCCTGTTTAATTGAATAAAACAAATTATTTTATTTAAACACCATATGTCCTCTCAATTATTTGAATAATCCTAAATTATTAAATTAAATGTCATTTTGTACCCCTTTTCATTAAATAATAATTATTTAATGGACATCCTAATATTCCTCAACCCGCACAATTAAAACTATATTCCTCAACCCACACAATTAAATCTTAGTTTTAATTACCAGTTGCTAATTTCCCTCACCCATCCACTTGCATAGGGAATATTCCAAAAGAATATTCTCCTATTTCGCTCCAAAAATGGAATGATCATTTTCAAACAAACTTTGTAACAAACTTTCAAAGTTGTTACAAAGTGTGTTTGTTTGAATCATTCTCAATCATTGATGCTTTCTTTGATCCATGTGATCTTTTATTATCATCCATTGATGATAATCCTTGATCCATGTTTCAATCTTGATTCCATATTGACCATTGATTGATCAAATTGATCTCAACCATTGATTCTTCATTTTCTCTCCTATAAATACTTCACCATTTGGAGAGAAATGGATCTACCTTTTTAGAGTAAAGTTATGCTGCTCATTTGAATAATATCTCTATTCATACTTGCACCATTTTCAAGATTTCTCATCTTTTTATCCATCCACAACATCATTTTATCACATTTACCTTAGTTTTTCAACAATGGAGTTTGGTTAAATGTTCATCTCATCAAAGGGATTGGGAAAGGGTCACCATTCCACACCAATGTGAAACCAATCCCCCAATGGGACAAGGTTTGGAGTATTAGAATGGATTTTTTAAAGCTTTCATGTTCATTTCATGCTTCTGGTTCAATGGTTTTTTAGTTTTTTGATGCTTTCAAATGTCTCATTGGAATTGTAGCCTAAAGGGTTAGATATGTCTTAAGTTCATTATAATTTGGTGTATTTAACTTATACTATGATTACAATCACACATGGTGATGGACATCACCATGAGACCAAATTTCTTTGAGGCATTTTTTCAAACAACTCATTGCCTTTTCCATGCTACCATATTTTCCATACATGTCTACCAAAGAATTCTATGAAACAAGGTAGTGAGCTATTTGAAAAATGCCTCAAAGAAATGTGGTCTCATGGTGATGTCCATCACCATGAGACCACATTTCTTTGAGGCATTTTTTCAAATAGTTCATTTCCTTTTTTATGCTACCACATTTTCCATACATGTCTACCAAATCATTTTGTCAAACATGTCTATGCTACAACATTTTTCATACATGTCTACCAAAGCATTTTTCATACATGTCTACCAAAGAATTTTATGAAACAAGGTAGTGAGCTGTTTGAAAAAATGCCTCAAAGAAATGTGGTCTCATGGTGATGGAATTCACCATGAGACCACATTTCTTTGAGGCATTTTTTCAAACAGATCACTTCCTTTTCTGTTCTACCGCATTTTCCATACATGTCTACCAAAGCATTTTATCAAACATGTCTATGCTACCACAATTTTCATACATGTCTACCAAAGAATTTTATGAAACAAGGAAGTGAGCTATTTGAAAAAATGCCCAAAGAAATGTGGTCTCAAGGTGATGGAATTCACCATGAGACCACATTTCTTTGAGGCATTTTTTCAAACAGATCACTTCCTTTTCTGTTCTACCGCATTTTCCATACATGTCTACCAAAGCATTTTATCAAACATGTCTATGCTACCACACTTTTCATACATGTCTACCAAAGCATTTTATGAAACAAGGAAGTGAGCTATTTGAAAAAATGCCTCAAAGAAATGTGGTCTCAAGGTGATGGAAATCACCATGAGACCACATTTCTTTGAGGCATTTTAAAAAAAAACTCACTTCCTTTTCTATGCTACCACATTTTCCATACATGTCTACCAAAGCATTTTATCAAACATGTCTATTTCTACCAAAGCATTTTTCATACATGCCTACCAAAGAATTTTTCATACATTTCTACCAAAGCATTTTTCATACATGTCTACCCAAAAATTTTTCATACATGTCTACCAAAGAATTTTTCATACATGTATACCAAAGAATTTTATGAAACAAGGCAGCGAGTTTTTTGAAAAAATGCCTCAAAGAAATGCGGTCTCATGGTGATGGACATCACCATGAGACCACATTTCTTTGAGGCATTTTTTCAAACATCTCACTACCTTTTCTATGCTACCACATTTTCCATACATGTCTACTAAAGAATTTTATCAAACATGTTTGTGCTACCAATTTTTCATACATGTCTACCAAAGCATTTTATGAAACAAGAAAATGAGCTATTTAAAAAAATTCCTCAAAGAAATACCACATTTCTTTGAGGCATTTTTTCAAACAACTCACTTCCATTTCTATGCTATTACATTTTCCATACATGTCTACCAAAGTATAACAGTTCACTTCCTTGCTGCTATGGCTAAACGCCTAAAACAAACACTTTCAAATATAAAGGAAGGATATAGTAAAATCAAATAAAAAACAATAGTCAAATCTAAAGGGCAATCTTTGACAACAAAGTGTTAAGAGAAAACACAAAGTCATTATGACTGTAGTAGGGCAGAGTTTGGAGTTTGAAAACTTTGACAATCATGATTATAAGGATAGTATTCTTTGGTTTTAGTTGTGCAAACATAAGAAGGATTAAAGGATATTGACTTCAATCTATTTCAAAGGATACTGATTACATCAAGCATTGCACATATTTAAAACTCAAAGCATTACTTCACATTGCATAACTAATGTAACTAGATGACAAAATTTCAATTACAAGATCTAATATTTTTGAAAGTCAACCTATGTGCAACTCTTATGCGATTACTTCACATTGCATAACTAATAACTAAGAGCAGCTACCAATTGCATTTTCTTTTCATTGCATTCCATGAGACCATCTTGGTTTGAGGCATTTACTTGAGGAATTTTTTAAAAGCCTCTATATAATTTAGATGAATTCATCTATTATGTCACGTTTTTCAATTTTTATCTTCAAAATCTTGAAAATTAAACTTTTATATGCAACTTCAATCTAATTCAATGCTAAATTCTATGAATAAAAATGGAGATTAATAAAATTATCAAATGAATGGTCTATATTGTAAAAAAAAAACAATATAAATATCTAGCTAAAATGAGTGAATTCCACTAGCTATGATGGAAATGGACTACTATAAGCGATGGAAATGGACTACTATAAACAATGCAAATGGAATTCATAATAAAGTTTGTGGTAAGTTGATATACTCTATATAAGTTTACATGAATTCAATCTAAATTATGTTATGTTTTCCGTTTTTTTCTTCAACTCCTAAAAATCAAAATTTTTTATGCAACTTCCATCTAATTCAATGTTGAATTGTATGTAAAACTATTATGATTAATAAAATCATGAAAGGAATAGTTTATATTGTCAAAACTAAACAAACAACTAAATATAAATATTTCAATTGTACCAAAATGAATATATTACCTAAGATAATGAAAAATGATGTTGAAACTTCAAATTGTCTTCTTTTATGCTGTCTAGCATGCAATTTGGTGCTAAAATGGTGATCGATCAAATAAATTTTGTACAAAAACAACTCAATTGCATAAAAAGATGTTTTCGAGTTGGATAAAGCACAAAACAAAATAAATGCAGGGAATTGTGGGATTGAATCATGGGGCCAACTCCTTTTTTACCGTTTTTGGAAAAGAAACATTTGGCGCTTGCCAAATTTGGTGAGTGCCAAATGTGATGAAAAATGTGTTGCTCAACCTTAATCCTTGAACCCTCAAACCTTGAACCTAATCCATCAATCCTATACCTTAAACCCTAAACCCTTAACCATAAACCCTCTAACCTACACATTAAACCCTCAACCCTAATCCCTCAGCACTATCCCTTAAACTCTAAACCCTAAACCTGAAACCCTTGACCCTAATATATCAACCCTATACCTTAAACCCTAAACCCTAAACCCTCTACCCTCTACCCTACACATTAAACCCTCAACCCTAATTCCTCAACACTGTCTCTTAAACCCTAAACCCTAAAACCTAAACTTGAAACCCTTGACCCTGATCCGTCAACCCTATACCTTAAACCCTAAACCCTAAAACCTCTACCCTCTACCCTACACATTAAACCCTCAACTCTAATCTCTCAACACTATCCCTTAAACCTTAATCCGTCAACCCTCAACCCTTAAACCGTAATACTTCAACTCTCAACCCTTAAATTGTAATACCTCAACCCTCAACCCTCTACCCTCTACACTATACATTAAACCCTCAACCATAAATACCTGAGAGAGATGAGAGGGAGAGAGAAAGATAAATACCTGAGAGAGGGAGTTGGAGTGAGAGAGAGTATTCTAGGTAGGGTGGGAGGGAGTGAGACTTGAGGGAGAGGGACTACTTTTAGAGAAAGAGAGTTATCTAGTTAGGATGAGAGGGAGAGACCTGAGAGAGGGAGAGGGGGTGGGAGGGATATTTGAGGGAGAGACTTAAGAGATAGGGAGTGTGAGAGAGGGGGTTGGAGTAAGAGAGAGTAGTCTAGGTAGGGTGGGAGGGATTGAGACTTGAGAGGGAGAGGGAGAGAGTTATTTAGTTAGGGTGGGGGGAGAGGGGTTGGGAGGGATGTTTTGAGGGAGAGACCTAAGAGAGAGGGAGTGTGAGAGAGGGGGTTGGAGTGAGAGAGAGTTGTCTAAGTAGGGTGGGAGGGAGTGAGATCTAAGAGAGAGAGACTTGAGAGGGAGAGAGAGTGCTATCTAGTTAGGGTGGAGGGAAGAGGCCTGAGAGAGGGAGAAGGGGTGGGATGGATATTTTGAGGGAGAGAGGGAGTGGGAGACACTTGAGAGAGAGACCTGCGAGAGAGAGAATTGAGAGGGAGAGAGACCTAAGAGAGAGATACCTGATAGAGAGAGACTTGAGAGGGAGAGAGATGTTTAGTTAGGGTGGGAAGGAGAGACTTGAGAGAGAGTGGATGTGAGAGATCCAATAGACAAAGGGTGGGAGAGATAAAGTGAGGGAGAGAGAGTTGTTGAGTTAGGGTGGGAGGGAGAGACTTGAGAGAGGGAGAGGGGGTGTGAGAGATCCAAGAGACAGAGGGTGGAAGGGATAGAGTAAGGGAGACACTTGAAAGAGAGGGGGTGGGAGGGATAGAGGGAGGGAGAGACTTGAGAGAGAGGGGGTGAGAGGGATAGAGGGAGGAAGACACCTGAGAGGGGGAGTTATCCTATACATTAAATCCTCAACCCTATACCTTAAACCCTAAGGATGGAAGACAAGGTAGAGAGTGTAGGAGATACCTAGAGAGGGTTGAGAGATCTAATTGGTACATATTGGTTAAGAGGGAAGGAGGTAGAGAGGGAGTGAAAGGTAAATCCTCAACTATCCATCAATGATCATAAACTATGAACTCTAAGCATTATCAAAGTGGTGGAGAGAGACATAAAGAGAAATAAAAGTTAGTTTTTTGTCAATGCAGCTCATTTGATGAGAACCAAATTTGGCACTCTCCAAATGACACATCCCATTTGGTGCTCACTAAATTTGGCAAGAACCAAATGGGATGTGCCATTTGGAGAGTACCAAATTTGGCACTCGCCAAATGAGCTGGTTATCCAAACATGATTTTCTTAGGAGGATACCAAATTTACATATTTTTGGTAGTGCTAACCATCTCATTTGCATGTCTTTCAATAAAAATTTATAAAAAAACTGTGATGACATTAGGCTCTCTCTTAACTATCTAAATATATGTTTTTTTTGTTAGAGTAATAATTTTATTACGCTTAATTAATTACATCATACTGGTTAATTAATTAAGTCACTTATTCCTCTAGTTGCTTAAGCTAAACTTAGGCACATTAATAATTGATTAATTATTAAGTGTACACACTAGGGTTTCATTTAGGGTTTCTTGATCTCCTTCATAAGGATTGATCTCTTTGTAATAACTGAGATTCTGATAATGCATTTTACACTTTGAGGTTTGCATCTTCTTGGTTTTGCATGTCTTTTGCATGTGACAGGTATCCATTTGCATGCAGGTGATCTTGGATTCTAACATGGTATCAGAGCTCCAGACCTGCCGCTGCCTGTTCGTGATCTGAAGATATGGCTTCTCAGTGAGTTTCAAGTGCAAGGGTTTCCACAGGCATCGTTTTTTGCAAGATCTGGGGGTAGCCAAATTTTCGGGACACTATAGCTCAAACGGACGTCGCCATCGCGTTCGCAGCGCCCCAAAACCCTAGAAACGTCCAAATCGTCCATTTTCGAGCAGCTCGCTTCGAGGCAAAATTTGCCGGGAGCCGACGTTTCAGACGCTTCACGGCACGGTTTTCGAAATTTGAAAAAACGTGGTTTTGGGGAATCGTGCCGGCGCCTGCAGTTCTAAGGTCCCACCGGGCGGCCACCCAGCAGCCGCCACCGCCGGGCTCCCCCTCCATTCGCTACGCCCAGCCCCCTGGGCTCCAACAGGGTAAGCCCCGGTCACATGGACGACCGGGGGCTGTCTGCCAGCCCCTGCGGGCTCTTCCACTGCAGCCGCGGTCCCATGGAGAATCAGGGGCTCCGCCCAGCACCCTGCTCTGCGCCCACGGTCACATGGGTGACCAGGGGCCAAAATTTTTTTGCAGGCGGGCCAGTTTTTTGCGACGACGGCCTCCAGGCCGTCAAATTTATGCCCCTGAACCGCTGACGTCATCATGACGTCAGCGTCCGTACGGCGGTGTTTGTCCCCTCTAACCCTAGTTTTCTCTAAAGAAGCAGTTTTTTTCTTTTTTGCATAACTTGGGCATACGGTATCGAAATTGGGCAAACGAGATATCGCCGGAAAGCTGGTTCCGAGCACTTTCATTTGGTGCAGTTTATTTTTCAGTATTTTCCTGTTTTACTGCATTTATTGCTGGTTGAAGTCAGATGTACTTTTTATGCTTCCGAGCTCATAACTTTTTGCCACGATCTCCGATTTTCGCTATCTTTGCGGCGTTGGAAAGGTATTGAGGAGCTCTATGTTGCTGTCCATGCACTTTTTTCTGTATCTATCCCAAGTTTTTCATTATTCCAGATTTGGCCCGATGGGTGTTTTGGAGATTACCTGGATATTTTGGCAGTTGGGAGAGTGCCTCTTGCATCTTTGCACTTCATTTTCAGTGATACATCATTTAATAATCGACTGCTGCTTCATAGATTCCAGAGTTGTTCCCGTTTGGAGTTTTCGAGTGTTCCGTGGCATCGGGTCTGCTGTTGCATCATTATGATTCCGATATGGTTTCTTGTAGACAGAAGTATCTTTCCTTGCTTGCCAGATTGCGGTTCCAGTGTTACTCTACAGTGTTCTTCCAGTGCTTCTTTGCAGCATGTCATATCATTGTAGGGGGGTTTTGTCCCACTGGGTTTTCCTCCTCTACCTCTTTCTTGCATTTGTAAATGGGTACCTGATCAGGCCTAGTTGCCGGGACCCATCTTTTCTTGCATGCATCTTATTCTAGTGTTTTAGCTTCTTCCTAAGTTCATCTTAAGGGGGGGTGTTAGAGTAATAATTTTACTACGCTTAATTAATTACATCATACTGGTTAATTAATTAAGTCACTTATTCCTCTAGTTGCTTAAGCTAAACTTAGACACATTAATAATTGATTAATTATTAAGTGTGCACACTAGGGTTTCATTTAGGGTTTCCCTTTTAGGGTTTCTTGATCTCCTTCATAAGGATTGATCTCTTTATAATAACTGAGATTCTGATAATGCATTTTACACTTTGAGGTTTGCAGAACATCTTCTTGGTTTTGCATGTCTTTTGCATGTGACAGGTATCCATTTGCATGCAGGTGATCTTGGATTCTAACATTTTTAATGTTTTTATTATGTTAAGGTTTTCATCCATAACTTTTCTTGTTATTGCCTCCGTTTTTTATCGAAAACCAACATGTGCTAGTTTTAGGATAGATTTTTACTCGTTCATTGAATCTTTAAATAATTTTTTCTTTTTTATACTAGACTCCATTCTACACATGATGCAATTTTTTTTTTCAATTTTTGATTAGTTTTCAAAAAATATAGGGGGGAGCACACTCAAATTTTAGCTTTTTCAGGATGTGTCCACTTTGAAAATTCATAAAATATTATATATTCATTAAAAAATTAGCCAAAAGAACAGGGATAAACTACACGGTGTTAGCTAATTTCTCACCATTCATATTTTTTAAATTCTAAAAAAAAGTTAATGAAAAAGGGGGGGTCTTTAGGCGCTATGCTATTTTTTTGATAAAAACAGGACCTATTTTCCCCCCCTTTTTGAAACCCTTAATCTTCATTATTTAAAAAAAATTAGTAGGTTAGAAACTAGACTCAGAGCACTACAACTCTTGTTGTTGTTGCATTTTCAAATTTTGAGCGTAACTATCTTCATTTTCTCATGCACAACAAATTTTGTTGATTTCAAAAAAAAAAAAGTGGCATCTTAAGGGCCATTTTTGTGTTACAGCTTGGTGCACTTACCCTACTAACTTACTCCATTTGGGCACTTAGTTTTATTGTTCATTCCAAGGTGTTTAAAAATATTTAATAACCATTTAAAAATTAATTTCAAGTATAAAAAAACCTCATAGGAATTTTTGCATCCAAAACTACTATGACAACCGAGATGCTTTATCATGGTAAATAGTAACTAGATTCTGATAAATAATTTTTACTATCTGTCAATAAATAAAAGTTACTGCTCTGGTAAAACCTTGATGGTAAATATAATTCACTATTAGTGAAACCTTCATCCCTTATGAGTGATTTACAAATAATATTAGGAGTAATTAAATGCATAGGAGTTACAAGGTTTATGGCACTTTAATCCTAGCAATGAGGCCCTTTCATTTCATTTATTCACTTTAATCCTAACAATGAGATGAGAAAATAGTTTAAGATTCTAACCACCTTGCATGTGCATAGGACAAGTGTAAGTTTGATGTGTCATGAACATGAGATAGACATCTCAAAAGTTGAGTACATGTGTCTCAACGTTATAAAGTGATATAAAAAGAAAAATGTCCCTAAGTTGGAACTTAACAAATGTGAATAAGACTCTTGTAAGTAAGATAAATGCTAACTAGTTTGATAATATTTCTATTTACACTAACAAAAACTGCATCACTAAGCATTCATGTTACATATCTTCCACAAACATGATGAAAAATATAAAAAATTCAATGTGTATAGAATGAAATTTTAAACAATGACATCTTTTTTAAAATTTTAGATATATAAATCCAAAAATATGAAAAAGTTATAATATATAGTTGAGGAATATGAAGACAATATTAATATTAAATCAAAATAAATATCTTATTTAATTCAAAGTATTAAAAAAAGATAGTAAGTACATCAAAAGCATCACTCTAAGTCATTATATCATTATGGAATTCTTGAATCAAAAGTAGGACAACTCACTTGCATATACATTACTTACACTAAATGATTTAGCATATAGCAACCAATTTATTTACATTAGGATTCAATTCCACTGTCACTCTTTATTTCATCACTACTTATTGTAAACTAAGTTCTACCATTTGATTGATAAAAAATAAGTCGATCACTCTTTCCTATTGTTATAACAAATCCAACAATGCTTCTTAGCACCACCAATTTTTTAAAAGGTGGAAATACATTAAGTGAACCTTTTATGCAGATATGAGATCTATAATCACACTATCAAGACATAGTCACACCTTTGAACTAGATTGCACAATCATAATTTTGTCCTAAAAATTAAAACTCTCTATTTCATTCATCTTAAATGTCTTACTTTAAATTAAATAAACAATCAAAATTCATTTAACATCATAATTAAAATAAACCCTTTTTAATTTTATTTGTAATTTTGATACATATTTATTATTATATTACTTAATTAATTTAAAAAAACTCAATGATTAATATTTAAACATCATTTCATTTATTAACCTTTAAATGTATATTTGTAGAGTCTGATTTCATTCCAACTCCGTATCTATTAAAAAATTCTTCTTTCCATTTTTGCAGCTTTCTATATTTTTAATGGCCTGCACTGAAAAAGGTTCTATGAAACTTTCCATATTCCAAGTTGTTCCAACTTATCCTCTTTTAGAGGAAAAGTCTGGTTTTCTTCTTTTTCCAAATATGGAATTACAATCCAATTATTTATGTATTCATTTTTTTTTCAGTTTTTATTTAAATTCTTATAATAGAATCATATAGTGTAATCCATACAATGATACAATCAAATCCACAAATCATACTATAATCAACAAAATAGATTGTAAAAACTTAATATCTTTATTTTGAATTAAAGTTTTGTCATTCTATATGTGGTCTTGATCTAAGACAAGCCATCTGATATGACTGTTGGTGACGACTCTTGCAATCTTATTATCACTAATTACAAAACAGGAGACGCCATAGCTTCTGCAGAGATGTGAGTAAAACTCTTCTATTAGATGTGGTGTTGTAAGACAAATCAGAGAAATTAGAGAATGTAATCTCCATCCCTGTGCCTGCAATCCCAGAAACAAGAAGAAGAGAGAGAATATAATCTCCATCAGCTTTACAATTCAGACATGCGGCGATGACTATTGTTCATGGTCCCTTTCGAAAAGCTGGCCCCCGAATCCAATGTGACCGCCCGAGTATAGCTCGGACCAGATCTTCTGACTGCCCGATGTGGAAGGAGGCAATCCATCGAGATGCCCGCTCACCTGCGGAGATTCTTTGCGCGACCACTGGGGCGTATAACACCGCCATTCCCCCCTCTTATCCTCCTCCTCCTCCTCCTTTTCCTCCTTTGGAATGCTTTTCCTGGCACAGCAAAAAGCCTTCTTGGCGAAACAGAGGGGAAATTTGACAAGCAGGAGGATAGACAAGTGTAGAAGAGCGCAGGGGCAGCAGCAGCACACAGCCACACAGTCTCCGCCAAAGCTCGCGGCACAGTTGCGCAACCCTCGGCCCGCGCCCACCTTCTCCCCATTCTGTTTTCTTTTGTTTGATGGGCAACAATTTCTCTTCTTTTCCGGTCTTCTCTTCTTAGGACTGTTACATTCTACCTTCTTCAAGCCCCCTTTGCGCAGATCGTGATCTGAAACCAAGACTAGATGCCCTGCTCGCGATTCGAACTCGTGACATGTTGATTTGCTGTCCAGATCTGCGCTTGAAGAATTAGTACAATCATTTGGGTCCGGATGAGTGGAAGACGAAATCTTGGGACTGCATTGCTCAGCATTGTGAACATCCCCCATTGATCGATAGGTTCAGAGTTGGATTCTTTTCTGCGCCTTCTCCTTCTATTTTGTTGAAGAAATGCAGTAATGGTGCAACGAAGTGAGAGAGTGTTGTTAGTTGTTTGAGGGAAGTGGATAGTTTCTATAAAGTAAGATGGATAGCTGTGGTTGGCCTCGAATCTGTGATCATCAACCTGGAGAGCATACCTACAACGACTTCCACTCGTTGCAGGTGAATCGTTTTCCATTTCTTCACTTCCAATCTCTAATTTTGTTGATTTTGATGCATCTGGGAGAATACCTTGCCTTGATGTCACCACCCGCTTCTTACTTTTCCTAGATTGTTATAGAACACATTGGTCATCATTTAAACAATTTGAACTTTATTTTTCACATCTGGTATTGTTATTAGCTGGTGACAGCTTAAGGCTGAGGTTATATAGAATTAAACTATTTCAGTTGAGAAGTTTTAGGAGCTTCTAGTCTACAAATCATTTATTTCAATTTTAAATTATATTTAATAATTTTAAAATTTGTTGAATCCTAATTTTTTTTTTATATATCAATTTTTTTAGATCACAAGAATTGGGTAGGCCCCTTCTATAGGGCAGTGCGCTTTCGGACGGGGGAGATTAAACCTCGTAATCTCTTGCCTACAACAAGTCCATACCACCAGGACGGGGGAGATTAGACCTCGTAATCTCTTGCCTACAACAAGACGCTTTAGCCAATCAAACTAGGTCCTCCACCCTTATATAACAATTTAAATTATTAATGAAAAGTTAAAAATAATATTATATTCTAGTTGGTAATATATAATCTATATTATTAATATATTATTCTAATTTATAATTTATAGCTTTTTATAATATTTTTTATAAAAATACATTAACTTAGAATATTTTTAAAAGATAGAGTATAAATGTTTTTTCCTTTTTAAAATGTTTTAAGATTATTTTGAGTATTTTTTAATATCAATTTAAAATGTTTCTAATTCTTAAAAATAAGATTATTTTGAATATTTTCTAATATAAATTTAGAATGTTTTAACTCTTAAAAATAAGATTATTTTGTATATGAGCTTTTTAAGGTAATTGGTGGTATGCATTGTTATATATTTATTTGTATATTATAGTAAGAAAATTATAAAGATATCAAGAAGAATTGTTGTTGGATTATAACTATTAAGAAATACAATCATATTTTTATTTAATTTTATAATTTTATCTTAATTGTTTCAACTATAAATAAATAAAATTATAAAAAAGAATGTTACTAGATTATAACATGTAAGTAATATAATCATATTTTAATTTTTTTAATATAATTATTTTAATTAAAAATAAATAAAAACACAATGTAATAGGGTGGAATATATCTTTTGTAATAAATCCTATACTTATATTCTAATTTCTCATATTACTAGACCATACTCTTTATTTTTTAATTTTAAAACAATACTCTTTAAAAACTAAAATAAATTATTGTACATTCAATTGTAATCAATACGAGTCATTGTTGAGCCATCCATAGTTTGAATGAAGTATTTTTCTATGAATAAAGTTGTCTATAAATTCTCAAAATCTCACCGAAGAAAAGCAAACCCCACCCAACCAAAAGAAAGATCGCTTTGCATTCATATGGATCAACTAAACTTTTCTTAGAATAGATTCATCTACCTTCCATTCAAGAATCCACAATTATATAGTTTTTGAGATCAAACCAAATGATTCTAACATCAATCTCATTAGACACAAGTATAAATAAAATGTGATGAGTACACAAGTATTAGATTAATCAATATCTACTTAAATCTAACAATAGATCCATATATTAGATCGGTCGGGTTTAATGTGCCACTATAGAAGGTGATATAAGAAGTAGACTACAACTACATATTACTATTGAAAATAGAACCAACCTATATAAAATAATTATGGATTATTGATTTAGGAAATATTTATACGACTTTTAATAAATTGAATAATTTAATTTTTTTTTTATAGATTTTTAAAAAAGTCAATTGACCAAACTATCATAAAATTAATAGGAAATGCTGGTCATTAAATTTGAGACACGGTCTTATGCATTTTTTAATAATGGACAATTTTAAAATTTTGAGCTCCAAAATTTTAAGAACTTGTAGTCTCATGATTAATTTTTAATTAAAAATATTAAATATTCAATGAAATCTACAACAATATAATTAAATCTAAAGAATTATTGAAAATAATTTTTAAATTCAATGAATACCACAACAAAATTTTATACAACAAATGAAGGAAACTTTCACCCTATTCTAAATCCTCTTAAAATCTAAAATCTAAAATCTAAAAAATAAAGATTTCAATTTTCTTACGCAACTTATATAATTTACAATGAAAACATAATATTTCTGTAAAAAACTCGTTAAAAAAAAATCACTCTAGAACCAAAACACATCCTCGATCCTTTCAATCTTCCCAATTTTATAGGAAATTTGAAAATTCAATATATTTGCTTTTAAAAAAGATCAACTAATTCCCAATTTTATAGGAAATTTAATCAATTCGTAAAATAAACAGACCAACTACTTTTAGGCTTTATAGTATTTTTCTATTTTTAGAGTTTTTTTATTGTTTTTTTTTTTCACAATAATTTTGTAGTTAAAATTGTAAACTTTTATGACATCGACATTGGTTGACCTAAACTAAGACAAGTGGCTTATGTAGAAAATGTAATACCTAAGCTGGCTCAATTATAATAATTTAATTGAATATATTACTAACATATATATATTATTAAAATAATATATATAAAATACATTGAGATATCCAGTGTCTATTGAATATATTATTATTATAAGTTTTAAATTTACAATTTTGATGTATAGAAAATATATTAGATTTATTATATGTTTTTACTTTATATTTGTTTATAATTTTTTATAATATTTTGAATTTGGTTATCATTTAGTTGATATTTTAATATTTTTTAGATGAGTTTGACTTAAAAAATTATTTGCAATTATTTTTATTTGTATATTTTAGAATAGAAAAGTATTCAATTTTAACTATAAATGTATGTTTGATTTTATTATAAATTTATATAATGTATATTATGATAAGTTAGTTTAGAAAAGAAAATACAATTTGTATGAAGAAGATAAATTTCTTATTGTATAGGTTTAAGATTATCAAGTATTTATCTATACATCACAAAGTTTAAATAAATGAATTAAGAATGGATATTTTTAAATCATATATTATAAAGAGGAGAATGAAAAGAATAAATTGAAATGTTTGAAAGAGGTTGAATTGAAATTTACATCACTAAAATTATTATAATGAAAGTAATTGTAAATGCGTTTCTTCCTTTTTATAATTATGTATGGATTTTTTTTCATTCTTAAGTAGCAATCTAAGAAGAATGTTGGTTCTATATAAAGTCCCTTTTATTGATTGAAGTCTAGATATAGCTATGAATATTAAGCCTTGTCATCAATGGAAATTATTTCTTTATTGAGTGTTCATAGCATGGAGAGATATTTTTCTATATTTTCCTAGTCATATAAGTATTGTAGATATAATTTTTAGTTTCTTTCACTCCATATTGGACCACCATTGTAGTTACTATTTCTTCCTACAATATAAATAGGTAAGCCTGGCTATTTAGAGTCAAATGTGAAAACAGTATATCTATAACCTCTCTAAGAGACTCATTTATAAGGACAGCTTAAATCTATAAGATTGTGTTTAGCATGATTCATTGACCTATATATAGTAAGAGTTCTTCAGAAAATTAGTTATCCTTAGTATTAATATATATTTTTCTGATTAGTATAAAACTTAGTGTAAGTAGATGATGTAGTAGTTCTAAGAATTATTTTTGTACTATCGCTAGATCATTTGTAGCAAATAAATGCATCAAGTGGTAAAAATATTTGTATTTATTTATTTTTGGTAATTTATTTGTGTGGTTCACTAATATAGATTCCAATCATAGTGTTGTCTTTTTACACCATGTATGTTTTCTAATGTTTGGAAAAAGTACCCTTTTGAGTTGGAGTGTCACCTTGTTGATAAAGCATTATTTTAATGTAAAACTTGTAAAAAAAATGTATTATATTTTGACATTTGAGTATGGTGCATAGATAGTTTTATCTATAATAGATGGTTGTTGAACTAGGTTAGCTATTCAAGTATTCAAATATGCTAATAAAGAAAATAATGGTGGTTAAATGACTTATGTAATCTACTATTTATCTTTAATAGTAGATTTCCCCTACGATGTTCATCTCATTGATGAGTAAGTATTTTATGAGTTTCATGTCTTTTTGAAATATTGTTAATGGATTAGCCCTATAATGGTTATTATTTTATTGTAATCATGCAAATTAAATGTATAGTTGAAGAAAAATTAAAATACTAAAATTCTTATAGGTGTGAGTAAAAAGTGGGTTTTGTTTGTGTGATATTGAAATTTGAGGGGAATTAATTATATAAATAATCAAGAAATATTTTCGAGTGACTATAATTCATCAAATAACCATATGCATGGTTTTTTAAGGAATGATCTTTATAATTTATTCTCTAAATATTTTTGTGCTAGTTTTTATTTTTGTGATAATTTATAGTTTGAGTCATTCAACTTCAAGGGGGAGTTATCATATTTTTTGAACTTCTTACTAGTGTTTATGAATCAAAGATGTGTTAGAAAAATTACAAGGTTGGTCAAACCATTTCCTACATAACTCAATGAGAGAAATTCATGCATACAAGCTTATAAATTAATCATAATGTACTTAGATAAAATATATACCATAATATTGCACAAGATATACCCTAAGAGAAAACTCTGAAGAGAGAAAAACTTAACCTCCAAATGCATCCACACTTAATGTTTTATTCATCAATAAAAACATTATAAGACACTTATAGAATCTCTATAAATACTTTTGAAACATCAGACTCATCCAATGCATCCTCCATATTTCCAAGCATGTAATCACACATCCCATGCCATGATTCACATATGCACTCAATAAGAGAGCTCAATACAATGAGAACCAACCTAAAACAACCAAGTAGTTAGATATCCAAGCTTAACCACTAAATATGTTCTTATTTTATAGAATCAAGCTCACAAAAAGTAACCAAGTGGTAAGATATAATCATACATGACTTAAAACCATAAGTAGACAAAATCATTGACCCAAAAATTTCCTTTTCGTATTAAAATTTTTAACATTATTAAATAGTTTTCCCATGTGCATCCCACACATAAAATATCTAACCAATATTACATACAAATTTATAAGTGAGCAAAAATAAATATTTAATGTGGCTAAACATACCTTAAATATCCATTTTACATAATTCAAAATAATTATTTCTTGACCAATGTGTTGAACACCCTTTTCCTAACATTCTCCAACTTGTTGTATACATGGCATAAGGGTCAATTGATCAAATACATCATCATAACCATTTTTAAAACCTCAGGAATCTCTAATCTAATCTCATGCTCCATCAAAATACCTAAAATAGAATACAATGTGACCAACATATCAAGAAAAAACTTGTTTCATCCTCCAACATGTCACCTATGGAAGAAAAGGAACAAGCCAAGGTGAATATACACCAATCCAAATAAAATAAGCATAAAATACAAGTGATAAAAAAGACTCTAAGCTATTGTTAAATGGAGAAAAATACACATGATTGGAGATAGCAACCAATTTTTTTTCTAAAAAGTGATACCACTAAAAAGTGTGGATGACATAGCAAGGAACATTAAGGGACTTTGGTATCACTTGGATATAAAGAGTGGTATGTTGGCACCTTGAAATTTTTCCTTATTTCCAAAGAAGGATGACCCTCAAGTTGGTGACAAAGCCCTATTTTTAGGCCTCGTGACAATAGACTAGCTTAAAAATACTAGCATTAAAATCTCACAATTCATGGATCATCTTCAAAATCCAATTGGCAACAAGTTTAGATAATTCACATGGAAAGCATGCAAACTTGATTCCATGGTTCCTAGATAAGTTTTGAGATTGATTTTAATATTTTGGTGCTTTGAAGTGGGTTTGTAAGATTGTAAAAATGTTCAAATTTCTCTGTTATGACAACTATGTGAGTGTTTATATGTTGTCACTAGTTTCTAGTTCTACTTTCGTGGTCATAAGATGTGTTTCAAGTTAAAACAAAAAAATAGCCTTTCAGATGGTCTTAGTTACAAAGGATCCCATAGAATTTAATTTGTTGTGCAAATTATGAAATAGGGCAAGGATAAAAAACATTAATAATAAGTTCCCTCTTCAAATTTTTTGTGGTCCCCAAATGTCCTCTTTTCCTCCAACATCGATCCCATTAGACACATGAAATGGACATTTTTACACCCAAGGGATTTTCTTATTTGAAGATCTCGAGCTTCTTTTGTCTATACATGGTGAAGATTTTCAGACAAGCTATGCAAGATGGTTAAACAAATCTTAGTCGTTAATCATTTCTTGCCACTTTTTAAGCTATTTTTCATTATTTTTTACTGCTTTCTCTCTGCTATTGGTTTATGCTCCTCCAAACTCTTCCTCATTGGTATTGACCTTTCACTCCAATTTGTCGAGCCACAACCTGAAAATAAGGTTTATGTGAGGCTTTTATAGTATGTTTATTACAATGAAAATTACGACCAAGATCTTAATGATGAGCACATTTAGTTTTTAACATGATGACATCCTTTACCCTATGTAGTTAAGTATATAGTAGCATAATTAATATATAATGTATATTTTATATAATAAAAAAATAATTATAAATATATAATTATACTATTATTATATATTATATTCTTTAATAAAAGTATTAAATATAATTAATAATTATTATATTTTTATATAATATAAAATATAATTAATATTACATACATTTTATATAATACAATTAAATTATATTTATTATTATTTATATTAGTATATATAGGTTATATTATTATTATATATTATATTCTTCAATAAAAATTATTAAATATAAATATGAAATTATTATAATTAATAATTAATATATTTTTATATAGATCAAATTAAATTGAAATATAAAAAATTTGATAGTTTAATTGATCTTTGGAGCTCGATTAGGAAAAATATTTAGAGAGATAGAGGAGGAGACAATTCTATATAGAGATGTATATATACTAATACTTGTACCTAAAGGAGGTTCAAGGATTATGCTGATACAAAACTATATGTATGTTATTATGTTAGAGAGTATGTGTTTGCAAATTCTAGTTGCAGGTGACTAAATTAAACAATTAATAACAAGTGCTAAATAATGGAATGAAATAAATTTAGACAAATCTAGATTTTGAAGGCATCTGATCCAAACACAAACAGTTGAAGAAAGATTTATAGAGAAGTTTATAACTAGACACAATAAATTAATTAGGTCTGAGATTAGTGTGGTGAATATAATAGTTAATACATAATTTTTTTTTTTTATATATAATAATAATAATATTATTATATAATTAAAATATAAAATAAAATAAATAATAATATATAAACAAAATCGTTTTTTAAATGACCTACCATTTGACCTCATGTACTACACAAGTGTATGCAAAATATAAACTAATTTTTTCCTAAATTGACCTTCCACACCTCTTAGGCATACCCATTGCACACCAAAGTGCGATTGCTTGTTATTTTAAACTTTATAAAGTTTAATTTTAAATGTCAAATTTAAAACTTGGACAATGCTTGAAGAGAGTTTCTATCCCCTCCAAGCTTCTAAATTAGTGATGAACAATGGGTAAGGGAGTGCCTAAGATTTTAAGGAAGTTTATATGCATGTGGAAAGATGAAATGAAACATAAGAGGAAACTTAAAGCAATGCCCAGTCAAGCCAAAAAGACTATCCACATGACAAAATAGCACACCATCACAAGTTTGGAAGGAAAATCTAAATTAAACTTGTGCTAGAGGAGAGGGGCCCAAAGTAGGGCACCCTAGCTTTGGAGATCCACGAAGACCAAAAAACATTTTAAATTTTCCCACCATGTCACCCTGCCACTTGTGCATCCACCAGTTTAATTTTTAAAAATTTTGAGCACCCTTCCATCTATCATACACCAATTCATCCACAATGTTCAAAATGGGCCCATTTTTCCCTCCACACAAAAGTTGAGCTCATCTGCCTCCATCATCAGAACAAAAATCTATGTGCATTGGATCAAACGGACGAATGGCTTACTGATAGCCTCGCCACCCTAAACGAGCAGTTGAGAGCATTAATCACTCGTCACCTCCTTCATTACCTCCACTGAGCAACTTGCCTTATGCGTTCCTCCACATTTACTTAGATTGAAAAATGTGTAAATCAAAGATCAAGGTTCATTCAATGCTCCAAATTCTCACATATCGTGCTCAGTCTCATTCCTCTTTTTTGCATTTATTCTAGAGTGTTTGTTTGGTTACACACCCATACTGGTTCGGCTCTCCACGATTCATTGTTCGAATCTCTATGCTTCTTTGTTTGGCTTTGGACTCTTGAGAGCTCCCTTTCTCTTTCAAGTGAGGTTTTTAACCTCACTTAGCCTGTACCAATGTCTTTCAATTTGATGATATTCTGCCATGCACTTATACCATTCTATTATGTTTTGTACAAACTTTCATTATGCAAATTTGTCTTTGAAAAAGATTAATACTAGGAAATGTGGGGAGGGTTTCACTGGTTTTCATTTTTTCTATACTCATCCATGCACTTGTAATCTTGTGCTCTTCATTGCATGACATTTACTCTGCATTGTGCTTTTAATATTTGCTTCCTGCTAGGAAATATGAAAAGGGTTCCATTGTTTCAGCATATTTCTATTGTAAGGGTTTAAATGGGTTTTCATTATTATTAGATTCTTTCGATGAAATATGGAAAGGGTTTGACTGGTTTTCTTCCATGCACTTGTATTCATGTTTTTGTCATTGCACAAAATTTAACTCTACAATTTGATTTTAACATTTGTTTGTTATTCCAAAATATGAAAATGGTTTCATTGGTTTTAATATCGAAGATATTCTTGCATGCACTTCTTCTAATGTGTTCTTCGTTGCACAAACTACTTTTTATATTTTATTGTTACTACCAAATATTCATAGGGTTTTATTGTTTATCATTTCGAGGGTTTCTGCCATGCACTTGTATTCGTGTGTTTGTCATTGCACAAACATTAACTCTGTAATTTACTTTTAATGTTCCCATGTTATTCCGAAATATGAAAATGGTATCACTGGTTTTCATTTCAAAGATATTCTGCCATGCAATTGTATTATTTTTTTCTTCCATGCACAATAGTTCACTTTGTGATTCTTTTTATATTTGATTGTTACTACCAAATATGGAAAGGGTTTCACTGGTTCACAATTAGAGGGTTTTTTGTCATGCACTTGTATTCGCGTGTTCAACAATGCACAAACTTTAAATTTGCAATTTTCCTTTAATATTTGTTTGTTATTCCCAAATATGAAAATGGTTTCACTAGTTTTCATTTCAAAGATATTCTGCCATGCAATTCTATTATTCTATTCTTATGTATGAACATATATATACTCATTATATATGTAATTATATATATCTATATATACATGTATGTATATGTATATGTATATATATGTAATTGTTTATGTATATATGTATATATATGCATATGTATATGTATGTATATGTATATGTATTATTTTGTTCTTCCTTGCACAATAATTCACTCTACAATTTTCTTTTTATATTTGATTGTTACTACAAAATATGGAAATGGTTTGACTAGTTCTCAGTTAGTGGGGTTTTTGCAATGCACTTCTATTCATGTGTTCGTCATTGCACAAAATTTAACTATGTAATTTTCTTTTAATATTTGTTTGTTATTTGGAAATATGAAAATCTACATATATATATGTATGCAAATATGTATATGTTCATATATATATATATATATATATGTATGCATATATGTATATATATGTACACATATGAGTTCATATATATGTATATATATGTATGTATGTATGCATATATGTATATATATGTACACATATGAGTTCATATATATGTATACATATATGTATGTATGTATGCATATATGTATATACATATGCATACATATATGTATATACATATACACACACACACACATATATATTTCCCACTTTCCCAACAACACAACACTCTAGGAAAATGAATTGTTCAGATGTGTCCCATTAATCAAATTCCAGCACACAACTATAGTTGACTTATCCTCTTTTGCCACCTGTAACCACCAAAAAAAAAGTTGTTGAGGCCACCATAACGATGCTTGAGAAGAAAACAAGGATTGCACGCCATAAATACATACAATCTCTGCAATTGAAGGCACCAAAACAAGTTTTCAAATTTGAAAAAGGAGGACACAAATTAAAGACTCCATACCAAACTAGCATTTAACATATAAAGAGATTTACATATTCAAAAATTTATTTCTCAATCTTTTCCAATTTCTATTTACCATGTCTTACTTCCATATTCATATCTACATGGAGGTAGTGAAAGAAAAAGTAGAAGCAACAACAACATCACGCTATAAAGTTACAAGTATTCTATTGCTATTAATTCTTTATGCTTGTGAATGCCAATTTTTTGTATGCTATGCAAAGTGGGATAGGGGGTGGGTTCAATTGGATTTGGTGATAGGATAGACTTGACTCTTAGTTTTTTCTCATGGCATTGGATCTATGAAAATATTGGCGATGATGTAATGCAAGTGGTGATATTTAAGAGGAGTGTGGGTTATACTAATTTTATATTTTGGTTGCATGTTTAATGTTATAGGCCATTAACAAGCACTATGACTTGTATGTTTGTGGTATCAGATGTGCTTTGAATATTCTATGACATGTAAGACCGTGAATAACTATTTATGTTTGGGAAAAATATAAATCGATTATAATATAATTTTTGATAGTGTCTAGTGATTTGAATACTTTTGTTGACTTTATGTATAAAAACCATTTTATAATTGGATATTAAGGTGCTCATATACACCCTATGTTTGGAGGTCCACATGGAGTGCGAGGTGGACCAAAAACCTTAAACATGATAATTTCCTGTCACGTGACCCTACCACTTGTGCATCTGCCAATTTTGTTTTTTGAAAGTTTCCACTACATCGCCACCTATCACACATCGATTGGTCCATGTTGTTCCTGGCGGGCCCATTTTGCACAAACTTTAACTTTGCAATTTATTTTTACTATTTTATAATTGGATATCTGGGGTTTCTACCTCATACTATTTAAATTAGGTTTTTCATTTATATTATTTATGCCTGAGAATTTCAATCTATTGTATGAGATGTAAATGTTCAATTCTTAATGCCTAACAATGCCTTTCTCTTCTAAAGGATGTTTTTGTCTAATCCAATCTTAAATTATTCTTAAATTTCATCTTTAAACTCTTGTATTATAATACAATGTATGCATGTATGTATATATGTATATATGTACATTATGTATGTATGTATGTATGCATATATGTAAATATGTATGTATATATATATACATATATATGTATGTTTATATATCTTAGAGATTATGGTATATTCGATTGACATTTTTCCATATTATGTCTTGTTCACTCTGCTTGATCGATGTGCAAATTCAATACATGTTTGGCTCAGTCCATTCTTCCCTCTAAGCCTCGCTGACGGTGAGTTGCAATTGAAAGGTATAAGTTTTATTTACTATTCTTTGTGTATTAAGCTAAACATTGCTACATGTCTTTGATTGACCCCTCCTTTCATTTGTTCTTACAACAAGTTAGGATATAGGTGAGTGCAACAAGACACATCATTAGGAAAATCCCTACTATAGAGGTGAATTTTTTAACCTCACTAAAGCTGCACCATTGTCTCTTGTCACTTATCAAAAATTTTCATACTATTTATTTGATTTGTAATGGGTGTGTTTTCTTCCCTAATTTGAAGGTTTTTTTTTTGTCGATGATTTTGATCAAATTTTGTGGTTTTGCATAGTTTGAAGGTTCTCTTGCTATCTTGGTGCATCCAAAATGTGCTCGATGAAATGTATGACGTCTAGGGTGTTTATAAACACTTCCAAATTTTGTGTTCTTAAACACAATCACTTTTTCAAGGAAAAATATGGTTTTGTTCAAGCATCACTCTGACTTTAATGGGTTTAATTTCTTATTTTTCTATCCTCTCCTAGTTAGTCAAAATTTGTCTTCATTCAATTTCCCACCACGTGACCATACTACTTGTGCTTTTAATATGTATAGGAATATATGTACATACACATATATGTATATGCATATATATATGTATATGCATATATATATATATGTATATAGATATATGTATATGCATATATACGCATATATATGTATATGCATATATGTACAAAAGTATGCACATACATATATATGTAATATTCACATATGTGTGAGCATACATATGCAAATACATTTTCTCGTACATATGTACATATAGATATACATATATGCACTAAATATTTGTGAAATACAGATCTGCACAATGAATGATTGTGCAGTGATGAACAAAATAATACAAGTGCATGACAAAATACCTTCAAAATTTAACATATATGATTGCTCAAAGTTATTGTGCACATACATATATATGAATTTACATATGTATGTAGATAGATTAGTGCATGTACATACATATGGACATGCACTAATCTATGTACATACATATATATGTAGTTGCACTAATCAATTGTGAAGTACAAATCTGCACAATGAATGATTGTGCAATGAAGAGCACATGAATAGAAGTGCATTAGAAAACCCTCCAAAAGAGAAACAATCAAACCCTTTCCATATTTTGTAGTAACAATCAAATATAAAAAGCAAATTGCAGAGTGAATTATTGTGTAATGAATAATTGAATAATAGGGGATAACATTCTAGAAAACCAATAATAGTTGAAGAGACCTGTTTATCACAAAATATTTTTTGTGTTAAACTTTGTTTCATTATACTTGTAAAATTGATGGTAGATGTGACATGGTTCATTACTTGTTAAAAATATTACATCACAATTGAAACACACGCACACATTAAGGTTCCAATATGAGATTTTTGGTATACTTTAATAAAAGATTTATCAGTGACATATAAACATCACAACATGACTATTTAAGATAAAATTATTTCAACGTCCACTAAAAACCTTACCAAAAAATATTACATCATAATTCAAAGCCCATGTGATACCACATACAATCCAACAAGAGTACTTGAATCACTGTACCATCAAAATTTTATTATAATTGGTTTATATTTGTCTCATACACAAATAGTTATTCACAGTCTTACTTGTCATAGAATATTCAAAGCTCATCTGATACCACAATCATACAAGCCATATTGCTTGTTGATGGCCCATAACATTAAAACATGCAACCAAAATATAAAATTAGTATAAGTAACATTCCCCTTAAGTATCACCACTTGCATTACATCATTGCCAATATTTTCATAGATCCAATGCCATGCGAACAACTAAGAGCCAAGACTATCCCATCACTAAATTCATTATATTATACATAAGATGTTGTTGTTGTTCATACATTCAATATCATGTAAATGATGTTGCCAGTGTTGTGTATATGACTATATGTGGCTTTAAGTGATATTGTTTGTGGCTATTAATGCATAATTTTTTATATAGATGTAATTGTTATGTGAAGTACATGCTATACATTTCAGCCCAATCAAGCAATCACCATAAGCAAAGTTTTAGTATATTTAAGAAAACTTACATTTACAAGCAATTGCACTACACTATCAACATGTACATCATATTGCTAAGTAGGCCCATATACATATCCATTTAATAAACCAATAAAAATATCCATTTAATAAAGAAGAAATGATATAAGAATGTGCATAATGCTGGCAACAACATTTACATAATATAGGACATAAAATTGTAGTAGCATTTGAGGTTCTAGCATTGAAGAGACTTATTTTTCAAAAGAGTACTTTAGTGTTTAACTCTGTTCATTATAATTTTCAAATTGACGGTATATGCAACATGGTTTAACACTAATAATGCTTTGGTAAAATGAAGCCTCTCCAATGTAGGGCCAGACTAGTATGGGTGTGTAACCAAATGAACACTCCAAAATAAACACAAACAAAAGGAATGACAATGACTGAGATATGCAAGAATTTGGAACATTGAATGAAAATTGATCTCTAAATTATGCACTTTTCTAGTTGAGTAATTGTGAAGGGATGCATAAGGCAAGTTGCTCAGTGGAGGTAACAAAGGAGGCGACGAACAATTAATTCTCTCAACTATTCATTTAGGGTGATGAGGTTATCGGAAGGGACACGCCCATCTGATCTAATGCATGTAGATTTGTGCATTGAATAAGGAGGAAGATGGGATCCACTTTTGGGTGGAGGGAAAAATGGGCCCATTTAGAACACCATGGATGAATCGATGTGTGACAAGCAGGGGTTCTTGAAATTAAAAAAAATAAAATTGGTAGATGCACAAGTGGTAGGGTGATGTGGTGGAAAATTTATCTGGTTAATATCAGGATATTACAGTCCCCAACAACGAAAGTAAACAACCAACAATTGAACTATATCTTGCATTCTGAAATATACATAAAAAAGTAGCCAATAATTCACAAAGTTGTAGGGATGGTCCCTCCCAACCTCAATCAAGCATGCTAAGAAAAAAATCTAGAGATGTGTTCTTGTCTCCTGCTTCTACGTTTTGAGTTGTCATTACATGATTTGCATTTGTATTTATAAATTGAGTGAAAATTACATGTAATGGTGTTGAACAATGATTTCCAATAGAAAGTGGAGTGCATCCTACATTTGGGTTGAGACTCAAATTGACATCAACAACAAAAAACAAAGAGATGTATATGTTCAATATTTCTCGAAACAAGGCATGGTTCTCTGGTAACGGGTTTGTAGGATTGCTTATCTGTATTTCTTGCTGCAATGACCTATGGGCCACCTCGATTTCTCTCTCCTTCCTATCTTGTTTCTTTTGAACTCTCTCTTGCTCCCTCTTCTACTATGTTTCCTTCCTATCTTGTTTCTTTTGAACTATCTTTTTCTCCCTCCTTTTCTCTCTTTCCTTCCTATCTTGTTTCTTTTTAGTTCTCTCTTGCTCCCTTTTCTACTCTCTTTCCTTGCTAAAATATTGCATAGTAATTTAGCATTTGTGGTATGGGAAATGTGGTAGGTGGAGATGGAAATGAATAAGTTCCTTGGTCTTCTTCCCATTGCAAGACAATACCCAATTTCTTAGCTCCCTCTGCCAACCAATATGGTTGGGTAGGGTTCGAGGGAAGACTTAAACCATCATTACCCACATTCATATCTCCCTCTACCAACCAAGATGATTGGATAGGGGTTGATGGAAGACTTAGACTGTCATTACCCCTATTCATAGATCCATCTACCAACCAAGATAGTGGGATAGGCGCTGAGGGAAGACTTAGGCCATCATTAAGTTCCTCAGGCTGGTTGCCCACCATGTCATTAGATTGTTGATTTACTATTTCATTCATTGTCGATTCCCATTGCTGTGATGTTGTTGTCCACCTGCTTGTTGGAACACTAATTACCACAATTGTCTCTGCTTGTACATTTTGTTCTTCTTCAAGGGGGAATGTAACCCCTCTTTTACATACATGCCACCTTGTCGTGGTTCTCTTCTTCATTAGCATGGACCTCATATCAAATTTATATTGCACCTACACACATTAGGAAACATGTTTCAAACAATGATAACAACCATCAATGAACACCCTAAAAGACATAGTGATGCATGAACATATTATTTTTCTTTATTGTGTGTGTTGATAGTTTATAATGTAAAATTTGGTGACAGTTGAATTTTATGTGATCATACTAATTTGTTTGAATTGCACAAGTTTAGAATATTTTGGATTGAAATGAAAGGAGTTGGTCTTATTCCCTTCAACGGATTGGAATTAGCATTGTAAAGAACTGAAATTCATTGAAATTCATCAACAGTATAAGTTGAAACCCCTGATATTGAGTTACACATTTTTGTGAGAAAAAAATACACAACATAAAACATATTGGCATTCTTAGGCATATAAAATATATATGAAAACGTTGAAATTAAGCTGAAAGCAGTTGATGTTATGCGCTTAGAGAATATTGGGTGAAACAATCACATTATTTTTAAGTAGGGGTAAAAGCACAAAGTTGTGTCACACTTTCAATCAACTTATCAACACAACTGAATTTAAGTATTTCTAACTAAATATTAGTTTTGGTTAGTCTTATGATCTAGTAAGATTCATTCTAGCTAATTCATATATGTCCACAAATTTTCAAACTAAAATTGTTAGATAAAAGCATATGTAGCACCATTGTGAAGCCAATTTACCAATTTTTTTTTAATTTGAAAAACTTGATGTTTCGACAACTCCTAGTCATGTAAATAACATTTTTTTAAAATATAAAAATACCCTTTTGTAGATCCATAAGTGAAGTTTTAAAAAATATATGTATTTAAATATTTTAACTATTATTTATATTTTGTATTTTATTTTTACTAAAAGTAGGTTATCAACACAAAAATATTAGGTTAATTACCATGTTAAGAAAAATACTAAAAATTACTAGAAAAATTTGAAAAAATATGATGCACTAGATAAAAGAATTTATATCAAGATGGTATAATTTGTTTTCTATTTTAGATAAATAATCAATATAAAAGTTGATGTTGAATGGAAATAGTTTTGTTTTAGTACAAACACATTTTAATATTTATTTAAAAACATATATTTATCAAAATTGAGAAAAAAATATCCATGCACTAAAGTTTAATTTAGTTATAAATACACACAAAAAATTTGAATGAAAAATAATAAAATCTAATATATAAAGATGGACATATCATGTAACTTCATTTTTCAGCAACAAAATTATTGTGTAAATTTATAAAAAAATATATTCAAATAATTTTTAATTTTTTTTGTAAAATACAAACATAAAATATACTAAAAAAAATACATTTTATTAGTTTACATCATTTCAAAATTCAAAACATGTATGCCACTTTTTAGTGATTCAAGTTTGAAAGTTGGATCAGTGTTGGTTGTTTACTTTATAAAGTGTGATGCAACTTTGTGCTTTTACCCGTAGATATTCATTGACATTCATAAATAGTATAAGTCAAAACCCCAGATAATGAGTTAGAAATAATAGGGTGTAACAATCACATTGTAATGAAAATAAATGACTTGGCCTTGTGCACTTAGAGCAGATAGGGTGTAACAATCACATTATAAGGAAGAGAAATGCATTGACATCCATAAACTGTATAAGTTGAAACCCTAAATAATGAGTTAGAGAGAATAGGGTGTAACAACCACATTGTAATGAATAGAAATGACTTGGTCTTGTGCACTTAGAGAAGATATGGTGTAATAATCACATTGTAAGGAATAGAAATGCATTGACACCCATAAACAGTATAAGTTGAAACCCTAGATAATGAGTGTGCCACAAAAAATGTATCCTTGACATTTTTCAGTCATTTGGGCCTTTTCTTATGGATTTTGGTCTGATTTTTCTTAGATTTAATGTTGTAATGTGGTCAACACATTCACATTAGGCCTTGAATGCTTTCAAATCAACAAAAACCTAATAATGTCTTACAAAGGTATTGTGAAGTGTTGTAACACATTTTCTCACTTTTGTAGGACTTTTCTACAATAATTCATCTAAATAACCCCTTTCAAGTCTTATTTCAAAGTGTTGTAAGGTGTTGTAATAAACTCTCACACTTTCCTAGGCTTTTCATCAACAAATTAACCCTTTCTTATGATAAAATGGCCCCTTAATGCACTTATAGGTCCTACTTAAGTGTGTTTCAAAAGACAATCCCGTTAAACATCATTGATCACCTTTTAATTCACGACATCCACTTAAATTTGTCCAAGGACATAAAAATCAAAATTAATCTTAATTTTTGGCGGGATATTGTCTCCTAAACCCTAAGGTCAGCCTGTGATGTGTTATTTTTGGGGAATTAGGGCATAACATGTATAAATAAGGGTTTTTCTCCTTATTTTAACCCCCCCAACATCTCCTCATTCTCTCATGATCAAGCAATCTATTTTCTCAAGCAAGTATCAAGCATTCAAGCACTAAGCACATCAAACAACATCCATTGGAGTTGATCACTTACATATCTTCAAACTTCTTCAATAAGGGCTTGGTGAGTTGTTGTACTTGCATGTTATTCAATCATCTTTCCCTCTACATTTCATTTGATTATCTAGGGTTTGATTACCACATGGGGTTTGAATAAGGAAAACCCCTATTCTCTAACCCTAACCCTTTTCCCCTCTTTGCATGTGTGTTTTGCAAACTTTGTATGAAGATTCGTCAAATTGTAAGGTGCTAAAAGGTGTCATCTTTCCATCCATATAATTCCAAGTCAACAAACCCTAAAAGGAGCTTGAAGACAACTTGCAGGTCAACATCTGAAGATTCGAACATAGGCCTCAGTCAGAAACAAAAGTACAAGTGGGTAGCTACAGATTCCAGTATCGAGATTCCTGAAAGTCCCAGGTGGACTAAGTTGCCATCAATGGTGAATTAGTCCCATTGCCAGGCCTGAAAAGTGATCTCTATAGATCTGGACACCCATTTCCCCAAAATTGGTTCCGACAAAGTTTCCCTAAAACAAGACTAAGTTTCCCAACTTGGTGTAAGTGTCCCAATCAACATCAATAGTAGAATCTAGAAGGTTCCAGAGCTCCTCTTCATCAACCTTCAATTTCTAGGTGCACCACTTTTGCCTCTTTCAGTTTTGTTACAATTTGCATGTATTTTAGGTCATTCTTAGGACATTCTACATAGTGTTTTTAATGCATTTGTATTATATTAGTTTACATTTCATAGTTATTTCATTCCATTAATTTGCAACACTTAGGCACATTCCATTTCACACACACACCACACATTAAACCCCTAATCTTGAATGAACCCACAAATTCCTTGAAGTGAAAAGAACTCTCTCGTTCTAGGTGAAAACCCTAGAAGTGCTAGGGAATCCTCTTTCCCTCAAAATTTGTGGTTCATTTTGGTGAACCCGTCCTTAAAACACTTCTTTTTCACTTCTGATTTTGCATTTGCATCCTTGGAAAATCTTGCATTGCATTAGGGTTTTGCATTGTCTTGCATTCTAGGGTTTTTAAAAGTGCATTAGTGAAAAGTTCATATTAGCTTGCATTTTGCATTGCATTTTCATTGAAAATATCCAAAAAATTATGCATTTTCATTAGAAAAGCCTAAAAATCATAAAATTCATTCAAAACTTTTAAAAATTGTCAAAAAATCATTGTTGGGACTAATTCGCCAGACTGGTCGACTTAGTCCACTTGCATATTCTGCACTGTAATTTTTGGCATTCTTAGAGCATTTTATGTATTTCTGTTTTCTATTTCTGCATTTCTGTCTTGTCTTCCAGAATTTTAGTTATAAGCATTTTAGTGTTCTTTTTTTGCATTGCATTTGCACCCACCCAGCATTTAGAAACCTTTTCATGATTTTTTGGTGTCTTATTGTTGATACCTTAGTGAAAAGGAGTTTGAGACTCATGGAATCTCGTGATAATACACTTGTTGCAGATCTTGGGTTATCTCAAACTTCCACTCCTAGTATTGCAACTAGTACACTAGGCTTGGAAACTACCCATAGTAACTCTTTGCATTCAAGAAACATGAATACTGACCACAAACATGATGATTTCCCACAAGAAAAAGATATTTCACATTCATGTAGATGTAGCAGACCTTTAGCACCAAGTAAGCTTTGAGAACATTTCTGCCACTGCTATTCCCACTATAGAAAACATCCATTGTATGCTTTATAGTGATGATGGCCTAGATGTTGTGAATAAAATAGTTGAGATATATCAAAAACATGTTCCTTCCACATCTAGGGTCTCTCAACCAACCACCCCTATGGTTAGTCAAGGAGGACGTCAAACTCCTCCTCCTTCAATGGTAGTCTCCATACCTACCTATGCCTCCTTTAATGTCACAACTACAATGTAGCCAGTTAACAATGTGATTCCTTCCCTTGGTATTCCTACTAGTATTCCTAAATCATGTGTGGCATCACATGCTTTATCTTCTTCCAACATACCATCCATTAGCATTCCATTCACTTGCCCTACTACTACATTCACCCCATCACCACTTTCTCTTCCACCTAACACCACTTATACCGATCCTCTCTTAACACAAATCTTCCACACAGTCGCATCCATGTAACAACAACTTTCTACCATCAACCAAAACCAACATGGTCCACCCACATACTATGTTCGCAACAATCCCTTATCCTTGGAAATATTGTGAACCATGATGCCAAAAGGAATAGAAATACCTAGATTTGAGAAATATGGAGGGAAGAGCGATCCTTCTAACCATGTTAATGCTTACACTACTTTGTGTAGTAATTTTTCTCTTGATGATTATTTTTTAGCTAAACTGTTTCCTAGAACCTTAAAAGGCACTACCTTGGATTGGTTTTCTTCTTTGGCAAACAATTCAATTTTTTCATTTAAAGAACTTGTTGATGCCTTTATCAACCATTTGCAAGTGCACATGACTCCCAAAAAGACCTTGGCCGATTTGATGAGATGTAAGCAAAAAAATTATGAAAAGATAACCGATTTTATCTCATGCTATCATTCGCTTTATTTCCAAATTTATGTCAAGATCCCCAATCCACATCTTCAAAAGATGTTTATTAAAAAATTGCTAACACACCTTCAAGACAAACTCACCATGATAAAATTTCCTTCCTTTATGCATTTATGCACAATGCTATGTGTATCACAATTCAACTATTAGTCACGATACATGATCCACTTCTAATTGACTTGAGAAATCCAATGCTACCAACCAAACCAATCCTCAACCATTTCAAAAGAAAAATAAAGGGTTTTTACAATTTAACCCTTCTCAACAAACCCCTCCACCTGTCAATAATCAAATAGCAGTTGTAAATACCATGGTGCCTTTCAATTATGGAGATCCAAAATGAAACTTCACACCTTTACCTGATACCCTCCATAATACAATGACTAAAATTTTACAACAAATGATTACCTTACTTGCTGTCCATGCACCCGATCCTAATAAGCCTTTACCCTCATCCTTTAACTCCAATGCTTATTTCCACTTTCATAGACAAAATGGACATGACATCAAACAATGTAAGCATATTAAGCATCTTGTTCAAGACCTCATTGATTCATGCCATCTATTCATTGCTGGTGTTAATGATAAAGGTAATACGTTTGTTGCCCCCCAAACCAAAATTTACAAATTTTCACTAATCCTATGCTTAAACATAATATTTCATTTGTCAAAGTTAGTGAAACTCCATAGAATGATGTTATGAATGTTGATACAAATGATGAACATTCTGATCTTCTTCCAAATACAACCCATGTCAAGCCTATGGATGAAATGGTAGGCACGATAGACGTTATCCCTCATAAGGGCCAACCTAAAACATCTCTTGATATTACATTTTCCCCTCAAGACATACTCAAATATCTCCTCGATGGTCCTCTCTACATAGCTGGTCGAATCTATGACAAGCCCACTAATGGGATACTAATAGATCCCGCCTATGGAGAGAATGTGATCACAGAAGAATTTTTGGTATTGCATGACCTTTATCAAGATGTTTATGATAAACCTAATGCATGGATCAAAATGCATAATGTTTTTGCATGCCCTATGATCAAAATGATCATCATCCCATTGCAAATAGGCCCTAAGACATTGGATATGACATTCTCTATCATCCTGTAGTCAGACCAATTTCATTTGCAGCAAGGCCACCAATGGTTTTGCTCAATGAAAGTTGTCGCCTCAGTTCTTCAAAAATTCTTGAAGTTTCCCTTTGACAATGATATATTCACTGTCCACCATAGCAGCTTTAATCCCTTGTCTTCCAAAGGAGACTTTTCCTTGGAAGCCTTTTGGCCCGAGCCCATGGAACCCATCACCCCCCAAAGAGATTGATTTTTCATTTCTTATCGAAAATTTAAAGCTACAAAAATATCTGGATTATCTCTTCGCAACATGTCCCCATCCACTTTTGAAACTCCCATCCTTGACAAAACTATGCTACAACTCGAATCAAACTTTCCTAACCAGACAACACCTGAAACCTCCTCTACCTCATCCAAGAGGCCTAGAGATCATGGAAGTAATTCCATCTTTCCTCCTCACATAAAACAAGTTTATAAAGAAAAAGAGAAAGTGGCTGAACAACCTATGGTTACTTCTATTCCTCCCCCTAGGGATGATAAGAAACCTATGGTTGATCAACCCGCTCCTTCCCAAATGCAACTTGATAATAGAATAAAAATAAATAGAGGAGCTAGGGATTATAGGCATCCCCATCATGCTCTTGCTCACAAGTCTGATGAAGAAAATAATGAAAATCATAATCTGCACTTGTCTAAAGCAATGCATGATGACCCTCCTCCCCCACCACCGCAACATGATCCTATACCTCCATCATAGCCAACATTACATGCTTCAACTTAAATTTTCATTCACCATCCCATTGTCATTAATTTGGATGATGATGATGAGGAGATTGCTAAAATATATGAAGAGGTACATAACAACTTGAACACATTGTTCTCTTCTTCCATGAGCTTGCATGAAAACTCTCCTAGGATGAGCATTGGTCTTGATGCTAGTTTTGAAATTGTTGTTGTCCCTCTAGCTAGTCACCCACCCGCACTTTACACTGAACAAGATTGGGAGGCATATGACTTGCTCGATAGTTGACGATATTTTTCCTTAATAGTCTCTTTCTTTTTCTTTTTGTTTGTTTGTTTGTATTGTGTTCCCCCATACTATCTTGTTTGATGTTCTCTCTCTTTGTACCATTATTCTATTTGTCTCTTCATTCTTCTATATGTCGTGCATTTCTTTCACTTTTTGCTTTTGCTTTTGTCTTTCTTAAGGGGATGATGCAAGGCATTGATACCACAATGTCCCTTTCATGTTGACCCAAAAGACTCTTTTCATTTGTCTTTTTCTTTTTCTTTTTTTGTCCTTTTGGGGATGATGCAAAGTGTCGAGACACCCTATGTCTCTTCCATGATTGACCCAAAATGATTCTTTATTTTTCTTTGTTCACTCTCTTTGTGTCATTCTTCCAGTTCTATGAGTATTTGGGTGAATGATGATAGTTCCGAGCTCTCTAAATAAACATTGCAACAATGAACATACTGACCCCAAATCCATAGATCCCTTAAGTGTTTGGTGTTTTTCATTTTGGGGGCAACCCCTTTCCCTTTCTTTTTCCTTTTTCTTTGCATGACACAACCTTACTCATAAACATATCACTTGGCATAGGGCTTTCCAAGTTGGCTCTCATGTCCTTGTTTTCTTTTTGCATTTTTCATTTGCTACTTTAAATTAATTGCTCACAAAATGGTGTGTAGAAATTCCTTTAAAGTGGGGGCATACACTAGCATTATTTCTTTTTGCATTTATCTTTTTCTTGGTTCTTAGTGCAGCCTTATTAATTCATACAATGTGTTTTTCGCTTTGTGGACGACATTGGGTGTAATTTCCTTCATGAAAGTGATCTATCTTAGCATATTACATTCCTCTTAGTGGCCTGATGCGACACACTACATCCCTTAAGTTGCAAATTTTCTATTCTTTGATTGGTCCTCTCTTGGAGACATTAGATACAATGTTCCCTAAGTTAAAGACCTCACATGAACTAAGCAAGACTCCTTTGAACATCCCCTTTACATTTTACATGTTGCATTTTTCATTTTGCATAAATGGCCACCTTGCATAACACATCTTGTATTCCTATGGTGCAATCTTGCACTTGTTCATGAGATCCAAGAATACGAAGCTTTGGCTGTCTCATGAAGCACAAAAACCTTGTTCTTTTGTGGAACCTTATCAAAGTTATCAAGAGGTATAACTTTGGTATGGTTAAGCAGGAAGCCCAACCAATGGCATGAATTTTCCCATAGCCACCTGTGTGTGTGAGTGCATACCAACCATGAGTGTATGTTTCTCACCTTTTGGGCCTTTTCACCTAATGGAAAACCAAAAGTTTTGTCACCCCAGAGTGAGTACAAATATTTTCAAATAAACAACCTAGATCTGATCCACAACTAGCTAGAAAAATGGTTGAAGCTTGATATGACTTTCCCTCTCTCTTCACTCATTCAAATCATTTAATTATGTGATATTTTGTATTGATGTTTGGTTTTCCATGGGATCTTGATCTTGGGGGCTTGATCATCCCTCTTGATTATAGTTGTATCGTCTTACTAGCATGAGTGCAATTGGACACCTCTCGATATGCATGTTTTGGCTACTTTAGTGTGAGTTTGAAGCAAGTTCATCTTCTCACTAAAGTGGGGGCTAAATGTGTCACAAAAAAATGTATCCTTGACATTTTTCACTCATTTGGGATTTTTCCTATGGATTTTGGCTTGATTTTGCTTAGATTTAATGTTGTAATGTGGCCAACACATTCACATTAGGCCTTGAATGCTTGCAAATCAACAAAAATCTAATAATGTCTTACAAAGGTGTTGTGAAGTGTTGTAACACATTTTCTCACTTTTGTAGGACTTTTCTATAATAATTCATCTAAATAACCCCTTTACAAGCCTTATTTCAAAGTGTTGTAACAAACTTTCACACTTTCCTAGGCTTGTGATCAACAAATTAACCCTTTCTTATGATAGAATGGCCCCTTAATGCACTTATAGGTCCTACTTAAGTGTGTTTCGAAAGACAATTCCGTTAAACATCATTGATCACCTTTTAATTCCCAACATCCACTTAAATTTTCCCAAGTGGACTAAGTCACCACCTTGGGCGAGTTAGTCCCATTTGGCATAAAAATCAAAATTAATCTTAATTTTTGGAGGGATATTGTCTCCTAAACCCTAAGGTCGGCTTGTGATGTGTTATTTTCAGGGAATTAGGACATAAAATGTATAAATAAGGGTTTTTCTCTTCATTTTAACCCCCCCAACATCTCCTCATTCTCTCATGATCAAGTAATCTATCTTCTCAATCAAGCATAAAGCATTCAAGCACTAAGCACATCAAACAACATCCATTGGAGTTGATCACTTGCATATCTTCAAACTTGTTCAACAAGGGCTTGGTGAGTTGTTGTACTTGCATGTTATTAAATCATATTCCCCTTTACATTTCATTTCATTAACTAGGGTTTGATTACCAACATGGGGTTTGACTAAGGAAAACCCCTATTCTCTAACACTAACCCTTTTCCCCTCTTTGCATGTGTATTTTGCAAAATTTGTATGCAAAATAGTCAAAGAGTAAGGTGCTAAAAGGTGTCATCTTTCCATCCACATCATTCCAAGTTAACAAACCCTAAAATTAGCTTGAAGACAACTTGCAGGTCAACATCTGAAGATTCAGACATGAGTCTCTATCAGAAATAGAAGTACAAGTGGGTAGCTACAAATTCTAGTTTCAAGATTCTTGAAAGTCCCAGGTGGACTAAGTCACCATCATTGGAAAATTAGTCCCACTGTCAAGCTTGAAAAGTGATCTTTGTAGATCTGGACACCCATTTCCTCGAAACTAGTTCCGACAAAGTTTTCTCGAAACAAGACTAAGATGCCCAGCTTGGCGTAAGTGTCCCAGTCATCATCAATGAAAAAAATTGGAATATTTCAGAGCTCCTCTTCATCAAACTTCAATTTATGGGTGCACCACTTCTATCTCTTTCAGTTTTGTTACAATTTGCATGCATTTTAGGTCATTCTTAGGACATTCTACATAGTGTTTTTAATACATTTATATTATATTTGTTTACATTTCATAGTTATTTCATTCCATTACTTTGCAACACTTAGGCACATTCCATTTCACACACACCACACATTAAACCCCTAATCTTAAATGAACCCACAAATTCCTTGAAGCAGAAGGAACTCTCTCCTTCTAGGTGAAAACCCTAGAAGTGCTAGGGAATCCTCTTTCCCTTAAATTTTTTGGTTCAATGAGTTAGAAAGAATAGTGTCTAACAATCACATTGTAATGAACAAAAATGATTTGGTCTTGTGCACTTAGAGAAGATAGGGTGTAACAATCAGATTGTAAGGAATAGAAATGTATTGACATCCATAAATAGTATAAGTTGAAACCCTAGATATTGAGTCATAGGGTAGTGGGTAAGAAACATTTATAGTGCATAGAACTGATCTATATACCCAAGCATAAAGAACATAAAAAATACCTATAAATTGAACTGAAATGACTTGAAATTCATAAATAGTGTAAGTTGAAACCCGAAATATTGAGTTACAAGGTTGTGGGGGATAAAAATTTGTGGTGCATAGGATTGATCTATATACCCATGCATATAGAACATAAAAAAACCTTAGAAATTGAACTCAAATGACTTGACATTCATAAATAGTGTAAGTTGAAACCCTAGGTATTGAGTTACAGGTTTTTGGGTCACAAACATTTACAATGCATATAACTGATCTATATTCCCAAGCATATAGAAAATAAAAAAACCTAGAAATTGAATTGAATGGACTTGACATTCATAAATAATGTAAGTTTAAACCCCAGATATTGAGTTACATGTTATTGTGACAAACATTTACATCACATACAACATATTGTCATTTTGACATAAATAATATAAATGAAAAACCTAAGGCAAACAGTATCAGAGTGGAACCCTAGATATTTACAGTATTGTGAAAAACATTTGCATAAAATTGAATATATTGGCATTTGTAGGCATAAAAAAATAGTAGTAGTAGAATAACTGTAACTTGATAGTGTGTTGTTGTTGTTGCTTCTCCTCTTTCTTCATTCGCCTTTAGGAAAATGTAGAATTGAATATGAAAGTGAGACATGGTAAATAGAAATTGGAAACGATTGAGTAATGCAATTTTGAATTTGTAAATATCTTTATATGTTCAATGCTAGTTTGGTATGGAGTCTTTAATTTCTATCCACCTTTTTCAAATTTGAAAAATTGTTTCAGTGCCTTCAATTGCATAGTTTGTATGTATTTATGGCATGTAGTGTTTGTTTCTTAGGTGATTTTGGTGGCTTTAACACCATTGTTTTGGTGGTTGCAGGTGGAAAAAGAGGAGAATGCACCATTAGTCATGCACGGAGATTGGACCGATGAGACACATCTGAATGATTGACTTTCCTTTGAGTGTTGTGTTGCTAGCAAAGTGGGATAGGGGGTGGGTTAGATTGGATTTGGTGATGGGACAGTCTTGGCTCTTAGTTGTTCTCATGGGCGTGGATCTATTAAAATATTTATGGTGATGTAATGCAAGTGGTGATAATTTAGAGGAGTGTGGGTTAAACTAATTTTATATTTTGGTTTCATGTTTTAAAGCTTCGAGCCATTAACAAGCAATATGGCTTGTATATTTGTGGTGTTAGATGTGCTTTGAATATTCTCTGACATGTAAGAATACAAATAACTATTTGGCTTGTATATTTTGATGGAAGAGTGGTTTGAGTACTCTTGTTGACTTTATGGATGTAAACTATTTTACCAGTGGATTATTAAGTATGGTTGTATTGTAGGCTTTGGAGATCTTACTATCATTAGGTGATAATACACAAAGTAATCATCAATATATGTTTAACACTGTGATATAAGATGTAGGATGTATGATTTTGTAGCCCATGATAGACACCAATTTGTTTTGTGCAGTCCTCTTTTCTAGTATTTCTCTAAAACTAATAAATATTAATGAATAGTTTTCAAAATATAGGGTATTAAGGTTTGATTGTCTTCATAGTATTTAAACAATGTAAGGGCATGTCTAAGATTTTTTTCATTTATCGTTTATTCACACATTTTAGGTGAAGACATGTCTGTGTAAGCTATTAGTTCATTTTTTAAGGGATCATGCCTAAATCTTTTAATATTGTAACATCATTTATTCAGATATCTATGAACATATTGATCATCCACTTTTAAAAGGGTTTGCAGTTATAGTTTGATATGGGACTAGCACAAGAATGAATAAATAAGAGCTGATTAATTATTTTATATTGTGTTGTTTGATAAAGATTTTATCATTATCTCATACCAGTGATAGAATTACCCTCTTGAGTCATGTGGAGCTCAAAGTGTAGAAGGTTGGGCCCAACCTTATTCATTGGTTTTTCCTTTTCCTTAGTTTAATTATAAAACATATCTTTATCTTAATATTTTGATCCATAGGTTTAGGAATCTTATTTTTGTTGAACATACTGGAATACTAAGAGAGGGGGTGAATCAGTATGCTTTAAAATTCAATCCCAATTAACTATTATTGATGTTGAGTTAAACCGATTAAGTATTAGGTTAGTGCAGGAAGATGGGGGGCCAAAAAGGAGTCTTAAGTGGCCACTTTTTTTGAAATTAGGAAGTATTCACCATGGTAGTATCACATAACATATTACAAATAGAACTAACAAAAATTTACTATTAATACCACCATTCCTTCTTCTCTAAATCCTTATGGACATCCTTGAGAGATCCTAGGAATGTGGTGTTACAATAAATTAAAAAGATAAGACTATACAAATATAAACCGTGTTGTAGTATCACTTTTCATAGTTGTTGTTGATGTTTCATGATGAAATCCATTGATGATGTCTATCGTAGGGATGTTTTATCCATTAAGACTCATGTTTAGGATTGTTGATATGAGTTTCAAGTGGGTATGGTAGTCTATACTTTAGGAATTGTTTTCACTTCATAGTTGTCTAATCATTTCTATCTTCACTTGGAAATTTTGATTTTGATGTTTTTTTGTTTGTTGTTTGTGTTGTCAAATGGTGAGTGTGATGATTGTTTATTATGGATGAATAATTTATTGCGGTTGGTGATGATGGAGGTAGGAATTATTTTTATTTTTGATTTTTATTTGATGTTTTTTTTGTTATTTTCATGGGACTAACCTAGGGCCTTTGGCGCTTATCAAATATGGCCTTGCCTATGTTGTACACGTAGAGGCTCGTAGTTTGGTTGGTTTGATAAGAACACATTTTTGACCTAAGGCCTCAAGGGTTGATAAGCCTTGCCTACATTACACACATAGAGACCACATTGTCTGATTGGTGTTGACTCAAAAGCATAACATGTTTTTGGGATTTTGATGTTTTGAATTTGTTTATATTTTTGTTTTTTTCCTAGATGTTTTTAATTTTGATAGTTTTGGACCATGATGGAATGTACAAGGATCTATTCTGCCACTATTTTTGGGAAGTTTCCCCTAGTTTGAGACAAGATTGCCTTTATTAGGGGAGACAAATATTGATGGTGCAGAAAGGTTCAATACTCAATCAGTCATCGAGCTATAGTTGGACACACATTTTATTATGGGACGAATGGGTGGATGCTTCAGATAGCATTGATAGATAACGATGCAAGTCTTATTCAAACGTAGTACCTATTTTCCAGTTTTTCACTATGGTACCTATTCTAGAAGTGCCAAAAACGTGGTTTTTACTTAAAGAATGTTTTATTTCTCTTTACTATTTTTCTTTTTTTTTTAAATTTTAATTTTAATTTTTATGCTTTTGCCTGGGATACTCTGATGTGTTCAAGTATAGAACTTCCTAAGATGCTTGTTTTTTAGTGGTTCAACTAAAGGTTATCCTTTAGGAGTAGCCAATTGATAAGCTCCAAAGCCAAAAATTTTTGTGATGATGGATGGACAGAGCTAGTTGGGTTCAATCTTACCTTTTCCATGTTGATTCAATTGTACCTTCTGATTCTCTTTGATTACCAAGTCACCAACCTGAAAGCTTTTGTTCTTGATCTTTTTATTGTAGCTTTATTTGAGCGAATTCTGATAAACCTGAAGATGGTTTAATACACTCAAATTCCTTTCATCTAGGAGTTCCAACTCATTTAATTTAGACACCCAATATTCCTCATTGCTAACCATGACTTTTAGTGATATTCATAGTGAGGGGATTTCACCTTCAATAGGTAAGACAACTTGAGATCCGTAGACCAAGGAAAAAGGTGTGGCACCTGTAGGTGTACGAATACCGGTTCGATAGGCCCATAGGGTTGGGTTCAGCTGAAAATGCCAATCACGACAAGTGTCATTAATAGTCCTTTTTAGTATCTTTAGGAGGGTTTTGTTAGACACTTTATCCTAATCATTTCCTTGGGGGTAGTAGAGTGTGGAGAATATATGTTGGATAGAGAACTTGGAACAAAGCTATTTGAAATCTTGGTTTTTGAATGGGATCCCATTGTCTATTATGATGGTTTGGTGAATTCCATATTGACAAATCAGATAATTCATGTTGAACTTGCATATTTGTTTCCCTATGATGTATGTTAATGGAATTGCTTCAATCCACTTTGTGAAGTATTCGGTTGTGGTAATAATGAACTTATGCCCATTGGAGGAAGTGGGAGAGATCTTACCTACCAAGTCTAATCCCCACTATGAAAAAGTCCATGGTGTTGTGATAAGTCTCAACTCTTGTTTTGGTGCGTGAACAAGGTCACTATGTTGTTGACACTTATGACATTTTTTGTTGTACCGAATGCATTCTTGTTCCATGGAGGGCCAATAGTACCCTATTATTAGCAATTTTTGTACTAGTTTATGTCCACTAGAGTGGGACCCATAAATTCCTTTGTGTACCTCTTATAAGGCAGTTTGTGCTTCTTCTACATTAAGAAATTGGAGTAAAGTACCATCTAAACTTTGACAATAAACGGTGTCTCCTAGGATTGTGAATTAGGAAAACCTACCGGTAAAGGTTTTCTTTTGGGTCATTGTCAAGCAAGGAGGTATGATACCATGTTGGATATAGTCAGATGTGTCTTGGTACCATGGTGAGTTAGGACCAACAATAACACACTAGTTCTGTCTTGGTACTATGGATATAGTCAAATGTGTCTTGGTACCATGGATATAGTCAAATGTGTCAATTTCTTTGTTGTTGATACGAGAAACCTATTCAAAGGTGATGGTGACAAAATATTATTTGAAATTGTCCACCATCCTTTTATATGGCATCATCTTGTCATCCTTTGTTTGATACTCATCGTTTACTTGCTTGATTACCATCTGAGAGTCTCTATAGGCCTACAATTATTTTATCCTCCATTCGATGGCCATCTAGAGTCTTTTGATTAGTGATTCATATTCTAAGATGTTATTTGTACATGAGAAAGCAATTCTATAAGCCTTAGGTATGATATCTCCCTATGGTGTGAGAAATAAGATACCTACTAAGCTATGTTGAGTGTGGGACCCATCAAAGTATAAGCTCCAACAGATTTTTTTTTTTGTTAACAATATGCTTTCATTTGGGAAGTCTATTGTGAGAGGGTGGTGATCTTCCATTGGTGCTTCTGCAAGTTGATCTACTATGATATGTCCTCTAATGGATTTCCTGTCTACATGCTCTATGACAAACTCTCTCAATATCATCACCCACTTAGGAATCCTACTTGTTAGAGCTGATTTTTCTAATAGGTACTTTAGCGGTGTTTACCTTTGAGATCAACTTTACTCATTTGTTCAAGATATAGTGTCTCAAATTCTATGTCACAAAGATGAAAGAGAGACACTCTTTCTATGGGTGAATTGTTCAATTCATAGCCCACTAGAGTTCGACTGATATAAAAGACCACTATTTACTTTTTATTATCATCTAACTATGCTAAGAGAGCTCCTAATGTTGCTTGTCTTGTAGATACATAGAGAATCATTGCTTTATCTAGAATAGGTGGCATTCGTACTGGAGGATTGAGTAGATACTCCTTGAATTATTGGAATTCTTGATCACACATACCATCCCACTTGAATGTGATGTCTTTGTATAAGAGATGGGTGAACGGATGACACTTGTCTACCAATTGCATGATGAATCGCCTGATGGATTATAGTTTTCCTTATAGACATCTTAGCTGATTCAATATCTTTGGAGGAGGCATTTCTAATATGTATTTTACCTTTGAAAGATCTACTTTGATGCCTCTTCTTGATACTATGTATCCTAGTAGTTTCCTAGATGTTACTTCAAATACCCACTTTTTAAATTGAGCCTCAAGTTATACTATTCTAGCCTATCAAAAAATTTTACAAGGTTGGTCAAATGGTCTTCTCTTTTGATGTACTTTTCTAGTATGTTATCCACATAATCTTCCATAATTGTATGCAACATATCATCAAATATTATAGTAATTACTCGTTGATAGGTTGCCCATGCATTCTTTAGACCGAATGGCATGACATTCTAGAAAAAGGTACCCCATGCACAAGAAAATTTTGTTTTATGTTGATCATCAGGGGATATCTTAATCTTATTATATCCAAATAAGTTATCCATCAGTGATAAAATTTCATGTCTTGCAGTTAGATCTACAATCATATCAATGCTCAAAAGAGGGAAGTCATCTTTTGGGCAAGCCTTATTTAGATCTTAGAAGTCAGTACAGATTCTTATGCCCCAATGGGATTTTATAATGGTACTAAGTTTGATATCCATTTCGGATAATCAATTGGCATGATAAAGCCTACATCTAGCAATTTCTTCAGTTCTAGTTCTACCAAAAGTGCTATCTAGGGATGCATCTTTCATAGTTTCTACTTGATGGGTTTATCCCCAAGAAAAACAACTAGGTGTTGTATGACCAATGCTAGATCAAGACCCTAGCATTTCGGCATATGTCTATGCAAATTTTATCTTCCTTTCATTGATAAATACTAAGAAGTTTACCTTTTCTTCAGGATCAAGTGATGTTGCATGGTATGTGATGTTGGGTGTTTTTGTTGTGCCAACATTGATAGGTTCTACTTCTTCAACTAGGAGTGTCAAATTATCTTGATATTCAAAAATAGGGAGATTGAATCCTCCATCTCCAGGTGCCTTGGAGAGGTTTTCACCCTTAGATTCATCCTTTATTTTTCTCTTTTTAGGATCTGATAGAGCCATATCATGGTTTTCCCTAGGGGATCTCATTTTGATTTTTACATTGTATTTTTCAATTTTGTGACTAGAGGACATAATCTCCCCTCCAAAATATTCTTCCTATTTGAGTTCCATGACAAAACATTCTTTATGATATCCTGGTGGTATATCGATTTGAAGTCCCATAAACTCTGCAATAGCTTCACCATTGTAGAATTGATCCAAAACTGGCATGTGATGTTGTTGATCACAATCTATTAGCTGTGGATAGCAAAGGGGTAGGCTATCATTATTATCTTTAAAGCTTATGGAAGTTTTTGAAATGGTCAATATAGCTTTGGCATCATTCTCTCTTGAGTATCTAGGTCATTTTCGCTAGAAGTGAGGGAACCCATTCATACCCATTAGAGTCTATTTCATAAGTATAGTCTTTAATATAGGTTATCTAGGTCAGGTAGGGACTATACTTATGCTAAAGATTTCAAATAGGTCCTCTATTAGTAACTCATTGTTTATAGGATGGTAGGTATCCAATGTCTTAATGTCAGTAGAAGGAGCTCCTTTCTCAAAAGAGGCACATCCAGTGTTTGGAGTAACCATGTATATCGAACCACAACCTAATCCCATGTTCTTCTTTCTTTGTTCTATTATAATAGGTTCCCATCTACCTTGTTTATGTTTCCCAAGGCCACCTTTTCCAGTGTATCCCATTTGTTTGGCTAGCTAATACCCTTTACTACTAGGATCAATTGGAAAGGGTTGTAGCTATTCTAGTTCTTCTTTTTCTTCTTTGTAGATCATTGACAAGAGCTCCTCTTTGAAAATTTCCTCATCCTTCATATCTCCCCACTTGGTAAAGATCATGGGTTTGGCTACCATCATTACTGAACATGTTTGATCTCCTTAGGCCTTCCATAAACCTTTGGTGTTGGGGTTAGTATTCCAAAGAAAAATGATTGATTGAAATGATAATTTTTTTTACCCTTGTCATGTACTTGAATCTTGGGATCAGATTTAGGTTGCTCACTTGATGGGGTTTTAGTTGAGGTTGATGGTAGTGTTGATGGGTCAATATATGAGAAGGAGTGGAATGATATATCATTACTAGGTACTTGTTAGATCTTTTTGTATTTCTCCTCCATTTTTGCATAGTAGTGCAAGGGTTCAGGATCAACATATACTATAACCTCCTTTCCTTTGTAAGGAAATTTTACATGAGTGAAATGTCAAAGGAACTTCTTGTAGTGCATGAATCCATGGGCATCCTAGAAGAAGGTTATATAGTAGCTCATGGTTCAATACTTGACATGTTTTTTTTGTTGTAGTTCCTATATGTAGGTGAAACTTGATGGTTCCTTCTAAATTTATTTCAATGTCATCATAAGCCCTTATAGTGATGCTCTTTCCCTTGTCAATTACATCATCAAATACCCCAAATGTTTAACAAATTTCAAGGTACAAATGTTTAGACCTGCACTATTATCTATCAATACTCTTTTTGACTTTATGTTTGTGGAAACTAACCTTTATCTAGAGGGCTTGGTTGTGGAAAATTCTCTATGGAAGGTCTTTCTTAGAAAAGAATAAATGATGAGTGGTCGTGATTTTTCAAACTGTGGCTTGAAACTAATCAAGATTGAAGTCATCAGGGACTGATGTTTACAAAAATTTCTCTAGTATTTCCTTATGTGTAGGTGATAATTTCAGTAGCTCTAGGATGGAGATCAAAGTGAGGGTCTTCTTTAGTTGTTCCACAATACTATAGTCATTGGATGACTTAGTTGTGGGTTTAGGCGGGGTTCATTGTATTGCGACTTTCCCTTGATGGGTAATTATGTTACATTCAGGATCCATGCCTCGTATAGTCAGCACATTGACTCTAGTATTATTTTCTTGGGAGAGGGTGGCTAGGATAGTGTCACCATAGGTGTAGTTTGCGCTGTGATAGTCTTGTTCTTTCCCTTTTTCATTTTTCTTAGCATGGTTAGGAAATAGATTTGTGTGGATTTGGAGGTCTTTGTTTCTAGGCCGATGTTCTATATCAACTTCTCCCTTGTTGATTAAGTCTTGCACTATATGTTTAATTCTCATATAGTTATTCATTGTATGTCCCTTGATCTTGTGGAACTCACATAAGTCTTTTTCATTGTACCATGGTGTTTTAAAACTTGGCTCTTCATATTTTATGCACTCATTGACTTTGATAAGGTTTTGTTGAACTAGTTTGTGCATGATTGTCTCAAGTGGTTCTCCTAATGTATTAAATTTCCTCCTTGGTTGGTTATATTGTCTTTTTTGTCCTCGATTTGTCTGTTGATTATTTGATTGATTATTTTGGGGATAGTTGAGTTAATTTTTTTGTACATTTTTTGGAGCGAAGCTTGTTTGTGCAACTTGGGCTTTGTTTTGCGGTCCATTGGGATTCTGCACATTTTTTACAGCTCTAGCATCAACTACTCCATCATTGGTAACATTTTTGTTTTTGCCCCAAATCTTGGGTTTTCATTCAAAGTAGAAGGGTTGTCTTTTGAGTTGTTTATTTTAATGAATCCCCTTGCTATGAGGGCTCTTTCAATGTGTGGTACCTTTTCAACAATCTCTTTGACGTTAGTGTGGCATAACATGTTGAGTTGGTAATTGATTTTCACTTGGACATTGGAAATAGAGATATCCACGAGTTCTTTGTTCGGAATAGGCCACTTGCATCTACTAGCTTTATGTCTCCATGTTTGTAGGTAGGATGTCAAGGATTCTCCTTGGCTTTATTTAATCTTGTAGATGTAAGTGATGGTGACACCATATTCTACATTGAATGAGAAGTGATTCACAAACTTGTTAATCAATTCATAAAAACTCTTAATACCTATTGGTAGATTGGAGAACCATTCCATAGCATGGCTAGTAAGACTATGTGGGAAAAGTCTCATTAGGTAGGAATCATTTTTTTTCACTTCCATGCAAGCTACCGAGAAATCTCGCACATGTTCTATCGGATCACCTTTTACCTTGTACTTGTCAAAATTTGGTATTTCAAAATGTTTCAAAAGCGGAGCATGGTAATAGAGTGATCAAAAGGGAACAAACATATATTGTGTAAAGTGTAGGTCTTTTTTGGTTTTTCAATCTAGATGTCCAATATCTTTTGATTTAGGGCTTCTGGGTAAAAGTACAAAGTTATGTCACACTTTTATAACTAAATAGCCAACATTGATCCAACTTTTAAACTTGAATCACTAAAAAGTGGCATATATGTTTTAAATTTTGAAATGATGCAAAATAAAAAAATGTATATTTCTTTGTATATTTTATGTTTGTATTTTTTTGAAAAAATTAAAAAATATTTTAAAACAATTTTTTATAAATCAAAAGTATAATTTAGTTGCTTATAAAATGTTGAAAAATGAAGTTACATGAGACATCAAACTTTATATAGTAAATTTTCTTTTTTTTTCCTTTAATTTTTCTATGTGTGTTTATAACTTTAATATTTAGTGCATGGATATATTTTTTCCCAATTTTCATAAACGTATATTTTTAATAAATATTAAAATGTGTGTGTATTAAAACATAGTTGTTTCCATTTGATGTCAACTTTTATATTATATATTTATCTAAAATAGAAAAAAAATATACCATTTTGATATAGATTCTTTTATCTAGTGCATCATATATTTTTTAATTTTTTAAATATTTTTTAGTATTTTTCTTGATACAGTAATCAACCTAATATTTTGTGTTGAAAATATACACTTAGTAAAAATAAAAAATAAATAGCAATTAAACTATTCATATATATATATATGAAAACTACACTTATGGATCTACAAAAGGATATTTTTTATATTTTTAAAAAATATTAGTTACATGAGTAGGAGTTATTCAATATCCTCCTCATGATCACCAAGGGCCAGATTCTTACCATTCCACTTGATGGCTTTCTCATTCAACAAAGACAAGCCTTGCACACTAGACTTCAAGGACTGGTTACTAATTCTTACCACAACTTGCAAGTCATTGCTAATCTTACTCACTCTATCCTCCAAAGGCAAAAACCACTCCTCATAAGCCTTGTTAACACTATTTTCCAAAATAGCCAGCCTCTCCTCATGATTTTTTCCAAGTTTTTCAACATACACGACCACCTTATCTAGGATCACATTCATAGTTTTAACCTTATCTTTCACCAACCATTCTTTCTTGTTATAGTTCACCAAAGAAACACACACATCCTACCACTCTTTAAGCCTGGTACTGAGGTCCTTGACCTCTGAAAAGAGCCATTTAGTAAGAGAGAGGATATTTCTAGAGCCATCCTTCACCATTCTATAAAATAGACCCATATGAATCTCATCCCAATTTATCAGTGCAACAGTAGGAAAAGTAGCCTTCTCATGGAAATCCATCCTATCCCCACCCTTGTCCTTCACATACTCCTTAGTAGGGGATTCCTCCACATCAATAACCTCAACTTTCATCCATTGTTTCCTACAAATTTTGACTGACTTCACCAACATCTCAAGAAGCCCTCTCTTGTCATCAAACTGCTCACCTTGCTCATCACCCCTACAAATAGGGGACTCCAAACCATCATTCCTAAGAGGATCCTCCCTATAATTCATGAGAACCTCTTCCTCCATGGAATTATCCACCATATCCTACACTTTACCTTCCTGAACATTCCCCTGAAACTTCTTGTCACAAAAAATAGGGGACTCCTCCTCACCTTTCATCCCACCCTAAAGCCCCTTGTCACAATAAATGGTGGGATCCTCCTCAACTTTTATCCCTTCCTTCCCCTATTTAAGAGCACACTTTACCTTCTTATTGCCCCCTTTCTTTCCCTTCAAATTATTTTTAATACTAGGGGTGACCTCCTCCTTTATTTCAATGTTAGCCTCATATCCCTTTGACCATGACTCAGAAGCCTCAAAATCATCCTTAGACTACCCCTCATCATCAGATTTTTCCTCCTCATAATCACCATCCCTCCTCCGCCAACTCACCAATGTCATAACTAGGCACAATTACCCTCTTTTTGCAAGCAGAAGAAATCTTAGGGACCTCAGAAAACAACTTCAGCTTAATATGCTCAATAATCAGTTTCATGAAACCCTCATGGAGGATTTCTTTACTAGGGTTCTTTCTATGATCATCAATATTGGTTTCCATAGAAATAAGCAAGTAATAGGGGAAAGATACTAAATTGTTGTGTCTGAAATGATTAAGCAACATGAAGTGGTAATTGTAAATCATAGAGCACTTGGCATCAAGTGTGCAAAATTTCATTACGGCTAGCACCACATCTCTCCACAACAGTTTGATAGATGATCAATCATACCCATCACTACAAACACACCTAAGCCTCTACCTTTCCTTATCTTTGAAAAATTGGCTAAGACAGTCTTAGAAGCAGTACAATCTTTGTAAAACTTCTTACCCTTCGAAGATAAACCCATTACCTCAGCAATGAACTCCTTAGTGACATTGACCTCCACACCTTGGTAACATAGCATTTTATTGTCCCAACCATTCACAAAGGCCTTAGTTACCTCTGAATCCACACCATGGAGTTTGAGCAAGTAGGGGCACACACCACCTTTCTTCAAATACTCCCAAATAATGTCATTCCCACTGAATTCATCACAGGAAAGTAGCTCAATCCTGCAATGATCACCTCCCATAGCCACCTAAAACAACCTATGTTAGATGAAGAATCTAGAAACAAAACCAAATAACACTCATAAACCATGTTATCCTAACACCACAAGTACAACCATCAATAAAATCCCAATCCATGATCTTGAATTCACAAGATATGCAATAATTCATCGAACAAGATCTGAATTCAAAGCTCATAAACCAAAGGAGGAAGAAACAAAATAACTTATCTCCCAATGTTGCCACTACCATAATAAGATAATTGGTCATGATTATAAATACTTTATAGATTAAAAGGAATGGCATCATAAGAGTACCAATGATTATGAGCCATCACCCCTAAATTTGTGAACCCATCAGCAAGCGAATTAGCTTCTTAGAACACATGTGAGATTTTAATATCATCAAAGGATCTAATGATTGACAAGGCATCTTTAATTAAATGCTTAATTTACCACAATGGCAGAGTAACCTTTAGGAGACAATTTGTAATATTAAGGGAATCCCCTTCTAGCCAAAGCTTATTCACCCTCACCTCTTTAGCTAGTAAAAGGCCATGATAGGCTATTGTTGCCTTTGCATAGTGGTTTTTCTAGGTTCTCAAAGGGAGTGCCACCAAAAAGACAAACCTACCATTCTCATCACGTAACACTCCCCCACAACTAGCAAGTCCTAGATTTTCCTCAACAACACCGTGAAAGTTAACTTTGAACCAACCCTAAGAAGGGGATTTCAACCGAACCCCATCCCTAGTCACCTTAGTCTTCTTCAATAGAATAGAGAGATCACAAGAAAGGTTCCAATGACTCCCCACCATAAAATCATAATTAGAAAACATGGTCTTAGGCCTAGAAATATGAAGCACTGAAAATTTAGAAAGAAAATTCTCTCTTATCGCCTCAAATTTTGAAAGCAAGCCTTGAAGGGGGAAGCTCCAACTGATGAAAAACATGATTATTTTGATCCTTCCAAAATTCCCAAGCCACATGCAGAAAAATAAGTGACCATAATATAGATAAAGCTAGATTTGGAGAAGGGGCTACCCATTGAAACCAAAGATACATGATAGAGGAAGGAAACACCCAAGATAATTTCCACATCTGAAGAACATGAGCCCAAACATCCAAAGATAAATTGCACCCAACCATGAGATGAAAAACATCCTCAATAGCTTCTTTGAACAAAAATCCTATTGGGAAAAGCAATACCCCTCTTTGAGTGATTATTAAGAGTTGGAATTTTATGTTGACAAAGAAGCCAGATGAAGATGTTTATTTTAGGAAAAAACTTAGGATTCCAAAAAATCCCCCAATAGGGAGAGGGACCAAAAAACCGAGTCTAAGAAAAAAGGCAAAAGACACCAAAAAATGACCTTTCAAAGCATATCTCCACACCATAGAATTAGCAAGGGAAGAAACTGAAATATGAATCAAGGATAAAAACTAGTAAAAAGGTTCAAGATCCTTGTTAACCAAATCAAATCTAATCCAATTACCATTAGAAATATAATCAGAAACAAAAAGGCCCCACTCCCTAATACAAATATCTTTGAAGGGGGTTTCCCATGATTCATCCTTGAAGGGTCTATGACCAATCCACCAGTCATCCCAAAATAGGATTCTCCTACCATTTCCAAGCACCCAACCTAGACCATTAGCCATAATAGGGCAAGCTTTCAACATGAAATTCCAAAGGTCCAAACCTGAAGGAGGAAAAAAACCGTCCCTCAAAAGGTCTCAAAACTTTACAAAACCCCTCAAATATTTCAAAGAAAAAATAGAAGTCCATTCCTTACCATCCAAAAATAGAGTCCACACCTATTTAGCAAGGACAACATAGTTGAAATCTTTCAACTTGTGAAGGCCCAACCCACCCTGAACTTTAGACCTGCAAACCTCCTCCCAAAAAAGTAAATGCAAATGTTTCTTCTCCTCCACTCCAGACCAAAGAAATATTTTCTAGATACCCTTAATCTTATCCCTAAACCTCTTGGGAATCTGAAAAAATGCTAAAATAATAGACTGGAAGATTCTGCAAAGTTGACTTAATTAACTGAATTTTCCCAGCTTGGCTGAGAAGAGCACCCTTCCAACCAAATTTTTTTTGAATTAAACTTATCAATAATACCATTCCAAAAGGATTCTGGAACCATGTTAGAGAATATAAGAATCCTAATTAGGTAGAAGGGATTTCCCCAATGCCACACTCCAGAATCCTAGCAATCCTCTACTGGCGATGCTCCAAAGTATTCAGAAAAAAGATAGTACTCTTAGGAAGACTCGCCTTTTGACCAAAAGCCACCTCATACTACAGTAAAATGAGATGAATAGACTTAGCCACCACAATAAAAGCCTCAACAAGAATAACTATATCATCGAAAAAAATTGGATGTGAACAATAATGCTGAAGCGAAGAGGGATAGAGACCTCTAAAGGAAACATTAGAAACAACCTGAAGAATAAATCTACCCAAAGACTCCACCATAATAATAAAGAGGGAGGGACAAATAGGATCACCCTACCGTAACCCTCGAGAATATTTGAAGAACACAGAAGGAGACCCATTCACCAAAACTGAAAAGGAAGGAGAGGATATTAATTAACCAACCAACTACAAAACCCAATCTGAGAAATCAAACGCCTTCAAGATATTACATAAGAAATACCAATTAACATGATAATAGGCCTTCACCAAGTCCAGCTTCAAGATAAGACCAAATTTCTTATTAACCTATAGAGAGTGGATGTTCTTATGCACTACAAGCACCAAATATAAAATATGCTTCTCAGGAAAAAAACCATTCTCCTGAGGAGAGATGATATGAGGAGGACCTTCTGCAATCTAGAAGCCAACACTTTAGAGAAAAAAATTATAAATATAATTACACAAGATGATGGGCCTAAAATCACCAAAAGATGAGTCCTCAGGCTTCTTAGGAATAAACTCAATGAAAGTAGAATTCAACTCCTTGAGAAGTTGCCTACTGTCAAAAACTCTTTAGTAGCATTGATAACATCCTTAGAAATAATATCCCAATAGGTTTGAAAAAAAAGAATAGGAAAGTCGTCCGGCCCAGGAGACTTATTTCCTTCAAAGGATAACATAGCCTTCTTAACCTCCTCATCAAAAGGAATGCATGACAAACCCTTGTTCTCCTCATCTGAAACCAAGTGGGGAATAACATTCATAAAACTCTACTGGAAGATGGGATTAGGAGGGCGATCTAGAGATAGAAAATCCTCAAAGAAGGAGCGAGCAATAGATCTAATTTCATCATCCCCCTCCAAAGTTTGATTATCAATAACAATTTTAGAAATTTTGTTAGAGGATATATGCTTCATCATAGTGAAATGAAAAAAATGGGTATTTTTATCCCCACTTCAAACCCAGATAGCCCTAGACCTTTGTTTCCAAAACTCGTCCTCCTTAGCCACAATATTATGTAGGCTGGCCAAAAGACAACTTTCCTCCTGAAGAGTCAACTAATCAATCCCACCATTCTAAATTCATTGTTACAAGACATCCAACTTGGAATTAATCTCAGATTTCTCCTTACAAATAATTTCAAAAGAGGATTTATTCCATTGGATAATATTCTACTTAACTGAAGCAAGCTTCTTAGCAACTTTATAGATCATAGAACCATCCACATTGATACTCCACCAGGCAGTTATTCTAGAGCGTAAATCTGGGTGGCTAATTCACATTTTTTCAAATCTCAACGAGAATGACCTATTATGACCCAAAGGCTCTACATGCAAGGAAATAGGAAAATGATCTGAGCCAAGTCTAGTAAGGGCCGAAAGGGAACAAGCAAAAGAGTTCAGCCAGCTAGGCAAAATAAGAGCACGATCCAACTTAACCTGAATGAGAGCATTCCTCACTCGCCTATTGGACCAAGTATACGATGCCCCATATAGATCCAAGTCTAGAAAATCATTATCATTGATGAAATTCATAAGATTAAAATGACTATCCTCTGCAACTTAGGAACCCCTAAAGTTATCTGAATCATTCAATGAGGTGTTGAAATCCCCCATAACCAACTGATTCTAAAAATAAAATTAAGAATTAAATGTGTGCAAGCCATCCCAAAAGTGCTTCTGAGCACATTTCAAGTTAGGAGCATAGATATTAGAAATCACCCATGACAACTTCTCTCTAGGACTTGTGAAGGAGGTAGAAACATGATTTTCAAAACAAAAAAAAGTAGAACCAAAAACCACCCGAGGATTCTAGAAAGTAGCCACACCGTCAAAAGCCCCACCAGAATCAAAAGCCTGAAACCCACAATCCTTAAACATCGTATTTTTAATTTTCTCCACCTTCTCCACCCCCATCTTGGTCTCCTAAATTAGGATGATATCAGGGCAATGATCTCTTACTAAATTAGCAAGAAGATCCTATTTATGAGGATTATTCAATCCTCAAATATTCCAAGAAAGGATCTTCATAAGAGATTCTATGAGGAGGCTTTGAGGCCCATCTCAAGCCGATTCATCTATGAACCATTAACAATATCAAGTTTTCTTTCCTTCTCTTGAATTTTTTGCAATGAAGGTATCCCCTACGTCTCAGCTTAGAACCAAATTCCAACTTCAAACAATTTCTAGTTGTCATACCTACCAGAGGAGAAGCAGGTTTCTACCTATTCTGAGATTTAGAAGCTAAAGGAAGAGGACCCCCTGTATCCAACACCTGAGAACTAGAAGAGGAAAAATATTTGACAGGAGAGGTGGGCACCTTCACATTCTCCAACACATCCATGACAACCTGTTCAACCACCTTCACATCCCCAAAGGCAACAAACCCTAAAGCCACAACTGATTACTCCTCAAAAGAACCATAAATAACATTAGTAACCTTCTTGAAGGGAGAAGAGACAACATTCTTAACCATATTCAAAGGAGTCACCATCACTGGTTCGACCACCACAAGAGCCAAGGATTTGTTGATGAAATCCTTAACCATAACTAAAATAGGCTCCTCCATCATAGAAAAAGTATTCACCAAAACCTCTGAAGAGATAGGACTAGCTTTGGCATCCTCAATCTCCTCTGCCACAACAAGGAACTCCCCATAAATCTCTAGAGTCAAGCAATGAACAACTGAAAAACCAACAATAGCCTCACGGCTACCATCAAGACCCAACCCAACATCCTTCACAACAATTGTCGAGGGCCCTACAACATCCTTAGAATTCCTTGACTCGGGACCCCTTGCAACCTCCTTCTAGACTTTTGAAGGTGGTACATTATCCACCTTAGGGTCCAAGACCTTTTGGAGAGGCTTCTTGGCTTCAACGAACATTTTTTGCCCAATGACCCATCTTCTTACAATGAAAACAAGTGAAAGGGATAGACTCAAACTCAATTGCCTAGTCCCACACATTGAACTTTGAATTTATCTTGATAGAAGCCAAAAAATTAGTGGATTGGTCCATAATCACACAAAACCAAGCAAAAACCTATCATTTCCTTGAGACAATCAAATGATCAATGGATAACGAGCATCCAAAGGTACTCGCAATACCTTTGAAGACTTGCTCATCCCAAAATTTGAGAGGGAGACTAGGCAATCACACCCACAGAGGTGTCAAATCAAAAGAATAAGGCACCAAAGTAGATTCACCAATGAGCCATGGCCCCCAACCAAAACATTCAAAAGGTCCTCCTCATAATAGAATGCAAAATAGAAGAAACCCTTAGCAAGAGCAACCACATCAACCTACCCCTTAAAATGCTAACGATTCTTAGAAAGGTTATGGACAAGCTCAATATTAGGGTGAGGCCCCAAAAACTTACCCACTAGTGACAACTCCATAGAGTGGACACCCTTCTCAATAATGCAGTTTGATATAGAGATAAAATACTCACCCGATGAAGGGTTAGCAAACAAATCCACTAGAGGAGATGAGATATTATCCTTAGGCTTCAACCCCAAAATCATTGACCAGCTCCTCCCCTCCAAAGAATTGTCATCAACTTTTTAACCACCTCTAGCATCCCTAGAAATGAGAGCCTCATGCACTACAGAAAGAGACCCCACCTTACCAAGGGAAGTACCATCAAGAACCGGACTACCAGAGATAGGAGGCACCTTTGAATTATCCAACGAAAAGGACCCACAATTAGTCCCATCTGTTAGACAATCGTCTGACATCCCCTTTACATTAGCCAAGCCTCCACCATTAACGCTCACCTCAAGAACAATACTTTCCTCCAAAAAAATTGAAAAAAAATTACCAACAGCTCCACCCGACGACAACTCCATGATACATGAGTAGGATTTGTTGAAACATCAAGTTTTCAAATAATCATTTTTTTTTGGTAAATTGACCTCAAAGTAGTGTTACATATGCATTTATCCTATAATTTTAGTTGAAAAAGTCGTGGAAATATCTAACTTAGCTATAATTAATCTTACTAGGTCATATGTTTGACAAAAAATCATTTTTACTTAGAAATACTAAAATTCAATTGTGCTGATAAGTTGGCCAAATGTGTGACACAAATTTGTGCTTTTACCCTTGTATTTGCATGCCTACCTCTATGTTTGGTACATTTTTTTATGGAATTTGTGCATAGTAGCCTTGTTGTCCCAAAAAAATTGTTTGGTCATAGGTTGGGTATTGTGGAGGTATAGGATCTTGGTAACCATGTTGGATAAAACGAGGGTCAAGTCCTTGTTGTATGAAAGGAGGATTAAGTCTTTGTTGAATGTAAGGAGGGTTAAGTCCTTGTTATGTGAAAGGAGGATTAACTCCTTGTTGTGTGAAATGAGGATTAAGTCCTTGGTGTGTGAAAGGAGGGTTAAGTCCTTGTTGGTTGTAAGGAGGTTTAAGTTCTTGTTGTGTGGAAGGAGGATTAATACCTTGTTGTATGGAAGGAGGATTAAGTCCTTGTTGTATGGAAGGAGGACTAAGTCCTTTTTATATGGAAGGATGATTAAGTCCTTGTTATATGAAAAGATGATTAAGTCCTTGTTGATTTTGTTGAAGAGGGATACCTTGATAGTGTGTTGGTGGTACACCTTACTATGGTTGATTCTATTGAAGGGTACCTAGGTAGTGTGTTGGTGCTACACCTTGTTGTTGGGATGAATTGTTTTGAAGGGTACCTTAGTAATACATTGGTGGTACACCTTGGTGTCGATACAAATTTTATTGAAGGTTATCCTAGTAGTGCATTAGTTGTACACCTTGTTGTTGGTATGAACTATATTGAAGGTTACCCTGATAGTGCATTGGTGGTACACCTTGTTGTTGGGATGACTTGTATTGAAGGTTACCCTGGTAGTGCATTGGTGGTACACCTTGTTGGATTGGTATGTTGGTTGAAGGATCAATATATGATGCATTTTGTGGCATGTATTGTTCTTATGGTGGGTTTTTACCTTGTGGCATGTATTGAGGTGGACCTCCTTGATGTTGTTGGGCCACTACTACTTGCTCAATTTGGGATGGTTTCCTAAACAAAGGGTTGACCATTAGTTGTTGTTTAGGTTGATCTTTTCTCTATGAGAATATTGGTGGCATGTTCGTGTAGACATGAAAAATATGCAAGTTCGGTTCAGCACACTTGATCCTGATTACTAACAACATTTCCTCCTAAATCATACTCTCAAGATTTCATCATATTCTGTCTCCTAATTTAATAAATCATTATTTATTTAATTAAGTCTTCTCCTCCAGTGATTAACTTAATCAATTTAATTTAATTTAATTAGCCTTATATTTCTGTTTAATTAAATAAATCATTTTATTTAATTAAAAATTCCTAAAGTCTTATTAAATTGAATAAATTAAACCTTATTTGATTTAATCTAACATTATCCCACTTAGTTAAATAAATCAAAATCATTTATTTAATTAAGAATTTCCTCTCAATTGTGATTTAAATCAATTCATCAATTTAAGTCAAAATTGTCAAATCATCTAATCCCTCATTAAATTAATCAAATTCTTGATTAAGTTAATCCCTATCACTAAAATCTTCTAGAGAATGCAAGTTGCACATGAAAATAGATTTAATTCATTTATTAAATCTCTATTTTCCCTCACATGACATCAAAAGGGAATATTCCCTCAAGTTTGAATTCAAAAAGTTCAAGTGGACTTGTACATCCAACAAGGAATTCACTCCTCTTACATGTCCTTGTGCATTGAGCCAAGTGGCATTTATTGCATTCCTTTTTCCCTCTCACATGTCATGTCATTTATTGCATTAGCTTAGGATTGTTTATTTTATGTTCATCTTCCTACCCTTTTCATCCCCCCATAAAAACAAAGAGCTAGCTTCAATAAAACCCCAGATGTCACTTACCTACGCACATAGGTACCCCATTAGCTAAGTTTCCCATAAGGCTGCTCCCTACAAATTTTTGCATCAAGAATAAGAAAATATCATTGGTAAAGGCATTGAAAGATATTACTAACACTACCCCTATTGAAAATTCAGAATTTCGGCCTTAAAAGCAAGGCTAGAAGAGGTGAAAAGAAGAAATTGCTTGAGAAAAAGTTAGAATGGGTTGGAAATAGGGTGAGGTTGTGGATTTTGATGTGTTCAAAAGGTCTGCAAGGACAAGGGAGGTCAAAAGTATGTTATGGCATGATGCCCTAGTTGGGAATAGAGGGGTTTTGAATGAAAAAGAGAGGTTTGAGGGAGTAAAAGTGGGTAAAGTTAGGGGGTAGCATAATTTGGTGGTCAATTAAGTTTGTGCAGGCAGAATGAAGAGTGTTGGAAGAGGTTTTGAGGTTGTATGAGGTCTAGATATGGGGTTTTCAATAAACCCTAGTGAAATTTGTGAAAAGTGAGGGTTTAGAGGATAGTGGGGTTAGAGGGCCAATCACACTCTAAAAATTATAGATTTTGTGGATTTGCAGACTGGTATATTCTTCCCAATGGTGTTTTGCAATTGGAAGAGTGATTGATAGGGTGTTACTTTGTTAAATAGACCTATTTGTGGGTCTAGGACATCGTTGAGTCCATTTCTTATTTGTATTATAAATTATAACTTGCTTTCTCCCAAGTCCATTTCCTATACAAGAAATAATATTGCAAAAAGTTGACATATAAATCTTTCGACATGTTTATATGGTGACGGATCAAGAACATAACAATTCATTTTGCACTATGAGGATTATGTTGTGAAAAAATTTAAAGACTATTCAAGATAAATGTTTGTATAATAATGTGTCAAGAATTTAACTACTTCATCTACTCTAAATATTATGTTTTGCAAGTGTTGTGAAGATTATGTATCCTTTTCTTAATTGAGTTGTTCCAATCAAAGGATTAAATATATTGGAATATTTTTAAGAATCATTTCATGGAATACCAATTGAAAACATGTTTTTTGCTTTTAGATAAAGTTTTTTATCATCAATCAATTAATATTCAAGACAAACCATGAAGGACAACAATGATCAATGCTAGGGCTAACCAATTAATAAGTATACACGTCTATAATTCAAGCATGTACATGTGAATAAGGGGAGCACAAGTACTCAAAAACACAAAGCCTTGAAGTATAGACGCGAATACATAGTATACACAAATAAATACAAAGTATATGCACGAATACAAGGTATACGCATGAAAACACGTAAGTCACAAATTATACATTGGAACACACGTAAGTCACAAAATATACACGTAAGTTGTAAAGTACATACACTTGAATACACGTAACTCATATCTATTGAACCATGAATTTATAATGCAAATATGGACACCATCGATAGAAAAAAATTGTATTAACCAAATAACCATGCAGGCATACATAAATATATGTCGATATAAGTATAAAATATAGGTACAAAATAGCCATATAGGCTTATGAGAATGCCATATAGGCATACAATGTCAAAATATATCCATTACAAAATATGTACAAAATTTCCATGTAGGCATGTACAACAAAGGGCTCTGGAATCAAAAGGCATTTCTCTCCATGCTCTCCTTGAAACAAAACTCTTTCCCTTTGTTTGTCGATCAGATGGCAATACGTCTGTCACTCATTTATTCTATGGTCGAGGAGTACTCCTGGTGCTCCTCCTAGGGTTTATTTCTTGGTCAAGTCCTATCTATTACAATAAGAAGTAAAGACATTAATATATAGAAATTACATTATAAAAAATGATATATTTAGCAAAATAATCACTTACCGCCATCTGATGATCACTCTCCATGAGCGAAATATTTACATGCCCATGTTGAGGCATGTTGAAGCCTTGTATAAAACATCCAAATAGAAATTAAACTACGAATCAATAATGGTTTAATTTTTCACTAACTAACATCTATAACAATGAATGTAAATTAAAATTTAGTAATTTGTCTCATACCTCCCCTGGCAGAGCCATCGAGGATACTATAGCAGATGAAACATCGATCCCCATTGCCCTCGTCACATTCAGAGGTGTTTCTACTTGCAAAAGCTGAAAATAAAACAACAAGTTATTCAATCACAAAAACTACAATAGCGATCCATATCATGACTTATAATGTATTAGATAATGAACAAAATTTTGAGTGCTTATTAAACTATATATTTCTGACTATCATTGGTGTAGGAGCACCTTGTCCTCAAAATACATCCAAAAGGAAAATTTGTAAAAACTTGAACTTTCAAATGTAAATGTATTTGATGTATTTAAAAGTCTCAAATAGGTTCTAGGAGGTCAAAATATCAAGAGTGCAAAAATGTCAGAGATGTAAAAGATGGGAAAAAGCAAGATTTGGAATATGCTAAAAGTTGCCAAAATTGTAAATGCAACAAAAAGCAAAATAACAGAAGATCAAGAGTCATGAGGGAAAAAGAAAGGATGTGACCAATGAAAGAAGTTAAAAAGGCAGAGAAACTTCTTTAAAAGGCTTGTAAAGGTCAAGAAAAAATCAATCAATTGTATTCTTGAAGAGATAATGCTAAATAAAGCTCCCTATTTTTAAATTTCAAAGTTTTCCTTCATTGTTTCTCCACTTGCATAGTCTGTACAATAGTTTTGGGTCTTGTATTTCATTGTTTCAAGTAGCATAGAGAGTTAGCTTTAACTTACATCCATTTTGATGAGAATCTGTTGAATATATTCCTTGTTTGAGTCAAATTTCTTGAATTTGGTATGTTATCCTCAATATTGAGGTTTTGAGAGTCTATTGAGTAAATGACCTCTACTCCACTGAGCTAGGCCTTGTAGATCAGTGGAGTAGATGTAGATAGGTTGTTTTAAGTTTTATTTATGTTGATCTATGTAGGGATAAAAGAGAATGCAAGATATTTGAGTTTGATTGTTGCTCCAAGAGAAAATACAGAGTTTTCCTTCAAGAATTTGATGGCTACAAGTGAACATTTTATGAAAGTGTATTCTAAGAGGCTGAGAGATGAATTCTAAAGCATAAGCAGACCTATTCAAAGGATTTTGAAGCAATTTCCAAGCGGCGGGAGGTATGGAATATGGTAATCCAATAAACTCTCATTTGTAGGGCTTACTTTGAGCACAAAATCGAGGTTTTGTGGGGCAGCGTTTAAATGAGCCTTTCAATCCTTAAAAATGATGAAATCCTAAGTTTTGTGACATGGAATAAGACTGTTTCAAGTCAATGTGTTATTATGTAATTATTTAAGGATACCTCCTTTGTTATTTTGGCCTAATTGGAGGCTCATTTCAGTGTTCAATCCAGCTTTCTGATGTTTGTTTCAAAACTAGGTATTATTGCTTTTGAAGTATGTTTTCAGGGACTGAAATGAGTCTCAAAATCTGTGATGAGTTCATGTTGAGACAAAAAAAACAAAAGAGCAATCACCCAGTATAAAGGTTTGATAACCTACAAGGTTTAAGGTGTTTTGGTTGCTAAAACGGTGAATCTAATGAAAACAGTGATTTAAATTTTAGAGTTGGATTTAAATCTGCTTTATTGATTTTGTAAATGGTTTCTAAGTGTTTGGAAAGGGTTTGAAGGAAAATATGTTATCTTTGGGAGATTAAGCAAGGTTGATTCCTATGTGCAAGAATGCAGTCTGGACTGCAGTGTTATGAAATCTGTTCGTTTAAAGTTTTGTGAATGTCAACTAGTTTGTTTTCAATCTAAATATGAGGATTACAGTAATTTAAAGGTTTGGTAATAGGTAAAAGAAAGATTGAGAGAGTAGTGGTCTTTTTTCCTTGAGATTCAAGTTGTCAAGAATGGGAATTTGGTGAGTAGTGTGAGTTGTGGATTGTTTCAAAGTTTAAATTGATTTGGTACATTCAATTGATTGCTAGTTTGATGAGTTGGCTTGTTGACAGCCTTGTTGGATCAATGAAACTAATAGTTTTTGTTGAATGAAAAATGATTTTTTGATGGAATTGTGAAAGTGATCTTCTCAATTGTTGTTGGGTCAGAAGTACCCAGATGAATTGATGGTGTTTTATTGATTCTCTTGCATCAATCATGCTTACTATTTTCCCTATAGTTATCTTGTTCAAAAGCACGCGTTTTTAGGCTTTTACCCATAGTAGCAAGCCAGTGAACCGTTTGATAAAATTCTTTCATAGACATGTACGATAATTGTGGTGGCATAGAGAAGGAAGTGAACTATTTGGAAAATGACTTAAATAAATGGGGTCTCGTGGTAATGGAATGCCATTACAAACAAATGCATGTCATGGCATTCCATCACCATAAGACCACATTTCTTTCAGGCATTTTTTTCAAACAGTTCATTGCCTTCTCTATGGTATTATTGTTTACCATTATGCTTTGATAGAAATTTTTCCAACCATCCATAGTTTGTTGGAAAGCACCTATTTTAGGCTTTTAGCTATAGCAGCAAGGAAGTGAGTAGTTTGATCAAATGCTTTGGTACACATGTATGGAAAATGTGGTATCATAGAAAAGGTAGTGAGTTGTTTGAAGAAATGCCTTGAATAAATGTGGTCTCATGGTGATGGAATGGCATTCCATCACCATGAAACCACATTTCTTCAAGGCATTTTTTCAAACTACTAACTACCTTGTCTATGTTATTTCTTACTATTATGCTTTGATAGATTTTTTCCAAGCATCCATAGTTTGTTGGAAAGCACCTTTGTTAAGCTTTTAGCCATAGCAATGAGGACATGAACTATTTGATCAAATGCTTTGGTAGAAATGTATGGAAAATATGGTAGCATAGAAAAGGTAGTGAAGTAATGCTTTGAGTTTGAATGATGTGCAATGCAACGTAATCAACGATATGAATATAAACTACACAAATCTATTTACAATTCATTAGTTAAACTCTTTATTCTATTACTTGTGAATAGATTTGAGTAAATCCACTGGAATTGGGAGGTTTTCCCTCGAAACCTCCAATACTAGTCTATTCAACATCCAAAATCACATATTAAAATACCATTCATAAAATAAGGCTATTATCATGTAATAAATTAATAATTGTTTACTAGTTACATACCTCACCAATATGTGTAGTGCAGAAATAAGTAGGTGTGGGGCCGATGTATCCAGTATCAACACTGTGACCCTACAATTTTATTAAAATCATAAAACTAAATTAGTTAATCTTTCATTTCAAAATCAAAATTTAATAAATTAAATTCAAAGAACATGCTAACTTTTACCCAAGAATCAATGCCATAGGTCGAATGAAAAATGTCAGCTACCATTTCTATCTCCATAGCTGCAAATGGATCTTGTGTAGTAGCCTCCTGAGTAGCAGTGGGTTCATATGAACAAGTTGTCCCAAAAGATTGACACACATGGGATCGAAGCCCACCACTCGAAGACTCCCCTGGATGGCATTGTAGAAGAGGGTTGGGATGTTGAATGACACTCTAGGTCAAATATTTTATGGCCTACAAAGTCTCTACATCAGCACTCTCCTTCACGACAAAAGGGATGACAATATGCTCATGAGGCGGCCTAGCGAGAGGTCATCTCCCTTGCCGCTAGGGATCCTGTTGTGCACTAGGTCTATCTTGAGCCAACCCCCCACCTCTCCCCTGGAAGTCCCTCATATCAAAATAATTTGGGATTTTGTTCAAGATGAACTCAATGAATAGTTTCCTGAGGAAATACTATGAGACTTCGCAATTGTTGCATGGTGGGTCATCAAAAACCATGTACCACCTATCCCAAAAATATTTTCTAATCTCTTGGTGGTGGCACCAATGAATAGGAAACCTCTTTGCATTGAGGGAGAGATTTGCATTTGACCGTGGGTCAGTGAATAATGCACACAAATCTCCTTTTTTAATTTTTAAATCTTTTACCTCCTTATATGATAATTTATCTTGGTAAAAGCCCTAGCCGCCTGCCTCCTATCCTGCAAACCAGATAATTATTTGTTGATTGAATCTACATGTTTTAACATTTCTTTCAATGAAGTTCCTATGGTCATTCTTTCCATGGTTGAACCATTTGGATCGTTCAACCTCCTGATTAAATCCTCAATTTTTTTTTTATTGTTCTTTATTTCACTCACTAAGTTTTGTTGAGTGTTAGGAGGGTGTCGAGGGATTGATGGAGGAGATTAAGGTTCTCGTTGATTAACTTGCAAATTTTGTTGTTATTGTTCTTGTTGTGCTTGTCTAGGATTTTTTTCCTCTTGTTGTTGTTGTGCTTCTTGAGTATTTTGAGGATGGTTTGCAGGTTGATTAACATCTCCTACAAATTCAAAAAATAAATATCAAAAACAACCTAAAACTAAAAAATTCAAAACAAAAAACAAACATTTCTTACCTCTCACACCTCTAATTCGACATGGCGACATCCTCATGATGAAATAACAATCGTTGATGAAGAATTTTTTAAAATAACTCCTCCTAGAATGCGAGCGCAGAAAATGGGGGTTTTGGTCGTGCGGAAGAGAAAAAACACAGTCGAATGCAAGAATGAATTCAATTTGCCTTTTTTTTTTGCTTTTAATCAGTCATAACGTGAGCGCGTTATAACACGCTCACGTTATGGGTTTTCAAAAAAAAATTAAAAAGTTATCCACAAATTGGCTACCCATCTTCATGCACCCACCCATAATGAAAATAGTTCTTTTTAAATTTAAAAAATTATAGGAATAAACTTCATCAAAATTTCTACATTTCATTAGTTTACACCATTTTGAAATTCAAAACATAAAGACCATTTTTATGTGGTCGAAGTTTAGAAAAAAAAATTCTATTGGCTAATTCCTTTATAAGGTGTGACACAGGTTTGTGCTTTTACCCAAAGACTCACTATGAGTTGTGGTATAGAAAGTTCCCTATTATCAAATAATTTAGAGTGTTTGGAAGCAAATGTTATATCAAAAGAGATGAAGAAAATTTAGGAAATTTTGATGCAAGGTTTGATCAAGGTATCTTCCTTCTTTGGATATTCTACTAAAATAAAATCTTACAGATGTTACAATAAAATATTAAGAAAGATTTTTGAGAGTGCAAGTGTCAAAGTGGATGAAGATTTGCAAAACTCAGTGGTGATAGATGGATATGAAGCAGATCAACCTACCTATAGAGAAGAAGAAGAAAAAGCTAAGGAAAAGGAAGCATAGGATGAAGAGGAAGAACCTTCAGAAAAGACCCCTAAAACCCCTAAGTATGTGAAGATAAATCATTTTGAAGAAAAAATCATTGGAGACAAAAGAAAAGGTGTGTTGACATGAAATAGATTTATTAAATAAGAGGTAAATTTATGTCTACTTTCTAAAGTTGAACCTAAGATAGTGAGTGAGGCATGTAAGGATGAACATTAGATGAAAGCTATGGAAGAAAAACTTATGTAGATTGAGAAGAATCAGACTTGGGAACTTGTGACCCCAAGACCAGAAAACAAAAACATAATTGGATCTAAGTGGGTGTTCAGAAACAAATTGAATGAGAATGGAAAAGTGGTAAGAAACAAGGTAAGGCTTGTGTGTAAAGGGTATGCACAAGTTGAAGGAATGGACTTTGCGGAGACATTTGCTCTGGTGGCTAGAATAGAACCAATCAGGATGTTTTTGGCTTTTGTAGCATATAAGAATTTTAAATTTTATCAGATGGATATGAAGTCTTCTTTCTTGAATGGAGAGTTGGAAGAAGTATACATGGCACAACCAAATGGATTTCAATTGTCAAAAAAACCTAATATGGTTTACAGACTAAAGAAGGCATTGTATGGATTGAAGCAAGCTCTTAGAGCTTGGTATGCAAGGTTGAATAAGTAATTGATACAACAAGGATTCAATAAAGGCACCACATATAGGGTATGTGCAGGATCATGATGGGCCAAAAACTGGCGATATGTAAGTGATATGATGGCCCATGTGGCTAACGACTATTTTTTACCCAAAATTGATGAAACAAAAAGGGTTTTTAAAGAAGATTTTCAACTCTCCACCAATATAAATTATGCTTTACTTTGAATTTAATAAATAATTATTATTCATTTTCTATTTGAATTACGACTAAAGTCATGATTGATAGGCTGATTGAAAAACATCTATAGCTTTCAAATGGTATCACAATTTTTGAATTTGAAATATTCATCACATTCTATGCTTCGCATACTATAGGATTAAAAAAAAATGAATCTCATGAAGTTTTGACCATGTTAAGGTGGTCAGACATACAAGTTTTTATATTTTTTTTAAAGTTGTAATTAAAAATTCATAATTAATTATTTACTTGGAAAAAAATTACAAAAAAATATGCATCACATTGGGACATGAGTTCTCTACTTATATCTAAAATCTTATAAAAAAATATTATCATTTTATTGTGGTTAGGGTGGTCAGACAGACACCTACTTCTTATTTTTTCCCTAAAATTTAAGTATTACTACATTGAAATTTCAAATTTTCACCAAATAGATTTTATTTTCTTAAATAAACCTAATAGTTTAGAAACTACATTCAATTTTCTACAAGTTCTATTCTTACATATTTTTAAAATAATATAGATAACTTATTCAATTTTTTACGTCAAGTTGCCTAACTCTGATTTTCTAAATTTTCATTGCCACTTAAGGGCCCATTTTTTCCGTGATGATCCTGCACATACCCTATAGTAACCTTTACTTTAAGATTGAGAAAGATTAAATCTTGATTGTAGTTATGTATGTTGATGACATAATCTTGGAGGAAATGAAACTATGTGTAAGAAGTTTGCAGAAGAGATTGAAAAAGAGTTTGTGATGTCTATGTTTGGGGAGATGAATTTCTTCCTTGGGCTACAAATCAACCAAACAAATGAAGGAATATTTATTTCACAATAAAAATATGTCAAAGAAATGTTGAAGAAGTTTAGAATGGAAGACTCCAAACTGGTATGTACCCCTATGATTACTGACTACAAATCGAGAAAGAATGATGAATCCCATAAGGTTGATCAGAGAAAGTACAAATCTATGATTGGTGGACTGCTATATATAACTGCTACTAGACCAGATATCATGCATGTAGTTTGTCTTGTGGCTAGATTTCAAGAAGATCCTAAAGAGTCACATGTTGTAGCAATGAAGAAGATATTCAAATACCTAAAGGGCACTCCAAATCATGGCTTATGGTATCCAAAGGATACTAATTTCACATTCAGTGCTTACACAGATGCAGATTGGGTTGGTTGTGTGGATGATAGAAAAAATACAAGTGGTGGTGCATTCTTTCTTGGATGTAGATTGGTATCATGGCTAAGTAAGAAACACAATTCAATCTCTTTATCTACTGTAGAGGTTGATTATATTACAGTAGCATCTTACTACACACAAGTTTTGTGGATGAGGAAAACATTAAAGGATTTCAGAGCGGTGTATGTTGAGCCTATTTCTATCTTTTGTGACAATACAAGTGCAATAAACATTTCAATGAACCCAGTGATGCATTCAAAGACAAAACATATTTCAATCAAATATCACTTCCTGAGAGAGAAGGTTGTGGAGAATGAAGTGAAGCTTGAATATGTGCCTATAAAGAATCAAATTGCTGACATATTCACCAAGGCTCTTCTTAAGGATACTTTTGAGTATCTCCAAGAGAAGTTGGGGTTATTGCCCTTCCTTTGAACTAGATGCATAAGGAGATGCATCAATCCAATGGATCTCATGATCTATCCTTTATTATGGATTGATGTTGGTGGCTACCTCTCAAGGGAAGTAGGTAGTGGAGTGGGTGTTTTCATTGTGCAAAGGTTGTTGATTTGGTACAGGTTGGTGTGTGCTTCTAAGGGGGGGCATTTAGAGAAATAAAAGAATAGTGGCAAGCAGTTTGTCAAAGGGGGAGAATAATGCAAAACATTTAATCCTTTTCCATTGATATCAAAGGCTCGGGTGAGAGAATCATGTGAAAAAGTTCAAGGTATCCAAGAGAGAAAGTTGTGTATGTTGTCTAATCATTATTGTCAAAGGGAAAGTGAAGCATGTGAAAAAGAATAAGTTGAAAGGGGGAGAGACAAATGTTGTGTAAGTTGTCTAATCAATAAAAAGAAAGAAAGGAGAGTTGTCTTTGATGGTTTTTCATATCTTGTGTTGCCATCAATGACAAAGGGGAAGATTGTTGCAAGTATGAAGGTGTTGTCATTGATATCAACAAGCTTGTATTGTCATTGGTGTCAATTGTGTAATGGTTGAGAGAGATTGTTGCAGTATTGTGTTTTAGTTTTTCTCTACATTTATTCTAGGTTGAAGATCTGCTTGTTTGGTTTGGATATGTTAGTGAGAGATGTTTAGAGATGGTATGTTGGATTGTCATACAATAGAAGTTGTGCTCACCAGTGTGTGAACTGTGCATTATAAAGGTGTCTAGGAGAAATGTCTTTGCTTCATTTTTCTCCATAGTTGTGTTTCAAGACTTGTTGTTCTGAGTGAGAGTTGATGGCGTCAATCTCTTTCTTGTGTCAAGAGGATTCATGGTTTGGTATTTCGAAAGATGGTTTTTTGAGTTACAGTGTGTGGCAATGTTGTTAAGATGTACTAGGCTTGTACATTCTTCAGGTGAAATTTGTTGCAAAGGATTTTGTTAGTTTTTAGGATGTTTTTGGATTGTGTTTAGGTGAATTTTATTCTATGGAAGTTATGGATTGATCAAAGGAAGCGTGTACTTAAAATTTTAATGGTGTTAGCATGGGTAACAGTCGACCTGGTGTTTACACTACATGCAAAGCATCTTCAAAGTTTGTGGAAGCATGTTAAGGTGTGTTAGGATAGATTTGGCTCCTAGCTAAGGATTTGTGTGGTCCACCTTCAATCCTATCCACCGTGGGAATGTTTTGGCACTGACCTAATTTGAATTTGCATGTTTGAGGTGCATTGCGAACCTTGGAAAGGGTTTTAAGGTTGAGGGAAGTATAATTATGAGTTGAATTGTTGAAGGAGGTTAAGATAGATGCAAGATAAATGAATGTGTGAAGTATGTGATGTGAGTGATGCGAAATTGAGCAAATCAGTGCAGACTTTCAAGTGTTAGACTACCGGATGCAGTGAGAAAAATGTGCCTACAATCATTCAAATAGATTGCAAAGGTGTTGGAGCTATTGTGGTGGAATCCCTATTGCATTGATATCATGTTCTTTGTGTAAAATTTCTTCTCTATCTTCTTATCATTCCAACCGTGAGCCTTGGTTGTGAGCCTTTCTGGACATTGTGTCCCATTCTAGTAGTGAGCCTTTGTAACCGATTTTTCTATTACTTATATTGTGAGCTAATCCTCATCATAGTTTTTCCCTCCTTGGGTTTTCCATGTAAACCTAGTGTTCTCTTGTGCATGGTCTTGAGTTGTTTAAGTTTCTGCTATTTTCTTTTCATTCTAATTCAACATAACAAACTAAGGGTATAATGAATATTTGTGGATCTAAATGTTAATAAGGGTTTTGATGTTTTGATAAGATACAACTAATTCAACCCCCCCCCCCCCTCCCCTCTTATTTTTCTTGTTTATTCAACAAAGGGGTGTTGAAAATCAACACTAATGGATCTTCCAAAGGTAATCCTGGGCATGTTGGGGTCGATAGTATTGGAAGAGATAGTTATGGGTTGTTATGTTCTTCTTTTCGATGAATTGAGGTTAGCAAACCAACAATTTTATGGAGGATTTTTCTATTCTTTTGTCTTCGAAACAAATGGCTACCCTTCGTTGGAGAAGAATAATCTATGAGTTGGACTCACAGATTGTGATTGATATGTTAAATAAGTGCTAGTTGAATGGTGTGACTTGGCAATTAGCTTTGTTGGTCAAACAAATCATTTATCTGGGTGGGGTATTGGACTTTGTTGCCTTTTTCCATATCCCCCAAGAATGAAATAAGGTGGAAGACAGCTTGGCTAAATGGGTGTCTAAGCAGATGGGGACTTGGGATGTGGAAGATTAGGGAGGCTTTTCAGTGGACCTTTCCCAGTTGTTGGAGGATATTAGATGTTTCTTAGAGGTTTTTTGATGGCTCTGTTTTGGGCCTTTGAATCTTGGTGGGTCTTCTATGCTCTTTTTTCTTGTATGAATTTACTGGATCAATAAAAAAATGACCCCTCTTTTATTAAAAAAAAACAAAGATTGAGTGAATTTTGAAAGCAAGTTGAATATATTCTAGAACAAAAAAGATTAAAAATATAAAATGGAAGAATATGAATTTAACCAATTGATAAAGTTTTGTTATGTTTGGACATTATTATAGTAGTAAATATAAATGTTTTCTATTTTTTAACTCATTTAAATCATTAGAACTCTTAAACATGAGAGAATAGATCTTGAACGCCACATGTTTGATAAAATGCTTAAATAATATATGCATTTGTGGATTATTAAGGTTTTCACTTATAGAGTATATTAAAAAATTCTTGTACTTCTATGTTATTATAATACACATTTTTCATGTTATTTGGAAGTCTCGTTAATCTTTTTGTATTCAATATTTATACTGCAAACAACACATTTCAATTGTATAAAAGTAAATTGTAATAATAAACAAGCATACAAAATAAAAATGTATTCAAAAGTTGCATGATCTAAAAATATGGATAACAGATAAAAGAAAGTGTGTATTTTTCTTTAAGAACAACACATTTTAATTTGATGTAGTGTATAATGTATCTTAAAAAGAATTATAGTCTTATTATAAAGATGTGTCTTAAAAATGAATTTTTTATTGTGATTTTAATACTTATTGCCTCTCTTTTGAGTCTCTTTGAAAATAATTAGTACTCAACTAATATATTATAAAATTTTAAAGTCATTTCTTTCTAATGACATCATTGAAAATATCTTCAATTATCATACTGATGAAATTCTTAAAACTGACGCTACCAAATAATTTATAAATATAAATATTTATAAACATTACATACAATAATTCTAATCAAAACTACTCAATCTACAAAATGACATCATCTATCTAACACTATAAATACATTTTAAAATGTATTTTTAATTAATAATTTCAAATTTCAATTAATTAAATACGGTCAAATGTGCACCAGAGTGCTGTTTAGACAATATACAGCCAGCAAGGACACTATAATGATTTTAGATTAATAATTCAGAATAATATCTAATAATATCTAGGCTATATGCTAACAATTTATTACTCTACAGAAAAAGGTGGCTGGAAATCCGTTGTGAAAAGAATATCACATATATCCTTTGCGACAAAAATCTGGATCATTAAAAATTGCTTACAATTTGTTAAAGATGAACTGGACTGAGGGTAAATCACAAAGCTGCAACCCAGATGAAGATTTAACTCTTACTGAAGACACTATTTTTGGTTATAGAAAACGAGATGACTGTTAATCTTAACGAAAAGCAAGATCTTGTTTTTGCGAGTGGAAGGATTAAGCGCAACAGCCTGAGAGATCTATCCGTAAATGACCTAATTATGGAGATCAGATGCAATCACGTCGAGATCTCCGGTTCGAAACCAGGAAAATTTATTCTTGTGAGAATAAGGCGTTACCTGTCGTCACACGGCCACCCGCGGGCTTTGTATAACTCATCGCTCCCAGTGCACATGAAACGAGTGCGAGCCACGAAAGAAATTGGATCAGAGAAGACTCGAACCGTGGACCTCCAACTATCCATGCAAATGAAGTAAATCAGGGCGGTCTCTGAGGGCGCGGCATGGAGGTCCAAAATGCAGAGCAACTCAGCGAGGAGCTTAAAGTGCCGGCTAACACACCCGCGGGTCCTGAAGAAAGCAAATCATCAATCCAAGAATCCTCTCAGCATCAGGAGGTCGAATCCCGTCCCGAACCCGAGGCTCTCAACGAAGACTCAGCCCGCAAATCCACCACGCCTCGCGAATTGGAGCAGGAATCTGATCTCTACAAGACGTTGGACGAAGCTGTTCTGAAGGAGCTGAAGGAGCTGGAAAGTAGTACGCCTACCCCGAGAACATCGACATCTACCAGAAGTAAAGGGAAATCGTGCGGGCGAAAGAAAGCATGGGCAATGGCGGGGCAGAAGATGTGCAAATGCGCGGCCGCCTCGGCTGCAGACTGCACCGCCGTGTGCTGCTGCCCCTGCGTGCTCGCGCACCTCTTAATCCTGGCGCTTGTGAAGGTGCCCTCTGCCCTCGCCATTAAAGCCTTCCGCTATACCAAAAGAAAGGCTCTGAAAAGCAGGAAGAAGATGACCGATGCCGACGAGGAGCAGGAAGGCGATAGTATGGATAAGAAGATGCAGTCTTATAAGAGTGGGTGGTCTCTCTCTGTAACTCCCCATTTCAGTAGCCCTCTGGAGGGATCCCCTGCTCGCACAACAGAAGAACTAAAGGCAGAGAGTCAACAGTTCTGGCAGGACCTCTACGCGGGGGGTCATATGGGGTTCGGGGGCCCCGCCCTGGAAAGAGACTAGGCGGATGATTCCGGGCTTTAGGATAGTTTGTGAAGTGTGGTGTGGATGATAAAGTTGGGGTGGTTGTGACCAAAATTATGGTTTGCTATAGAACATAGGTAGCCTTTTTTATCCTCTCCTTATGCATGGAAATGGAAATTTTTATTAATATGAGTTATATTAATATGCACATGTATAATTGAGTGAGTAATGTCACTTTGGTTGAAAAGGGAGGTTGTGGGGTCAAATTGTTTTCTTAAGTTGGTAAGAGATTTTATGGTTGTTTACAAGAGGTCATTGGAATTGACATTTCTAGTGGTGTTTTGTCATATGTAAATACACAACGAGATGAGATATTATTTTCTATAGTATCTATTTGTCATTATTTATTGCATCTTGTTAGAAATTGACCAAAGCAAAAAAAAAAGATTAAATTTAATATTTATATCAATTTTAACAAAAATGATGCTAGTTCATAATTATTGTTGCAAATATTTAAGCTGTCATCTTGGACCTTTAAAATTGTAAGGAAAATGTACGTTTTATCAAGATTCAACTATGAAGCTTTTGAGTTAGTTTGTATTAATTTATATTCCATGAGTAGCTGTTTACAAGAACCCATTTATCATGAGCATGAATGGTCCACTTAGAACTCACTGGATCTAGGTGATTTTACAAGAGTGAAGCATCATGAAGTATTGAGACATCCTAGTGTTATTTTGACAAAAGCATACTTAACCACATGGAGTTTCCCCTAAATTCAAGCCTCCTTAACTTGCTATGTAGTTAAATCTTGATGAAAGATCACATAGCTTGACACACTATGAAAATAACTAATTAAGAATAAAACATCCTTAAATAAATGTATTAAAGTAATATTTTACCTTAAACTTTAAAAATCATCTTAACTAATCAATATATCAATATGTGGACAATTTTGTACCAATTATGCACTTAAATGAAAATAAATTTATGTTTTTTAAGAATATTAAGTTTTTAAAATTTATATAAATTAAAGTGTTAGCTTTTGGGAATAAATGAGTAGTAAATTTTGAGATGTAAATATGTAATGTTGAAATTTAAATTACAATATAGATATTAATCTAAATTATAATAGAAGGTTTTTAGAGATACTTGGTGATTTTTCTAGGGAGGATTATGTCATTACCAAAAGGTACTCAATAACTAATTTTAGGAAATTTGGGTTGGATTATATTGAATCTGCAAGACCTACATGCGACCATTATTTCCTTTCTTAATTGCATTAAAGTTGAGATTGAGCAAGCACCACAATGATTACAAGGCTCTAACAAAATATAAGATTATGTGGTGTAGAAAAGAGATAACTTTATGACCAAGTGGCAAGTTGAACATATTGAATTTCTTTTATTGATCTTTGTAAAGTGATCTATAGAAGATTTGTAATGCAAATTATAAAATGTATTGATCAAAATTGTGTACCTACTCTTAGGACATTACCAATTGACCTCATTTTAATGTTCATTCCCATAGCATAATTCTTAGGGATCATTAAGCCTATCCTTGACCTTCTCCCAATTCGAGTTCCAATTGTTTTATGCCTTTGAATGTCTATATCTCTTATATATGTTTGAACATGTTTCTTTTGATCATTCTAGTTTATACCTTCCCTATTATAATGCTACTTGTAGGACTTTTTCCTCAAACGATAACAAAGTTGCATGAATGTTTATGCAATTATGTTGTCATCTTGCAATAGTACAACCATATAGATTTAATATAATGGCTAGGTTGGTGAAATTTTGATGTTATTAACATTGTAACAACCATTTGACCAACCCTTGTAAAATTTGTAACCAACATTCCTTGACTCAACTAAAAATATCCACCTTATTGACTATTAGACTTCCTTCTCCGTTTCTACATGCACTGAACTTGTATAGGTTTTGGACAATCAATTTATTATGGATAGTGTGAATTCTTTGTAACTTCCAAGCTTTACCACAATATTCTTGGGTGAACCCAAGGTTACTTCATTGTAACAATTCATTCTCCATTATGAATTTTACACTTATTTTCATATCATATTGATGTTTATAGTTGCTTGTATTCTCTTTGCTAAGACTACACGATCCTAGTGACATCAACCATTCTTGGTGGCTAACAAATTATTGAGGGAGATAACTTTAAGGTAAATTTAACTTCTCTTAACTTTCCAAGGAAGACATCTCCTCTTAAAAATAATTTATCTATGATAGTGTTATTTTCCTCACCAAAACTAGCTCCTTTATCTCTCATTTCTAAGTTTAATTGGATTCTCATAAGGTTGTTATTTTATTCTCTTTCATCTCAAATGCTAGTGCTTGGATGATTATTAATCTTACTTTTAGATTCCATATAACTCATTTTTGGTTCTCTTAGATTCTTTGCTTCTCACATTTTCTCGACATATGCATACCTGCATTTAACTTATCTATAGACTTGATTTTTTAAATATTTATTTTATAATTACTTCACCATTCTTCAATTCTAGACACACTCTGAATTAGAAACTCAAACACATTATTCAACTCTTATTCACATTTTTTTTGGAATACCCATGGAGATTGAAATAAAAGTGGTTTGACCATTTGACAATCTACCAAGTAGTCATTCCCATTCCTTCTATATAACTATAGGTATCATTTAGTGAAATATTTACACAATGGTTTCATAGTATCTTATCTTGGTTATATTTTTATCATTTACTTTGATCTAACTTAAATTTAATGTTATTTGGTCATATTTTAGTTTCCTAAATTATTGTTTCTTAGTATTGCTACCATGTGTCATAGATCCTGTAGTTGTACTTCAATGTTTGTCTTTCAATGTACAAAGGACCACAACATGTTTGTGCATGGGTGTAGCTATTCTATTGTCTATGAAACACATGGATTTTTATGCCTTAGGTATATTCTAAGAATTTATCCAAGTTATGTATATTTCTAGATTTTTATTTTTACTTCCATTATTTAAATACATTATTGTGTTTCTCATTGTTATAAAATTTATTATTCCATTTGTGAAACAATAGTATTATTTATAGGAAATAAATGTACCTCTTAATAAGGTGAAACATTTAGGTAGGGAAAATCCTTTTACCCATTTCTTTGTTGTATATTACATTGATTAGGTAGCCTTGAAAATTTTCAATATATCAACAAACATTTGCTAGAATTTAAACACACTATCTCTACTAATGGAAACATCTTTTCTAACATAAATCATATCATAGATGGTGTATATGCTATTATTATTAATCATCTAGAAGGACTCAATTTCATAAAATCACTTGGGCAAATAGTACATTATCATTTCCATCTTTGTCTTGACTCCACCAAGCCTTCAGGAGAGGCTCCTCATCATTTATCACATACTTGAATTTCCATGTCCAACCCCACCCCTAGAAACTATATTTATAATATTTTTTATAGTCCTTGCATATTCCATCCCTCTATCTACTATAGGAGATTCGTCCTCCTATCATAGCCAAGGATATTCAACTATTCCCCTTCCTTGTTATTGCTTCATCCCACTCTCTTATCCTTTCTCATTTACCTACATAATTGGAGCATCAAATACTTCTCAACCATTCTCATCACAAGCTTCCACTACCACCATTGTTTTTCCTAATATCATTAATCCAATAATTGATCAATTAATGTAGAATATAGGATCTTATCAACTACTATTAGCCTTTCTCCATCCTTCCAATCCACACTAATATACCATTCTTGACCATAATATATTATCCTTAGAAATGCATTCCAAATCCTTTCCTCCATATCTTGTAATCCCTCATTTTGAATAGTATAGTGTCAAATGGGAAGATCAAAACCATGCTTCTATTTTTCATTAATAATTTATTGTGATTTTTTCTTCGATGATCAACCATTGGCCAAACTGTTTCCTAGATCACTTAAATAAATGAAATTATATTGGTTTTTATCCCTTTTAGATTGTTTTATCCAAGCTTTTGAATAGCTTGTCCAAATTTTCTTGTAGTACTTTTAGGTTAACATTAGCCTACAAGTTAGCTTCACTAGTCTTGTCTATTGCTAACAAGGTCTTAGTGAAGATACCATTCACTTTATTCTCCATTATTAGTCTATTATTTCCAAATTTTTGTACCCATTTTTTAAATATGATTTCTATAGTGTTTCATTCAAAACATTTACAATAAAATTCTTAACATAAATATTCCTTATTCTTCCACTTATGTACTACCCTAATAAATTGCAAGCTCATAGTAAACTAGTTTGAGGAACTTAATCCAACTATAGATTATAGGCTATTATTAGGTCTTATACCCCTTCTACATCATATTATTCAAAATGTAAAAGGAACATTGATTTATATTTTTTTAAACTTAACTCAAACCTATGTCAACCAAGTTGAGACTAATGTGTCTTCTTCCATGTTAGCAAATCCTTGCATCCATAGTGTAAATTTTAGTTTACCAAGATATTTGAACTCCGCCATGTTATTATCCGGTAGATATTATCTGACTTCCTCTACCTAAAACATATGACCAAAAGCCTTCCTCGAGTATCATTATTTCCCCAACCATGAAAACGAGAAGTGTATGCACCTAAGGCATGTGATATGGGATCTAATTGAATCTACTTAAATTCATGTTTTAGGTGTAAATGACTAGCATAACCAATGTATTTCCCTTCCCAACCAAAAATATTTAAATATACCAACCCATTTCCTTATCACTCCATTACCAATTATGTGGATCTAGTGCTTCTGCTACCTTTTCTACCTACTTATAATCATATTTCTAATATTATAATATTATCTTCTTCAAAACCCATCTCTCACCACTTCAATATTTAATTTTGTGGGTGTTTCCAAACCGAGGCCCTCTTAATCTACCCTAACACCTCCTTTTATACCACCTATCATATTTTCTCCTAATGAGACACTTGCTAAAAACTATCATGATCCCCTTATGATGAAAGGATCACAAAAAGAATCTTGTTTCAAGCATTCTAATAGATTTCAAGAGAAATTAAAATATAGCTATTGAGGATAATCTATATATTAGTCATATTGATCAAGAGTCTTACCTTTCTTAATATGTTTCTACACAAATTCAGAATGGAACTTCCATTCCAACTATAGGTTTGACCATGTTGGTTCTTGTTCTTTATACCCTTAACTATAAGAGAAAATTGTTGCATATTGATAAAATTGGTTGTCCTTGATGTCAAAAGTTAGCAAAAGATTGTATATGCTCTAGAGATAGTTGATGTGTAGAGATATCTAATAGTGCAAGTCAACATTGTAGTGTGTGGATCTGTCTAATATCTAAGTGTAATGCGGAGGTGGGTATACATGTTTTAATAATGTGTTTACAATATGTCTACATTGATATCTTTCTATCTTGGTGTACCACACTTAGTGAAAAGTTTCAAAAGTTATGTATAAGGCAGTCACAATAAATATCCTAAGGTAGTGAGATGATGTTTTGGTCTACATCCTTCCGTAGAGAAAGATTCAATCTTTTAATTTAGAATATAAATAGAGATGTGAAGGTGTTATATCTAATATCTCAAGTCATTACAGCTTTTGTAGTGAAAGATAGAAGTGACAGATTTTCGATCTATGCTTTAGTAGAGAAAAGTGATTATGAAGGCTTATTAGAATGCATTGCTTTCCTCTATATGTGATGGTTTGGCCATGCAGTTTTAAGGAAATGATCGGTGATGTGAAATGCATGCTATATTAAAGATTCAAGTTGTTTGGTGCTCTACAAGATTATTTATTCAATGATAGAGTGTTACAATTAGTACTAAATGCCTATCCTTCATCAAAGCATAATTTTTTTTTCTTGCACCAATAGAAGATTGTATAGATCAATTGTATGAGTTTTTGTGGACACTCTAAATGTCTCATAGTGTCTATGGTTTGAAGTGCATGAAGATATATCTTGTTTCCAGTATTGCATAAATGTTTCAAGTCAGTTTATGAAGATATGCTTTTGTTGTGGCCAACTTGGGTATGTTAATAATGTGTGCCACTAATTTGAGATTGTGCAGAGTTCGAGGAGTGTTTGGAGATGTTGTATAAGTCATGAAAACTTATTTGAGTGAAATGTAAATAATGTTTAATCATTTTCGTATACCGGACCAATGAATATGTAGGCTGACATGTTACACGTTTCATTATTTCTTGTTTGTGGCCAATTGAATTTATATATTACAAGTGTGTGGATGATATATATAGAAGATCAAATATGTGGAGATGATGATGGAAGTGTGAAAAGATGAATGAATGCATGATCAGAGCATGACAAGATCTACTACAGAGATAATGAGTAGAATTGATGACTATCAGCTTGGTTGAAGCCATAATATCAATCATATTTCAATTTTTCTTTCTTTCAATTATGGAGTAGTAGCTTCCTTGGGTTTGATCCCCTAAAAAAATTCAAGGAGTAGTTTATTCCTTGCATTGTAGCCCAAACTAAAATTGTAAAACTATTATTTAATTATGAGGCTAGATTAGGACAGTAGCTCCTAGTAGCATTTCTCATGGTGGTTTTCGCTTGTGGTGTTTTCCATGTAAATCTGGTATCATTTGTGTTCTTGTGTGGATGTTTATCTTCTTTCATGTTTTGATTAAGTAGGTGAATTCTTAATTGGTTTAACTCGGCATCAAAATTAGTTAATTGGGATTGAATTTTAAAGAATATTGATTCACCCCCTCTCAATATTTCAGTGTGTTCAACAAATGGTATCAGAGCAAGGTTCCTTGATACAAGCATAACAATTGAGGTAGATCCTATATTCAAGACACATGGAGAATTAAGAAGTGTCCAAGAAGAAGTGCTCTCAAGAAATATAGGTCATACTCTAAAAGGAGGATGATGAATTTGAATTTGAATTCAATAAAGAAGACTATCCAGTGGATTATGAAGGAGAGCTAATTTTTTCTCTAAATGGTCTAGATAAAGAAAGAGATAAAATGAAGAGCTTTAATTCCAACTTGAGAAAACATAGAAGAAAATTGGCAGGTTGAAGAAGGAAAAAGAATTAAAGAGTGTATAAATGTAACACCCCTCTGTTTTATGTTTTGGTTAGACAGTGTGTCTTTGTGTGGGTATGTGTCGTGATGTGCTTCTGGTTATTCTGATGTTATCTTTATTCCATGCTTTGGATTAGCATAGTGGGTAATTAAATTAAAGATGATTATGCTTTGAATTATGTCAGCATGTTAGAATTGTTAGTTATTTGCAGTGTATTGGTGAAGAGGATGGTATCGCATCACTCGCTTGCGAGTGCCCTACGATCCCATGATTTCCTCTTCACGGTGTGTATTTTATGCTGGATATATTATATGTTGTTGTTACTTGATTTGCAGGTTGACAGGTACAGGACATCGACTCCACTTGATTTCACAGGTGAGAGCATGTTCAATACCCAATGGTATTCGATTGGGAGATAGTAGCTAGGTTTCCGTGTCAGGTCGTCACCCTAGTCCTTGTTGTCGTCAATTGTTTTTCTGGTTGCGTGGTTCTCATTATCGTGCCCTCTCTTCGTTATTAAATTGCAAGTTAAGTTGGGTGAATTAAATAGCTTAATGTATTTAAGTTGTTGATTGAATTAATTGGTTATTATGTGGAAAATGTTATTTAAAGTTATTAAGTTAATTTAATTTAATTAATAAAATAATTTAATCTTGGATTAAATTTATTTTATTGAATTAATTAAATTAATTATTTTGAGTTAAGCAATTTCATTTTGGAAATTATTGCATATTTGTTGAAATTGAAAAAATGAATTTTAAAAGTCAAATTATGAAATTTGGAATTGAAAAATTAGAAAATGGAAAAATGATTTAAAGTCAAAATTGAAAGTTTGAAATTCAAAAAAATTGGAAAATTAGGATATTTTGCATTTCTGTTTTTTGAAATTTATTGCAGTGGTTGAATGAGATATTTCTGGGGATATTTTTGGAATTGGATTATTATTGAATTTTGGGTCTCAATTTTAGGATCGGGGAGTTTTGAGAAAAGTATGAATTTGAGAGAGAAAGCATTTTTTTCATTTTTGTGGGTTTTGGATTGGAGTGGTGAAATTTGTTGAACTGAAGGGGGAATCATGGAGGAAGCTGAGCATATTCTGGATCTTCTCCAAATTCTTGCAATACCAGGTTCATTCTATTGTTAGCTCCTTTTAAAAAATTATATGGTTTGAGTATGCTTTGGAAATCATTTAAATTTTGGTTGAGGATTGCAATTAGAAAATCCATGTTGAAATTCTAAAATTATTGCAAAAATCTCTTCATTGGAAAATATTTCTTCAATAAAATTTTGTGTTCTTGGCTGGAAATTGTGTTGTACAATTTGGGTTCTTCAATTAATTTTAAAAAAATGCTATTGGGAATATGTATATTTAGATATTTTCCTTTTAAAAAAAAATAAATTCTTTTGAAAGGGGGGGTATGCTGTTTAAAATTTTGAATTAAACCCCCTTATGAAGAGGCGCGGATTTTAAAAAAATAAATAAATAAAATTAATTTGTGGGGGGTTGGGGGCTCAACCCCCACCGCACCTCCCATGGAGGCGGGTGGAGGGAGCCGTGCCCAGCGCGCCCCTCCCCACTCCCTTAGCCTTGCGGCCGGCGTAGTCGCCACCACTGCCGGTGGTCGGCTGTGCAAGGCACAGCCGCAAAGCACAGTCACCGCCGCTGACGTCGGTGCTACCGCTGCCCGGCCCAGTCTCCACCTCCGCCTAACCCCCGCCCTGGTTTAAACGTGCCGCCGACGGCCAAGAAGATTCTATCGCCCCCTGCATAAAACAAATCCACGGCCTGTGGAAACCACGACTGGCTAACCCTAAACCCCACAGCCTGCAACCCGAGGCAGCCGCCCATGACCTTGGGTGTGGCGCGTGGCCCGAGGGAGTTAGTAGAATAAAAGAAAATAAATGAATATGTTTATATATATAAATATTAATATTTTAATATTATTATTATAATGTTAAAATATTATTTATATAATATTTTATATTATAATCTATAATATTAAAAATATTATATTTATATATATTAATTTTATATATAATTTTGAATATTAAGTGGTTGATTTAAAATTAAATTAACATGTTTAGGAAATTATTGATTTTCTATTAGCATGTTTTAAATTTAATTGGAGGAGTTAAATTTTGATTTAGAAAATGCATAATTTAAATATAATTGGAAATTCAAATTATTGAGATTATAGTCCATTATTGTTTTAGTTTAAATAATAGGTTTGAAAGGACAAATGTGGGGATGGTGATTAATGGGTTAAATAATGGAGTTAATCGTTTTATTTTATAACGCTTAAGTTTGCAAGGGCAATCGATGATTTATTTTAAAGCGAGATGTATTGCATTATAGTTGAAAATGATTATTTTATTATGAGCAAATAGGGAATTAAATATTAGTGTTAATCTCTCCCTTATCTGAAAAGATAAATGTTAATTTAGTTTTATGGATGCAGTAAATTATTGAATGATTATGTGGATAATGGATTTAGGATATCCAAAGATAGTTTCCTTCAGTTGAATTCAGTGAACATGTCCTTCGTGTTTTGTTTTGGAAATGGGATTAAGTGCTCATTATTTAATAAGTCTTCCTGATGTGATTTTCAGTTCTGTGGTTGTCGTCGTGATGTCAACCTGTTGTGATTTCTCTGGTTAGTGCATGAGGTTATGTTTATGTTTGTACCCGATTTCCACGAATGGGGTCGTTTGTACCTCCTTGGGTTAGGAGCGGATTATGGGATCTGTGTCTCCTTGTAAGGAGCAATTTGGTTATTGTTGTTACTCTAGTGTTTGGAGTGGTTTTATGTTTGTTGCCTCCTAAGAAAGAAGTGGATTTTGTTATGTGTGTCTCTTTGTCAGGAGTGGTCAGGAGATGTCAGGAGCAGTTTGGTTACCTTGTTACCTCCAGTGTTTGGAGAGGGTTTTGAACATAGGTTGCCTCCTGAGAAAGGAGTGGTTGTTATACCTTGTTGTTGCACCTTGTACTCTTGATGTTTGGATGTTTATGTGTGTTGTCAAGTAGAAGAGTGGCTTGTAACGGGGGTCGGCACACGAAGTGGTGCCAGGGTAACTCGTTGTAAGTGGAGTAATTAAGTGATAACTAAATCAATATGCTTAGAAGTTTGGGTAGTACGACACACTAAAAAAGATAATTTTGCCTCACTCATAGACTCAAGTGCTTAGTTAGGCTTGGAATGGGTGGGAAGGTCTGGAATGGAAAAGTCATCTATCTTGTCTGTATGAAAGGTATTTGATTCCGCATAAGTGAGTATGGGGGTCGGGATTCGGTAAAGGTCACCAGGATAACCTTTTTTTGTGGGGGTCGGAGCCTAGGAAGAATCACCTTGGGTAACTCATGACAAACTATGTGATGACACTCTGTCTAGGACAACTATTGGTCTTGATTTTGTATTAGTATGTATGAGGGTCGAGGATCGAACTGGGCCGTTATCCGATGATCCGTTGTGGGTAACTCATGTTGTGATGTTGATGGCACTTTGTGTGACCATAGTTGGTACTTTTAGTTGTGGGTATGGTTTTCGTAACATACCTAATGTGACCATGATTGGTGTTTGATTATGTGGTATGTTTCTCGTAACATGCTTGTTCTTCTTTATTCATGGAAGCAATGTGATCATGTAGTGTTATACTTATGTTGTACTTTGCTGTAATTGTGATGTACCTTGGGATGATCTTGTGAGGTTCTTATGTTTGGTTGTTTCAGTTTGGTTCAGTTTATGTTAGCCTGTGTCTAGAGGTAGATGGTCTTGACTAGGATTCCTAGTTACTATCTCCTAGCATGGGGGGTGGGCCTTTGGGTTCCACTTGGTAGGGTGGCATGCACCTTAATCTGTTGGGTTCTTTCTTCATGTTCTTGTGGATGAGACTTCCAGTTGGAGAGCTCGTTGGTTTTAGTATTAGTTCTTGTTGTATTTCCTTTCTGTTGATTTTGTATTATTCTACCCCTCAGTTGTTATCGAGGTGGAAGTTGTAATAGTAATTATGTTTTGATCTTGCCTCATTCTGGGAATGAGTGTTGTAATCTTATTATTTAATGATGGACTAATGCAATTGAAAGTTATCTTATGCTTTGATGTAATTCATCTTATTGGATTGTATGTGCTTAATTTATTTAGTAATTAAATGACATGGTTTAAATCATGTTTTTTGTTTGGGTTCTATTTAACCTTTGTCTCGTAACCTTAGAGGTTGTTGGCATTAGTTAGCAAACGTGCTTATTAATTATATATATATATATATATTTTAAATTATTCCATTTAAGTAGTTAAATGAAACTTCCTCTAGGGTTGCATGGCGGGGCATTACAATAAATATCAAGCTCATTGAAAAAACTATGAATGTTCAAAGCTTGAAGAAGAGATTATTTCCTCAAGGAAACAATTGGAAAAATAAAAAAACAAATTGAAAAAGTTATAAAGTTGAAAGGAGGTTCTGAAATTCTTGATGAGTTGATCAACTCTCAAAATCCATCAAAAGAAAAATCCAGTCTTGGTTTTAAAAATGGAAAAAGTCTTATAACCAGTGCATCGACAAACCTATCTGAAAATTTCAAGGCAAAAGAAAATTTTGCAACAAAGGAGGAGAAATCTTTCATTGAAGAACATAAGAAGACATCCTTCAGAGATGAAAAGTTAGATCAGGACAACAACAAGAAGGTGTCTCCAGTCAGCAAATGGAGCAAGATGTCTTTGGTATATGGGAATGGAGAAGGAAAAGGAGAAGGAGAAAGAAATGGAGAATGAGAAAGAAATGGAGAAGGATGTTGAAGAAGAATGTTCAAAAAAATCATACTCTTCTTCGGTAGACTCCATAAAGGAATTTTTGGCTCGGGAAATGCAAATCTAGTTGGTAGTGACTCCATAGTTACTACATGTTCCTACTTTTGATGGACAAGTTAACTTTTCTAGTATGTCTCCCTTGCACAAGTTGAAGCTTGGTGACATACTCCACTCCACACCAAGCCAATAATTTCTACAACAACAAGTGGAGAGTGTTGGAGAGTTGGAATAAATAAAGGTGCTAGAAGAGAAGCTATCAGAAGCTAAAAGAGATACATCTTTGTCCCCAACACAACAGATAAAGAAATTAATAAAGTCTTTTGAGACTTACTCATCTCATTTGGAGAAGAAGGCAGAGCATAAGTCAAATAAAAAGAGAACAAATGATTCCTCCGGAAAGTGTCAAAGTATATTGACCAAGTTGCAATTAGGTATAGAGGACATTTAGAAAAGCTTGGAGGAAGCCAAAGTGATATATGTTTTCTATTTGAAATGATCGGCTACTACAAAGAGAATTAATGATCAAATAAGTGCAATTGAAATGAAAATCACTAATTTTGCTACAACATACAATTTGGTACAAGAAAGTGATGGTTCCATAAGGGCACAAGTAGAAAGCTTGCACTCCCAAATACAACAACTACAAAATCAAAGGGAGCAGTTCAAAGGTCAAATAAAGTAATTGAGAGAAGTAGTGATCCTAAGGTTGGCTTCACTTATTGGACTCCTGATAGAGGCCAATGGTGTAGTTTAGAAATACTAGGCACCATCTTCTTTGGAAGATGAACAAGATACATATGTGCAGTTGAATTGCCAAGTCCATACCTTGAATACTACAAAGAAGCAATGGGATAGTAGCCTAGTTGAGCTCAAGTCCATCTAAAATAATACTCTACCACTAGTATAATTTTGCAAATAAATGACTCCATGACTAAAAAATTTAGTCACAACAACTAAAAATGACTAAATTCTACTACTTTTTTGCAACACAACTATAAATGACTAAATAAATGAGTAATTTGATCATTGAGTAAAAAAATACTAAATAATTAATCACACAAATAAAAATGACTAAATAATTAGTCAAACAAATAAAAATTAGATAATATTATATTAAAGTGGATAATTAAAAAACATATTATGAATTGGGAAATTATTGGCGGGAGTGGGTTGTATTGCGCACAGGGTTAATAGTGAATTGGGAAATTGTTGGTGGGAGTGGGGAGTACAATAGAGTGTAGAATTTGGCAAATATCAGCCACTTGCATGGGCGATAAAGCTTGTTTGGAGAGGACTTGGAGACTTATGAAAAGGCGGGCAAGGAATTTGGAGTTTGTTGCAATGAATTTAAAGTCGGCAAGGCCCTCTATAGTGAAGTCAAATTTGGGGATGCCCTCTACAGTGAATTTAGAGGTAATTTGAAACCCTCGGTACATTAAACACAAAATCTATAGCTTTTTTATTAGCAACTATATCTAGCTAAGAGAACAAAATCGATGTATTATAAGAGATGATTTACATAAATAGGAGGGTAGCTTGTCATAAGACATTAACTACCATGTAACAATTTGGAGTTCTTGAGATTGTGAAAGAATTGGATGCTTTTATTCATTGTATAATCAATACAATGAAGTGACCATATCTTGAAGTTGTTTATAATTTGTGTTCCATGTTATCATGCATGGGTGTGGTATTAATTTCTAATTTTGTAACCAATTCACCAACCTAATCCCTGAGACTCCTTTTCACTAAGTCTTCATGGCATGGGTAGTGCATGTACATCATAATTAGCTTGTTATTGGTTGGTGTAACTTACATTAGCTACATAGGCAACTGAGTACTGGAACCATACAAGCAATTCTAATTTTAGTAGACTATTTTTTCATTAGTTTCCTCTAAGCATTTTGGAGCATATGGGAATTGAAATTGTAACATGCATCCAAATTTCAATTCCTTTGATCACTTTTCCATTAAACCATTGGGTCATGTCCCTATCCTAGACCTCAATTCTTGAGTAACATTGTGTGCAAGCCTAATCTATTAATTGCATGGAATCCTAGAAGATGGTCTCATATGGCATAGTTGAAAGTTATGCTAGTTCATCAAATCAATATGGTCACTAGGCTATTTTAATTGATACTATATGTGCACACATGGGAGTATATCAATTATTAGAACAAGTCATCTTATCTCAACATGTTAATAATTTATGTCAATAAGTAATGCTCAAAGTGATAACAAAGAATCCAATAGCTTTTTTGTTAGTATTTGTGTATTCATTAACATTGACAAGATTTCCATATGTTTAAATGATTGTGGTTCATCAATAGAACAATCATAAATTTTGTGTTCCATTGCTAAATAATTTCTTTAATTATCATCTAGACAAGGAATGCCCTCAACAAAACATGGATAAAAATAGCATTTGTTTATTTCCAGTCATAGCAATCTTCTTTTATACACATTGTGGATAACATGTAAACTAAACATAAGTCTAGATGATCAACAAGATTTTCAGAATTACAAAATGCTCCTACAAATTCAAATAAATAGTATACAAATACCCAAAAGTTTCCTTATCTTTGTGTATTACAATTTTACCATTATTGGTTTTTTTAAACTGCAATGGATTTATTGTATATTAGAAATATAAATGGCGAGGTTTCAGTAATAGATAGTTCACAACATGTACTTATAATTTTTTCCTCTTGCACATGGGAAACAAAATGAGGGTAGAGTATTTGTTATGTTTCTTGCTAATTATCCATAGATAGATGAGAATCCTACAAGTAAAAAATGCACAAAATTGACCATAGAGATTTATGTAGAGGCAAAACATCTGATTCTGCAAAGTGATGCCTAGTTGTATTTCTTGAATTTGAATTGTTGGAAAGTGCTTTATATCATGTAGAGTGCTCTAAGTCTAATTATGTAGAGTGCTCTATATCCTAATTCTATGAAGTTCTTTGATTTTTGGGTAAGTGATAAAGATAATGAGTTTACATGTATTAGATCCCGAGTAAGTTGAGTTTTTTAGATTTTTATTTTTTTTTTGAAATGGGAAACTAAATTAATATTGGAATGCAAAAAATTACAGATGGATCAATGTCGAAGGTTGAATATGGATCAATACCATGCATATGATGAGATAGTAGCCAATGAGAGGGACATGAACAAATATCCATGTCCATGTAATGATTGTCTTGGTGGAAAGGTGAAAAAAGGAAATGTGATTTATAATCGACATTTGATAAGATATGGGCATAGTGGTATAAGCCCTTGCGATGACAATTATTATGAAGATATGATATAATTGAAGAGTGTGAGATATGAAGAGGCAACAAACATACATGAAGCAACACCAAACATAGATGAAGAGGCAACAATGTTAGATGAAGGGTTTGAAGTTGATAAGATGTTGAATGAGGGTCTAAATGATGATTGGGCCAAGTTGATGGAGGATACTTTAAAGCATGTGTATGCTAACTACAAGTTAAGTCGTTTAACAACAATTCTTCAAATTATTAACTTTTAAGTGGTGCTTGGTTGGAAAAATGAGAGTGTAGATTAGTTATTGGAATTATTAAGCTCGTTGTTACCACCTGACTCCACATTGCCAACAAAACAAAGTCGATGTAAGAAGAAAATCACTAAGCTAGGCTTAGGGTATGAAAACATCCGCACATGTGTGAATGGTTGTGTATTATTTCATAATTATCTTGCAAGTGAGAGTGAATTTCTGAAATTTCATGAAGTGAGGTATAGACAAGGGTTGAAATCAATTGTGGTTCCTAGAAAGGTTCTTTTGCACTTTTTGATAATTCCATGATTACTCTGAATGTATAGGCGTAGAGACATTGTTGAACTTATGCAATAACATGCCCAAAATAAGAGAATTGATGGAAAATAATGACATGTACCTGATTCTAATACATGGATGGAATTTGATAATAGATGGCTTGATTTTTCTCAAGATCCTCGTAATATAAGGTTGGGTTTTACTCTAGATGGGATGAACCCATTCTCAGATCAAAGTACTAAATGGTCAACTTGGTCAGTGTTTTAATAAATTATAACTTGCCTCCATGGTTAGACACTAAACCATTTTTCTTAATGCTATCATTGATTATACCAGGAAAGAAAAGTGTAACTTCAGATACAATCAATGCTTATCTAGATCCATTATATGATGAGCTAATGGAATTGTGGAAAGGAATTGAAGCAATTCAATCTTTAAGGGATGCTCATTCAATCAAATTCACTTTAAGATCTTCCTTATTGTTTATGATTCATGATCTTCCTGCATATGTCATATTTTCTGGTCTCACTATTCATGGATACCATGGATGTCCTACTTGCAACTTTAAGGATTTTTTGAGGCACTCAAGAAGTTTGTGTAAGTTTATTTACTATGGACATGATGCTTACCTTAAATGGATCATCCATATTGTCAAAATAAAACATGTTTAAATGGTCAAGAAGAGAATCGTGAAGCACCATTGCTAATAATGGGTGATTACATTGTTGATAATGGACAAAAAATAATATCATTTATAATTGAAATTGATGGTAATAAATATGATCCATGTAATGAAAGTGATGTAAAAAAATAGTGCATATTCTATAATTTTTCATACTTTAAGGATATAGCCATTAGGCATACTATTGACTTTATGCATACCAAGAAAACTATAGCCTATGCTATCATAGAAACTCTTTTTGGTGCTTTTGATACTATTTCATCACGTGAAGAATTTCAAAAATTAAAAATTCATCAAAATATTTGGGTTGAAAATATGATGATGAAAATATATAGAAAACCTAGTGCTCCTTATGTCTGGACAAAGGAACAACGTGCACAATTCTTAAAGTTGATGTATTAGAATCGCTTTCCCACTGGGTATGTAAGTAATAGTAGTATAAGCCAAACTAACATTAATAGCTTAAGAGGACTCAAGACCCATGACTATCATGTCATAATTAAGAATATTTTACCTATTGTGGTAAATATATCAATTTTGGAAAAGGGGCTAAGATTGGCAATTATAAGGTTGGGCCTAATATTAAAGAGAATGAATTTACATGTATTAGATCCTTTGAACTTTGATAGTTTTAGGGAGGAGGTTGTTGAATTCCTTTGTCTATTAGAACGAGAATTTCCACCAACAATCATTAACATTTCTATGCATATTTTGATACATCTAGAATATGAACTAGAGCATTGTGGCCTAGAAAGAACAAGATGGATGTATCATATAGAACGATATATGAAGGTTTTGAAAAAAAATGTTTGTACTAGGGCTAAACTAGAAGGAAGAATGTCTGAGGGATATTCAATGCAAGAGGCTATAGGATTTTGCATAGAATATATGAAGGATTTTAAAAATTTCAATCAACATTTATGGGATGATGACGAAGATGAGAGAGTTACAGGTGAAGTATTAGAAGGAAATGGATTTCACTTCAAGCTATCACATCAAGAAAGAAGTGTGATACATGCCTATATTCTTCAAAACACATCTTTGTTTGATAAGGGGCATAGGTAAAAAAAAAATTACACAATAATTTATTTACTCAATTGCATTTACACATTTATATTATTAGTCTTACTATTTGTATGTTAATATTCTATGTAGAAAATATGAAGAAGAGAATCAAACTTGGATGCAACATCGACCTCAAAAGCACAAACGTCATGATTTGATTGGAGCTAATTCTTTCCCAAAATTTGAAGAATGGATTGATAATGTAGTCAATGATGCAAAAGAAGAAGTTCAAGATATAACAACGAAGGAAAGTGATCTTTCACAATCTCCACATTTATGGGCTATGTGTTTTAGTGGAATATGGGCCTATGGTAGTCATTTAAGAGTGGAAGAAAAAGAAAAAGGAAAGACAAATTGTGATTGTGTTATTGTTGAATTTCTTCATGAAACTAAGAAGAAATTTTATGTTGAATTCATCCAATAAATTATTCAAGTGGGTTTTGGTGAAAATAGTTCTATATTATTAAAATGTAAGTGGATCTGACCATCTGTAGTACAATTTGATGAGTATGGATTTGTACACGTAGATACACGACAATTTTTATTAAAGACGGATGAGCCATATGTTTCCTCTAATCAAATTAATCAGTCATTTCTAATTGATGATGTAAGAAGCCCAATATGGTCGTATTTCATTCAAAAAGAGTCTCATTCGAAACAAAAATTCATGGAAGTTGTTGATATATGCCTGATGGGAAATATGTTAATTTACAAGAAACATTCAAATAAGTGTATGAAGACGATGATGGAGTGTTTAAAGAAGAGATTTTGATTACCAATGAAGAGATTGTCAAAGAGAATACATATTGCATGTCACAAATGAGGAAGAGGAAGAAAATCAAGAAGATGCAGACACGAGTGATCAAGATTATGATCTTGCTAGAAATGTAGATGATAATGATGATGTTTTGTCACCTTAACTTGTTAGCTTGTCACCTAAACTTTTGTTATATGTATGGTGAAATTTATTATTGAATGTAATAAATATCTGAGTATAGGTGTGCTTATTCGTTGTTGTTTTACTGATACATTTCTGAATGTAATCATCATTATTTTGTTGGTACATAGTATACAAGACTTGAGATGTTCACTACTGATTTGAAGTGCATTTAAAGTTAGGTTAAATCATTCTTCTTAGTTTTCTTCCTTTGGTTGAAATTAATTTTGTTTAGTTAGAATATAATTGCTTGTATTTCCTATATGTTCTTTAGATGCTAGACTTTTCTAACATCTCTAGAATTGTTAGATATGAAAAGAAGCAAGCAAGGTCTAAAGGTATCAAATAATGCAACAAGATACCTATGAAAGTAAACAACTCTTTAAAATCCTAGCAATAAATTATAGTCATTTCTCCGATATTTAGATAGCTTTAGTTTGTAATACAACTTCTAGCCTTCACATGCATTGAATATGCTTGTGTGAAGGAAACAATAATGAAAATTTGTCATTTAATAATACATATAGATATCTTAACATTAGGTGAACAAAATATTTAACCTATACTATTAAACAATTTGTGTGAAAAGACAAGTAGAATTCCCTATCATACTCCCCCTTACTGTTATGCTCCCCCTAACTTTAGTATTGTCATGCTACTCTAGATCATGCTATATTTTATTGCTTCAATTCTCCCCCTTTGAAATCAATGGAAAAAGTATTGTTCAATTAACCCCCTAAATTAAATCTCCTCATCAACTTGTAGTGTTGATCCCCTTGTCTGCTCCCCCTGCATTGTACCTAGCAGTTAATGTTGCTTCATTTTCCATCAGCTTCTAATTTTCTTCATCCAAATTCTTTGTTGTAACTTGGGAAAACATTGCAGCATGCATAGTTAATGTTGTGGCCTCTATTGTTGATGTATTCTTCAATGTTTTTACTAGTACCCCTCCTATCATTTTGCAACCAACTCAAGAAATTTTTGGCTTTTGAGTCCTTGGGGATACTCCCCACATCATCAATACCTTGGAACCAAGATGGTACCCAGATCCTATTATTGCTTGAACCACCTCAAAATCTGAAGCAAATAAAATGTCCTTTTGGCTTCTAACTTGATCAATCAAAAATGTAGAATGCAAGTCTAAGTTCGGAAGCAAAAGAATACCACTTTCCTTTACTATATTTCTCACTTCCTCAATGTTGGAACCTCCAAAATTTACCTAGTTTTATCACCTTGGCCAACTTTAAAACTAATAAGTGAACCCTTGTGTTACCTAAACATGCTCACCAAACATATAAACAAACAACCTTTTGGGTTTGACTAACACTGGAAATCCCCATACAATTCCAAAGATTTAAGAAATCATCATATATGCTTAAATAAGATGTGTCTAGCACCTTTACATTCATAAAAATTCGTTATCGTACCCACACGGGAGTAGTTGTTCAATTATAAGGTTCCTCAATGGTATGGTGGGGTAGAAAATAAGATGTAATCATATACCGCTATACCATGACAGACATTTAAAAGATGTTTGCAATATGGCAGTGACAAGTCTCTTGAGTATAGAAATATACCGCTACCTTGCAGAAAGCAGTGACTATATAAATAAAAATTGTTGTATAGCAGTATGATCTCAACTTAACTATCAAAGGTTAACCAATTGTCTCACTGTCAAAAACCAATGACATTAAAATAACATGCGGTATGGCGGTGTTAAGTTATGTAACCTGCTATCCCACAATCAACAATTTGTAAAGCAAAAGTAAGTGCACAGTATGGTGGTATGTCAAAGCTATATAACTTGTCATCCCATGACAAACATATTTTAAAATTAAAAGGGACTTGCAGTATAGTACTTATAAGGATGTATAACCCGATGTCCCACAATGAACAAAATACAACATAAAAGAAGTGGGTGGTATGGCAATATAAGGATGTATAGCCCATCGTCCTATAGTGAACAACTACAACATAAAAGAAGTGTGTGTATGGTAGTATGATAATTCCAGTCTCGTAGTAGAAAATTTATAACATAAATAAAGTCTGTGGTATAGCGAGATAGACAAAATGAGTATATTACATGACACCACCATACTACAATGGTCAAGAGAAGTGGTGGTGGTACTACAGTACAATTTGGCAAAATAATTTATGTCCAATATGATAGTAATTATTTGATTATCATGAACCATTTGATCTTCTAAGATCAACAAAATATATTCAAAATCAAAATATGGGTAGATTATGAAATATTTTGAATGAAGTAGACATTAATGTAGAAATGAATTAGTTCAAAAGAAATTATATCTAGAATTTGATGCCATTTTTGCAATCATTTGCAAAAGGATCATCATACCAGGAGCTAAGGAGTTTGAGGAAAAAAATCTTTGCAACTACTATATCACCGTGTAAGTGCACAAACACTCTTTGTAAGAAATTCTAAAGCATTTGATCGACTAGGATCTATAATTAAGGGTTTAGAAAATTCAAAAGGAAGTAAAATTTTTACACCATGCCACCTAATAAGAGTGAACCTTTGAGTAAGAAGGAAGAATCCAAGGTGAAGAAAAGGCCTTTGCAACAATCCATACTAGAAATTCTACCTGATTCAACAGATAGAGGATTTAAGAAAGTGTTTAGAGACATAGCTCATGGGTGTCAAGATGCAATCATTCTCATCTCTGGGTGGGATTTGTTTTGGTATTTTTATGATAAAAGAGATGGAAAAATCCCAGTGTCGAACCCTTGGAATCTAGACATAGCCAAGTTGGTAGTCCTGAATGTCTTTATAGATGTTGAATTCCTTAGAGTATTGGCATGAAACTATCATCCAACCACCAGAACTGTAAGGATGATAGGTTGTTCACCACTGGTGGTATTAACCAAGTCTGTCATTGTAGAGTGTTTCAACTTGAATAAACAATCCCTTACTAAAATCGACTTGCAAAAAAGTGAGGAGGAGTACAATAGGTTGAGGAAAACTTATATGAGTGATGAACTCCCTATACACATGAAGAAGGGTGAAAATAACAGAGGAATATATATCTCCTCTTCCCTCATTGAGTCATTTCTTGTAGAATATTTTCAAATATATTTTAAGAGAACCTATTTTTCCTTGTATCAAATTCTTGGAATGGATGCTCAAGAGAATATGCCAATTTTTATAATGATGATGGCCATGAGGACCCAAAACCCTGAGACAAATATTGAGTATGATTTTGCTTCACTCATTGAGAAAGCATTGCATGAAGGATTTTTGCAAGTAAGAGAAGATAAATCCCCAATCATGTTCATATGTTATCTTTTTTGTTTCACCTAACTCTATATCAGAACAATGATAAATGGATAGGATAATGTGTTTGGGAATGGTTTATCAATAGGGTGATCAATTGTCTGTTCAAAATTGGTGTTATATATGGGACAATAGATGCAAGAGATGCAACTATGTGATTTTTCATGATGATTTTGTAGTAAGAATTATGTTTTTGCTTGGTCATATATCACCAAGCTTACATACACCAATACTACAACTGTTTAGACCCTTGGAATTGAGGCCTGAGCAAGGGAATACCCATAACATTGATGATTGATTCTTTTTTCCAAATGTTACAATAATAAGAGTATATGGATGTCCCCAAGCCCTACATGTTTTTCTCAAGTTTTTCCTCTCTGTTTGGATTTCTTAGAGTTTATGTAGAAAATGTTATGGATGGAGAAGGAGATCATGCATAAATAGAAGAAAGGAACATTCTTTCCTAACTTGACCATATGTGAAGAATTATCTATTGGATTTGATACTCTTGATGAGTTGCAACATTATTTGAAAACAAGATATTATTTGGAGTCGAGGGGAGAAAGGGTCTTTGACCCCAAAGACCACATGAATTTTGAGAGGAAAACAATCCTTACTAAGGCTGGGATCATCCATGAGGTTGATTATGAGGAGGATGTGATAAGAAAATGCTTGAATCTCCAAGAAGTATTTTAGAGGAGAAGAAAATGGAAGATATTAACAAAATTAGAGGAAGAAAAGAGGAAGACAAACATCAATTTCTTGGGATTTCATATAGATGAAACAAATCCCCTCAAGAGCATCAACCTAATGATTGATAATTTTGAGAAATTATATGGTAAATCAACAATAGAGTTGGAGAATCCCACCAAATTTCCTACCAAAATACCAAGTGGAGTTGTAATATTTAAGCCCCCTCCAAACACTACTTCAATGTAATATGCTTCTCTAGAATCACCTCCAAAGCAATTAGGGCCCAAGAGACAAAGGGTACAGGAGCCAAATCCCCTTGTATCATATGAGATAAGTGAAGAGGTTGGAGATATAGAGGAGGTGGCCAGTTTGCTAAGGCACCTAAATGATGATGTTGAAGTCAATCGGCCACTCCAAAAGCATGAAACTGAAGCACACAAGCCATAGGCGAGGGTGGATATGTATGCATAGGGTGAGTAGGAGATGCATGATGATGAAATAATGATTGTAGCCCTCATATTCTTGGTGGATGATGAATTTATCAACACCCCAAAATTCAAAGACTTTTGGTTTAAAATAAAAATGAAAGAGTTTGAGGACAAAGTTGAGATAAATAAGATGGGTGTTGAGGAATCTCAACATGATCAAATTGTGGCTCAAACTTTCAATGAATTGAGGATAAATGATGTTAGCATTAGTCCACAAGAAGCTAGGAAAATGGTGTTGAAAATAAATATATTGCTTATACCTAGGATGGATTTGAAAAGGATGTTCCTGCTTGATCAAGTAAGAAATCAAGAAGACCCCATGTTAATGGTTGAGTTTGATTCAAAGGAAGGCATGAGTGGGACGGGATATAATCCAATAATTGAGACCTTAGCCTTTTGGGCTAAGAAGAAAAATATAGAGGAGTCAAAATTGTTAGAAATTGTGCAATAAATGAGAGGGAGTGCAATGGTCAAGACCCTCAAATATACCTAAGCCTTAGAAGCAACTACCATGACTATGAATTTTTCTATGTTCACTCGAGCAGCTGTCAAGAGTTTGAAGAATAAACTTGCAGAATATGAAAAACCACAAATAGATATGAATGATGAAGTGAATAGGTTGTTTATAGAGAATGTGAAGCTAAAGCAACAACTGAAAGGTGTAGGCCCTTGTCAAAGTATTGAAATGGTAGTGTACCATCCCTCAACCCAAAAGTGATGTTGTTTCCACTGATCAAATAGAGGCCTTGAAGCAAGAAATATAAAGCTTAAAGAAGTGCAATGAGGAGAAAAAAAAAAAAAGAAAACAAATCTATGGTGCATTAGAAAAAGTCTAGGAGTATAGAATCAAGATGGTTATAGACAAGGTAGAAAATGTGCATGAATTTTATACTTCCCTATCCCAAGTAGTAGAACAAATGAAAGCCCATACTCTCATTTTCAGTCCTTTGTTTAAGAAATGGCAACCCATCCATCATACATTGAGCACATTGTGCAAGGTCTTACAGAGAAGTGTGGATGCACCTACAGCTTTAAATCCCACAAAGAGGATGGTGAAACTGGTGATTGATGAGTCCCAATATGTGTCAAGGGAGAGCCAGAAGGTCACTACAAAAATAGAATCTTTCCATACAATAAAATAGTGGTTTGTGCCTAAGATGCTTGGAGAAGATGATTAGTTAAAATATTTCACCAATTGGAAAGGTTGGTTCAAACAAGTAGTCCCAAATTGTATTTCTCGTTTATAACAAGATCGTGAAATAAATTTCCATAGTTTTAATGTTTATGTTGGATGAGATGATTGCAGTAGATTTTGGATACTCAAATTTCATTGCAAAGACTAGAGGATTGTTAGATAGTAGGGAGAAGTCACCTTGCCAACATATCAAAGATCTAGGAATATGAATGGCCTAATGACTATATGGTGTTCAAATGGGACAAAACATATATGGCTCCCCCAGAAGAATAGGCTTGGTGTCATAAATTGTGAAGTATTTGTTGATGGTGTTTTCTGCACATCAACAACTCAGACAGAATATGATATCCTATCTCTCTTGAAAGGTAAATCTCTATGGGAAAAAAGATAACCCCAAGGTCTCTAATGTCAGGTCTTGACAATGCAGTGAAACAACTCAGAGATAATGTGAAAATGCTGGTAATCACAAGGGGCCTTACAAACAAATACTAGATCTTGAAACTTATCAGATTTTGCAATATATTGATACTCAGATTCTTAAATGTAACCCAGATAATAAAATAAATAGAAAAAGATAAGAGTTTAAGAGAGATCCTAAGATTAAAATTACTCCTAAAATCAATCACAACAATGATGAATGCTACAAACGGACAAATCTCCAATAAAACCAATTTTTGCTTAATCAAGAACAAGCCTGCAACTCTGCAAAAATGGTGCAATCTTCTAAGGAAACTGAAGATTTTCAGACTATGAACATTCATCCACATACCTAGTAAATGGTGCAATGTAAACAAGCATCCACAGTTGAACTTAGCACAAAATAAGGCCCAGACTAACATTACACAGCAACTTACAATCAGCAAATTGCCAAAAGTATGGACCGGAGATCGATCAACATCCTTAACATTTCATCATTATCATGAAAGAACTGAAAACTAACATCTTAACACTGAGAATCAAGAACAAGAAACCATAAAACTTTTGAAACATAACACAATGTTTGCCAAATCAACAACCCGTTTGCATTATCTTCTCCAGCATTACATAACAATTTCCAGTCTTTCTCCTCTCCTACAGCTACTGACTTGCATAATCTAACTTCTAACTTAGCCAATTCTGGCTTTTCAACCTCTAACCAGCTATTCTCTAACCTTTTTTCTACTTTTTACAAATGAGAAGGCACAACCCTTTTATAGATATTACATTTTTAAATCAAGGGACAGGATTAAATTCAATCCAATGGCTGTAATTAATCCCCAAGAAACCCTAATAATTCACATTAGGGTTTAAAAAATGTGGTACATCATCATCCAATAGCATAAAAGCAGTTACATCCAGAAATCAACAATCTACCACCTCGATTTTAATAGAAATTATGATTGGAGAGTGAAAACAACATCACATGTCACTCCACATTTGAAACATATATTCCAGCTGTAGACAAGTTGTGGCACATATTCTTATGCAATTGGGTTCATTTGAACAGCTGGACACCGATTCATATGCAGGTGCATTTTAAATATTTTCCAGATTTTCCTCCTGGCACGAATCCATATGCAAGTCCTCCTTTTTTTATTTAATCCTGAAAAATAGATATAATCATTAATAGCTCACATGTGAAAATCCAACCAAAAAATATTAAAATTAAGCATAAATAAACCCTTGGAAATTTCAACTCCTTCATAAAATTTTGGAAATTTAACCCTTTCGGAGTTTAGGAAAATCTTGATAGGAAGTTTGGAAAAATCCGCCAAGAAGGGAAAATCCCAAAAAATGGTAAGAAATCCACCAAAATCCAGACAAGGCGAAAAATCCCAAAAAATGACAAAAAACCCGAAAAAATCCGGATCAGGTGGAAAATCCCGAAAATGGCAAAAATTCGCCAAAATCCAGACCGGGTGGAAAATCCCGAAAATGGCAAAAATTCGCCAAAATCCGAACCGGGTGGAAATCCCCAAAAATGGAAAAATTCGCCAAAGTATGGACCAGGCGAAAATCCCCGAAAATGGCAAAATTCGCCAAAATCCGAACCGGGTGGAAAATCCTGAAAATGGCAAAAAATCTGGAGGAAAACTTTGAAACCCCATAACTTTTTTTCTCTAATGAATTTTCAAAAAGTTCAAAAAGAAACTTGGCCTAATTTTTCATCCTCTATCCATTGGTACAAAAATATTTACACATCACATTGAAAATTCACTTGAAAAATCCCCATTTTCAAAATCCAAGGCCCCAAAACGTTTCAAAATACCACCCCCATCAAACCAAATCTAGACTTAATCCCAAAATAACCTCCAAGAAGAGAAAAATCGGAAATTGACAAAGCCAAGGTGCAAAGATGCAAAAGAAAAACAGGGTCCTCGCCTCTAGTGGGGTGTATGTGCAAAAAGTGCACAACAGTATTGAGCATTGAAGATGCTATCATGGAGAGAGGACCTTTCCAAATTAGAATGATCACAGGTACCTTGCGATGACTAATGGACTTTTGTGTCTTACAAGTGCTCTAGACCTAAACATCTAATGATTTCTCTTCATTTCTTATCTTTCATTACTTTTATGTAACCACATGTAAATAACGATAATTAAGACCTTTTGATTTAGGTAATTGAAAAGATATTTTTTGAAATGAAATGGTCTAAAGCTTGTTGCTTCCATTATCTATCTATAAAAGGGAAACCAAGACCGAATCAAAAAATCATTAGTGGTAGGATAATTTTTTGAAGAGAAAAGACTTCTGATACGTATTGTAAAATCATTTTGAAGCTTATCAATGGAGAAGTTATAATTTGGTGGCTAAACTTTTGGTTTCAGTTATTTGTTGATATTATTGAATATGATTGTCTGTTGTCTCTAGTTTTATTTTTCTTTGTTATTCAGATCAAGTGTATGAAGTATATGTTTGGTTTGTCAAGGCACATTTTCTATTTATGTGTGATTTATACATTATTGTTTATCTGGACTTCAAGAAATGAGGAAAAATACTTTAAGGTGAAAATTAGATGATAGTTGTCGTAATTTTGAAATTTCAGTGATAGATTATGAGTTCTTTCGTAGAGAAAATATGGCCAAGAATAATGAATATTTATCGCGTCTTGGTTTGACAAACAGACAAGTTTTAAATCCACTAAGTAGTATATTATTTGTTTAATAGTGTTTAATAAAATTTTATAGGAAAGAGATTTACGTATATAAGACATAATATGATTTTTTTTTGTTTTATAGGCAAGAAAAAGAGTGCAAAGAAAATGCGGAGAAAAAACAAAAGGAAAGAAAAGATAAAATTTTGCCAACTCGTAGAAGCCAATGCATTTTTTATTCAAAAAATGTAATTGATGAAAAGAATAGTTGTGATGATGTGCAACTTGAGATGGCACATGGTGATGTGTAACTTGATATAGCACATGGTGATATGTAGGCTGATATAGCACATGGTGATGTGTAGCCTGATATAGCACATGGTGATGTGCAACGTCATGATGACCTCTTAGCACAAATTCTAACAGAGATTATTGAAAAAACATTTGAGCAAAGGAACAATAAGTTTGCAAATGATTTATTCAAGATTAAAGGATGTATTTGAAGTGAAATCTATGGAGACTAGTATTGATCTACCTACTTATGCCACACCTAATGTGACCAAGGAGTCTGAAGTCCCAATTACTGAAAGTCATGAAGAGAGACTGCTTGCATCTGGTGTGCCTCAAAGTGTACCTGTTGCATCTATAAATTTTGATGGAACTAATGGATCAGCCAAAAATATTGGTAGTGGTTTAATAGAAGATATGTACTTTTTTCAAAAGACAAAGATTGAGTCAAGATTTGTACAGATCTACAAAGAGGAATGTAAAAGAAAAAAAATAGAAGGCAAGAAGCCATTCTTGGTTGAGGTATCGAGAGATGGTGAGCCCATTGGGCCAAATGCTGCAAAGTGGGCCTCTGAGTTGGGTGTAAGATGTAGGACCTATTTGGATATTTATAAATCAAATTTTGTAGAGAAAGATCCATGAAGTGTGGAAAATTCTATACAAAAAATGGAAAATGCTTTTGAGACTACTAGTGGATAAATCTCTAGAAAATATTACAAGAAAAAGATGAGACTTTTGATGAAAAATTTTACATACAATTGCAAAAAAAAATCATGTAGGAAAAAGAGAGGTTAGACTCCACTCTATCTCCCAAACAATGGGAGGCATTGAAAGAAAGTATGTGTTCTAAAGAATATTTGACAAAGAGTAACAAAGGCAAAAGAAAAAGAGATAATGTGAGGGTTGGATATACATTTGGCTGAGGTGGGTTTCAAGCCAAAATAGACAAATTTGGAGTAAGTGTGGCTTTTTGGTCCAATTTACGTTGTGTTATTTATTTTGATTTTTTATTGAACTGACTGTATGTTGAAATTGACATTGTATTTTAGGTGGAAAATAGTAATAGAGAAGCAGGTGTAGAAGATATTGTCAATTATATGGCAGCACTAGATCCTAGTAAATCTAAGATTAGGATGAAGTGGAAATCTAGTTTTTCAACAAAGATTTCACATCCATCTATTAGACAACTAGTAAGAGCCTCTCCAGATCATGTCAACTCAAATGAAGGGTACCAACATGTAATGAGTTGCATATATGGTCTCACTGAGAAATTTTCACAGTTGGTTGCCTCCGTTAAGCCTATAGTTTCTACATGGAATGAGCATAATTCCATGGATTCAAATGAGGTAAGAGGCTCTATTGATCTCATTTCTTCGTGTTTGGAAATTTTGTATACAAATGCCTCTTAATATGTAGATTGAAATTTGAGCGTAGGAGAATCCAACCCAATTTATTTATTGTTGTAGTGATCCATAAAATGTTCTTTTGGCTAAATTTATAGGTTGCAATCTTTACTTGACTATTGAATGCGTTGTATATTTTTTTCATGATGGTTAAACCACATGCAGAGCAATTTTATCAAAGCAACACAAAAATGAAAACACGTTGATGTCAAAAAAGTTGTTGATATTGATAGTGATCATGATAAACTGGACAAGAATGTGTAGCAAAGACATAGTTGTGCTAAAGTAAAGGTAATATAATAGTTTTTGGCAATTATCTATCCCAATTTTTTGTCATTCTTCATGCTTAAAATTTTCTTTTAGACAAAAATTTATAGCTTTTGCATTCTTTAAGTTATAAGTTAATCTATCCCAATATTTTTTCATTCTTCTTTTGGACAAAAAAAATAGCTTTTGCATTCTTTAAGTTGTAAGTTAATATGTCCCAATGTTTTGTCATTCTTCATGCTTAAAATGTTCTTTTAGACAAAAATTTATAGCTTTTTCATTCTTTACTTGAATTATATTAATTTTTGCATTATGATTAAACCACATGTAGAGCAATTATATGAAAGTAGAATGAAAAGAAAAAGGCCCTATCAATAGAGCTCTTTACAAAGTTGCACAACTTCATGTCAATGTTGATAATGATTATGTTGAACTCAATGAGCACATGCATGATGTTCATAGTAGTAGTGGTGTCGAACTCGAGGTGAGTGCTATGAAACCACATGCAATTAAGTACTATTCAATTAAGTAATGGTTGTTTTATTATATAAATAAGGGTATACATTACCTATGTGATAAAAGCTGGTTAGAATAGTAGTGAAGTGTAATTAGCTAGTATATATAGATTATGGAAATAAGGGAGAACATATAACTCACATATGGAAACCTTTTGTATCTGACATCCATTATGTATCAAACCGCGGGAAGTTAATTTTTGTTTAATATGTCAGGTGCATGGTTTCAGGTTTCCTATCATCATTTTCTAGTTTCTTATAATTATTTATCTAATGTTTATCTATGTGTTATCGAATGTTTCATATCTCAATATAATGTGTATTTATTTATTTTTGCAGAAATGTATTGATAAAATCCAAGGGGATAAAGTTGGGGTGTTGAATCCATTTGATGGTTTTGTTGTGGACATTCGGTGGATTCACTCACTATCTATTGTACATGGAGTCAAATTGAAAGGAATAGAAGATGCAAATGTAAATATTTTAAAGGTCACAAGTAACATTACCCTTTCTTATGAAGGCAAAATAGATGGAGTTGTCCATCTGAAAGAGAAAGAAGGAACCTTTACATGATGTCCACTAAAATATTTGAAAAAAATGACATAGTTGATGTTTATCATGTACTAGTTGTTAGACAGCTTGGCCCACTACTTTATGTATTATTTTGAATGTGTTGTTTAGGGATATTTATTATGGTGTATTTGCAAGAGTTGGAAACTCTTAGACTAACATTTTAATTATATATATATCTATGAACACCTTACAATTCATCAAAATTGCATTATATTTTTATTGCAAATTACCTTTATTTTATCATGATGTTGAATCAATCTTTTAACTTCTAGCATGTTGTAGCTTGTTCACATATGTAATATTTTTATTTGCTTTTATTTTTTAATTCAAGTTTAATAATATGTTTATTTTTGCATTGTACAATTAATGGTATTTAATAAATTATTCATATCATATAAATGAAAATTTACTATTAAACTAGTAGTAAGTATAATGATTATGCACTTAATAAACAATGTATCTGTAAGAATGGGGAAAATCAAATAGTATTAGATAAAGTGACAGCCAACACTTCTAAACTATTATCCCAATCTAAACAAGAGAATACAAACAAAGAGAGCAATCAAAATGAAAGCAAATGAAATAAAACACTCCCCTTTGAAGTTGATTATTTCTCTTGTCTCTCCTATTTCTTCTTATGCCAATATTGCCCTCAGATTTGTTGTTGAAGTTGTGCAAATACCTGCAAATAGTAAGCAAGAAAGTTGGAGATAATGACTGTTAAATTGAAAATGGAGGGGAAGGGTTTCTTTTATAGACAACCATTCGAATGGACGGACGAGATTGATCTTCCAGAAAGATTCTAAGATCAACGGATGAGGATTCATGAGAGGGAAGTTACGAAATGGATGGCCAAGATCGAGTTTCTAGAAAGATGCCAAGATCTACGGTTGAGAATTGATGCAACCAGAATATGCCATGCATGGAAAAGATATGACGCCGACGGCTATGACGCCTGACGGCTATGACAGACATGCAGGACATGCAGACTATGACATGAAATAATGATAGGGGATCTTTGACCAAAATAGAGGGATAAATAATTTATTTTAAATAATTTATTCAAAAATGGAAGGGGATGACAAGTGGCAAATAAATAATTTATTTTAAATTATTTATTCGAAAATGGAGGAGAAGGACAAGTGGCAAATAAATAATTTATTTTAAATCATTTATTTGGAGGAAATGAAAAAGGAGATTTAATTAAATTCATAAATTTAATTAAAGGAGGAGATATAAATTAAATATGGATAATTGATTAGGATCAATTATTTAAAGGAGAAGAATGACACATAATTAAATAATTTCGTTAATTATTTAATTATAGAAAAATAAAAGGTCAAATAATTATTATTATCTGACTATAGACATGTGATAAAAGATAAATAATTAAATAAATAATGATTTATTTAATTATTGAAGAAAGGGGTATTAGTGACGCAATTAAATAATTTTAATTGATCAAGATAGAAATGAGAAGGTGAATCAATTAAATAATTTAAAAACTATTTAATTAATAAAGGAATATGATCAAACATAATAGAATAATTAAAATTATTCAATCATTGAAAGATGATGACTAGGAAAAATGATGCTCATAGACTTAGGACATTTTTCAATGTCTACATTTTGCCCCTCTTTGACATAATGTAGTTCATCGCATTGTGTCAAAGAAATTTAATTCTAAAATATGCCCCAGTGTAAAGAGAAAGGGGAAGGATGACCAAGAGGGTTGTGGTATGCCCCCTCGAGAGGACATGCGGGTTCAAAGAACATGAATGTGCTCTTGAAATGGAAGATAAGACTAAAGGATGAAGGATAGAAGAAATGTTAGCATGAAAAGGGGAAAGAAGATAGACAGGAAATGATAATAGAACCAACTTCCATGCTTACATTTATATTTATCATCATTGGGCATCAAAAATGTCACAAATGGACCACAAACACCATGGTATGATATAGACCAAAGTGTGCAAGGTGACCATTTGGGAGAGACAAATCTTCAAAAAGACAAGGAATGCCCCAGCTCATACTTAGGACCCAATTGTCCCAGTACTTTTGCCAAGACAAACCACAGGCAGCAAACAGAGAAAAGAGGCCATGATCCATCATCGTCCCTCTAAATCCATTGATAGGACATCCTCGAGGAGACTAGTAACATGACCCAAAACCAATCAAAAAGATAAGAAAATCCATACCAACAAAGTGTTTGCCAAGAGAGTGTTTTCTAGTGATAATGATGATTGTTTGGTTGGTTGATTAGGTTGACCAAGATGACCGAGTTAATTGATAGGTTAATAAGGATTGATAAAATGATTTAATTGACCACGCCTACCCTCAAGAAGGACACATCTTGATGAAGGAAAGATTGATTGACCAAGCTGATAAGATTGAGTGGTGTGACAAAGTTGATTGATAATGATAATCCTCGGTTTCAGGAAGGACACATCCTGATTAAGGAAAGATTGATTGACAAAGTTGATAAGATTGTTTGATTGTTTGACAAATATTGATGAATATGACCAAGCGATGTGACAATACCCAACCATAGGAAGGACACATCGTATTTAGGGAGAGGACACATCTAATAAAGTTGACCAAGTGACAAGTGTTGACATGACACCTTGACTGCAAGAAAGACACATCCTGCTTAAGGTGAATGACAAGGTTGAGAAAGTCCAATCCTAGGAAGGATGTATCCTAATAAAAGATGAGAGATAAGACCAAATGAGACAAATGACATAATGCCCCATTCTGATATAAGACTAGTGCCCTGATTGAGTTGATGATAGGATAATTGATTGATGAAAGATTTAATTTGTTTGTTGTTTCTTGATGTAGTTTGAATGATGATTGCTTTCGGATCAAGCACATGACCCAACTTGATGAACCCTAAATGACTTGACCTAGGGGGCCTCAGGGGCTCATCGATAGATGGCCTTGCCTACGTAGCAGTGCACAAAGACCTCGTAGTTCGACACGACTTGACTTTGTCTATTCAACCAAATATTGAGTCATGATTGTACTTGGACAACCTAAAGGGACTGACCTAATGCCTCAGGGGATCATTTAAGATGAGCCCTTGCCTACGTAGCAAACACACAGAAGCAGCATAGTTCGACCATTCTAAAAAAAACTGATTCAGACTCAGACTCTATTTTTTGGGATTTTTGAAGCTTTTTGATTTTTTTTGGATTTTGAAATGTTTTGATTTTTTTGGATTTTTTTTCAGGACATTTTATGATTTTTAGGATTTTTTCAAGACATTTTATGATTTTTATGATTTTTTTCAGGACATTTTATGATTTTTATGATTTTGAAAGTTTTAAAGAGTCGATACAATGTATTATTTACCATGAAGATGTAAGTCAAGGATTTGCTCCCAGTCAGATGGATATGAAAGCAAAGGATGCTAAATTTCGGTGATCTTTAAACCGTGGGAAGGACGATGAAGCTTTATTATGGATGAATGAGACTTTATTATGGATGATAACTATAGCGATCATGAAAAATGCATGTGAAAGATACCCACAATCAACCAAAAAGGCATGCACAAGGACCCAAGGATGAACATGATCTTGCCCCTAGTCAAGCTGAAAACCAATTGATAGGTGATGATGACGATGACAATGTTGTTTGATAGGGGAAGGACACATCCCGAAACAACATGAGGATGATGATTATGTGACTAAAGGATCAAGGTTCGCAATAGGGCTAGGAACAAAGCCAATAAATGTTTTGGATGATGTGCTAGGTTACATAGCAAGATTGTATGGATTAGATTCATTGCATTTCGAATGACTAACCTTAGGACCAGATGGGATAATGGAGGGCACTTGGATAAGTGAGTTTGAATCCTTAAACCGACGACAAGGGAAACCAGTTCCAACAATAGGTATGAAAAGATAATGGATTGCTTTTGGCAAAGGATAAGAGACATGAGGATTATTGGATGGAGGAATTAGGATATGATCTCCAAGGACTATTTTGCATAGGAACAATTTGTTTTCTCCAAGATATGGGTTTGGATAAATTCTATGAAGGAAATGACATGATATTTCATGGGTAGTGTATGACCAAAGGATAGACATGTCCAACATTTTTCCAAAGCATGATTTATGTTTGTACCCCATTTCTTATCAAGATCACGGTAGATGGGAGAATAGATGGAAATGATAGGGCTTACATTGATAGGTGGAAGTTTCATGAGAAAGGCATGGAAGATGAGACAACTTGCCCCCAAGTGTAATAATCCACATAGATAATTTCTCTTACACATGACGCCTGTTTGCCAGGTTTTCATCATGGTACTTATCCAAAGCGCCATAAAAATGGTTTTCACTATTGGACGAAATTTTTCTCTTTACTATTTTTTTTTCTTTCCTTTTGATGACGTCACACAAGATGCCTGCTTGCCAAGTTTTCATCAAGGTGACATATTTTTTGACTTTTTATATCGATTTGATAGTTTGGATGACTGTTGATTGTTTTGAATCTTTTGATGGTGTTGATGTAGATACTGGTGTCATGATATGCCAATAGTGACCTTTATGGAGTAATTGTCTTGTCAAGATCATAGCACTTGCATACAACTGATCGATGTCATTGTGATCCTCTTTGATACTAGTGTTGGCCTTATCAGAATATGCACATTGTGATAGAGTACCATGGGAGTCCTTATGATAAAGGGTTGCTGCCAAGATGCGATGGATTTGTGAAGTAGGATTTTTACACTTTAGGTGAGATGCAAGATTATGATGGATGATGGTAGGTGTGGATGGACAATTTGGTGTTTTGGATGTAGCAATTTTTATTTTCCAAACTTGGGATGGTGGATGATGGAGTTTGGAATTTTGATTAGGATAGTGTTTGGAACCAACATTTTTATATGCCTTTCTTGATGACCATTTTTATATGCCTTTCTTTGTTTGATCCATTTTTTTTTGGGATCCATTTTAACTTCATTTGTCCACATGAATTTTTGTTTGATTCAATGGCCTTTGACATTTGATTTTGAATTTTGGATTTATAATAATTTTCTTTTTGTTGGTTCCAAATGGAAGATTTATTCATGTTGGAATGATGGTTTATGGTGTGGATGGAAGGAGTGTTGGAAACAACCTTATGACAAGGACTACACATGGCCCCCATTTTGATGTTTATATCAGATAAAGCTGCCCACAATATCAAGGAGGTACCACTAACATCATTTGATTCTCTGATTGAAGAATAACCAAGACCTTGATGTCTAGGATTTGCATAAAATTGTATTGGTTCTATAATGCCTTGCTCATGTAAACCTAGTCCTCTTCCTTGATACTGCATGCTCTGACAAATTTTGTTTCCAATGAGGTATTTTTTATTTTGAAAACAAGATGCTAACCCATCATTTTGTATGTGAAAATTGTTACTTGGAATCTCCTCATCTACAAGAAATCCTACTTTGACAAAGGTGGACACTCCTAATTGAAAGGATGTTTTGGCTTTATCATTCGTCATGCTTGTCTCTTCTCGATCATTTGGGATATCAATTTGATTTGTCGTAGATTTTGTATCTTCTTCTTTGACTTGATCCATAGTAGCTTCTTTGTGTTTTCCTTTGACTTGATCAATAGTAGTTGCTTTACACTCTTCTTTGATGTTATCCATATCATTGATTTGATTATCTATGTGTCCAAAGGAGGCAAGTGTCTCATTTTGGGAAATGGAGGTGTTTTGTGTTTGGATGGGATCATCTTCAAATGTTTGATCATGAATGGCATAAAGGTCAATAAGAGGATCATTTTGGATTTCTTGTTCAATGGTAGGGTCTTGGTAAAAAATAGGTGTATCTTGGAGAACATGGTTGTGAATAGACTCTTGAACAAGGATAGGTGTATTTTGGCTGCCATGATTATCTAGAAGGACTTCTTGGATGGACTTAAGGATGGGATCATGGGATGAACTACTTTGATCTTGACATGAAGGTGAAGCTATGATGTCATGCTTTGGAATTTTATTTTGACATGTATCCCAAGGTGTAGGCAATGTGATGTGGTTTTGGAGACCCTGACCAAATGTAGCTTGGGATGGAGTGGATGGAAATGGGCTAGTGGATGATGGACTAGGATAAGATGTGGAGGTTTGGAATGGACTAGTGGATGATGGATTATGATAGGATGTGGAGGATTGGAATGGACTAGTGGAAGGTTGGTTTCCCTTGTCAAAGTTAGGATAGGGATGACTAATGGACATTTGTTGTGGGTCAATGGCATGGATTGTGCTAAGGGACTCTTGATAGTGAGGGTAGATGGATGAAGGACTAAGGCTTATGGATTGTTGGTAAGAAGGGTATGTGAGTGGTTGGTATTGACGATTGAGGATTGATTGATATTCAGCTTGACTATGAAGAAGATCAAGGTAAAGTGAAGACATGGTCATGAATTTGGATTATGATGGATGAGGACCATACAAAACTTGTGACCTTTGGATGAAAAATGCAATGGTGTCAATGCAAAATGGATATGAAACTATGCTATTTTTTTGTGATTTTCAAGGATATAAGGATGCAAAGTGCCAATGTACCTAAGACCAAGATTAAGTAATGGTGGAATGATAATGACCCTATTACCAAGGATATGATATGAAAGGATAAACCTATGGGTGAATGCAAACTAAATACGTCACTAATGGAATATTTGAGCAATTTTTTTTTTGGTTTTCGATAGAGGTTGCTGAAAAAGATGTTTGATATCAAATTGGACAAGTTTGGTCTTGGGTTGCAAAATTTGGAATTTTTTCAAGTTGAATGTTTGTTTCCAAGTTTGTGAAAGGTGTTTATTTGTCTCAATGTCTTAGAAAAACACTTGGCAAACACAATATCTTGTCTTTGAAAATTTGAAAACATGCACAATGAAAACAAGCACAACCCTAGGTTAAGCAAGGACAATATTCGCTAGATTCCACGTGGGTTTCCCCAACCGCACTTATTCTTAGCGTGTGAATCCAAAAGCTTGGCTGCACGGGCTCCCCCTTACATTGCACTCACTTTTCAGGCCAACCAAGCTTCCAACCCCCATAAAACTCCCATGGCAGGTTGATCACCTCTACTAAGAACTGCGAGAGTGTGGATGCCTTCACAACGACTGTTCTGCGCTAGCAAATAGAAGGATTTTGGCAACTACACAAAGGTTTTTAGTTCGGGACCCCTGTTCGAGTGGCCATACATGGGGCACAAGATTAAGCTCCATTTAGGAGGCACTCCAGCTTGAAGAGGTTACGCTCAACAGGGTTTTGGGGAGTACTACTTGGTCCGTATGACACATCCGCACTCGTAATCCTAGGCTTTCCCTTAGGATTCACATTTATATACCGGTCGGGGGTAGCTTGGCCAAAAAGCTCCATTGCCGGTCTGAGTCGCCTTGGGGTGAGTACTTTTTCCCACCAAGGAAGGCCCAAGTTCTAGAGGCAATAACCGTTTCTCTTACACCCAAGATCGCATAAATGCGTAAGGGGAGAGGATACTTCGATTATTGCATCAAAGGGTAACACAAAATTGAAGACACTTATAAATTTTAATTACCGAATGATAATGTGAGGAGGACACACAAGACACTTTGTTCATTTTAAAAATTTAACTTGATGTGAAACAAACAAAGTTCATTTTAAGCCAATGACATGAAATGCATGTTCATTTTAACCCATGAGTGTGTATGCAATTTGTGTTCATTTTAATCCCATGAAATGAAATGCATGTTCATTTTAACCAATGAGTGTGCATGCAATTTGTTGTAGTTGTTGAAAACAAATAAAATTAATTATGCCTAAAGAAATGAAAAGCTCGATTTTTGTTTCTAAAGAAACAATTTTTTTTAGACTCCCTCCCAGCTGTGCCACATGTTAAAAATAAGACATTAGTAACTCAAAAGAAAATGACACTAGCGAATTAAAATAACCATAACTTTCTCAAAACTTAACAAAATTTCAATTGGTTTATATCCATGGAAAACTAAAACTCAAACCTTCAAAACCCAGAAATTATTTTTCCAAGATTCTGCATGAAAAAAATGTTATAGGCAAAAGAAAACGTGGGTTTTAACAGCTAAACTAAAAAAACAGCAAATACTAAAATAGTCATAACTTTCTCAAATCTTAACGAAATTTTAAACCGTCTAAAGTTTCAGAAGCTGAAAACGAGGGCTACAAAACCCAGATGATCATTTCTAAAGGATTTATGCACCCATTTTTCTATGCTCAAAAGAAGATGACGGGATTTCGTATGAATTCTTTGCTATAACCTGCAAAACAACCAAACAAACAAGAAAACAAACGATTTTTTGCAATATTATTCGATTCACGTCGGGTTCACCAATGTAAGAATGGGGAAAATCAAATAGTATTAGATAAAGTGACAGCCAACACTTCTAAACTATTATCCCAATCTAAACAAGAGAATACAAACAAAGAGAGCAATCAAAATGAAAGCAAATGAAATAAAACACTCCCCTTTGAAGTTGATCATTTCTCTTGTCTCTCCTATTTCTTCTTATGCCAATATTGCCCTCAGATTTGTTGTTGAAGTTGTGCAAATACCTGCAAATAGTAAGCAAGAAAGTTGGAGATAATGACTGTTAAATTGAAAATGGAGGGGAAGGGTTTCTTTTATAGACAACCATTCGAATGGACGGACGAGATTGATCTTCCAGAAAGATTCTAAGATCAACGGATGAGGATTCATGAGAGGGAAGTTACGAAATGGATGGCCAAGATCGAGTTTCTAGAAAGATGCCAAGATCTACGGTTGAGAATTGATGCAACCAGAATATGCCATGCATGGAAAAGATATGACGCCGACGGCTATGACGCCTGACGGCTATGACAGACATGCAGGACATGCAGACTATGACATGAAATAATGACAGGGGATCTTTGACCAAAATAGAGGGATAAATAATTTATTTTAAATTATTTATTCGAAAATGGAAGGGGATGACAAGTGGCAAATAAATAATTTATTTTAAATTATTTATTCGAAAATGGAGGAGAAGGACAAGTGGCAAATAAATAATTTATTTGGAGGAAATGAAAAAGGAGATTTAATTAAATTCATAAATTTAATTAAAGGAGGAGATATAAATTAAATATGGATAATTGATTAGGATCAATTATTTAAAGGAGAAGAATGACACATAATTAAATAATTTTGTTAATTATTTAATTATAGAAAAATAAAAGGTCAAATAATTATTATTATCTGACTATAGACATGTGATAAAAGATAAATAATTAAATAAATAATGATTTATTTAATTATTGAAGAAAGGGGTATTAGTGATGCAATTAAATAATTTTAATTGATCAAGATAGAAATGAGAAGGTGAATCAATTAAATAATTTAAAAACTATTTAATTAATAAAGGAATATGATCGAACATAATAGAATAATTAAAATTATTCAATTATTGAAAGATGATGACTAGGAAAAATGATGCTCATAGACTTAGGACAATTTTCAGTGTCTACAGTATCAATATACTACTAGTTGACAAAAATCAATGAACAAAAATAATTAAATAAACTACTAAATGATGACAATTAAAAATTAAAATGACTAAATTTACTATAATTAATGGAAATCAGTCAATTAAAATGACTAAATATACTACTAATTGATGACAATTAATAATTAAATTGACTAAACATACTACCAATTGACAGAAATCGATGAATAAATATGAATAAATATATGAGTAGTTGACAGAAAAATAATGATTAAAATGACTAAATTAACAACTACAGATACTACCAAATTAATCAATCAAATCAACCAATAAATGACTAAAAATGGTTTAGTCATAAATTTGGTCATGTTATAAATGATTGGAAATAAACTACTAATGGTCACATGACCAAGCTTAGTCATTTATATGCAAGTTTTAGTAGTTTTTTAATCGTTTATTGCTATTTTTCTACTAGTGTACCATCCAAGTGAGTTGTGATGTAAGATATATTTTCTTTTTATTGTTGTATATATGTGAAGTAGATATAAGGATAGTTTTTTTGATGAAGTAATTAGACTTAATCTGAGAGGTAGTAAAAGTTGTATAGATTAAGGTGGATTTTGTAGAGTTTTGATTGTATAGATAAAATTTATGTTGCACTTTGCCCTTGATGTCAAAGGGGGGGAGATATATGTGCACCTAAGGGGGAGGTTTGTGTACATCATTTTGATTTTTCCATCAATAAAAAATGGGGAGTTAGTTGCATCTTGATAAGATTGGTTGTCATTGATGTTAAAAGTGTGTTGAAGATTGTATAAGCTCTGGAAATAATTGATGTGCATAGATATCTAATAGTGCAAGTGAACATTGTAGTGTGTGGATATGTCTGATGTCTAAGTGTAATGCAGAGGTGGGTACACATATTATAATTTGTTTAAAATATGTCTACATTGATATATTTATATTGTGGTGTACCACACTTAGTAAAGCTATAAAAGTTGTGTCTAAGGAATTCACAATACATATCTTAAGGCAGTGACACAATGTTTTGGTCTGCATCCTTCTGCAAAAAAATATGCAATCATATGGTTTAGAAGATAGTTAAATCGAGATGTGAAGGTGTTATATCCAAGATCTCAAGTCATTACACCTTATGCAATGAAAGATAGAAGTGACAAAGTTTTAGTTTGTTCTCTAGTAGATTAAAGTGATTATGAATGATTATTAGAATGCTCTGCATTCCTCTAGATGTGATGTTTTGGCCATGCAGTTTTGAGGACATGATCAATGATGTCCAATGCATGCTATATTGAATATTCAAGTGGTTTGGTGCTTTGCAAGATCAATTATTCAATGACAAAGTATTGCAGTTAGTACTAGGTGTTTATCCTTCATCAGAACATATGTTTGTTTGCTTGTTCTAGTAGAAGATTGTATTGACAATTTGTATGAGTTTTTTGGACATTATACATGTATCATAGTGTCTGTGGTTTGATGCACATGAAAATATATCTTGTTTCTAGTCTCACACAAATGTTTCAAGTCAATTTGTGAAGATATATTTTTGTTGTGGCGGGCTTGGATATGTTTTGATTAAAGGTGAAAAATGGGTTTTGAAGGGGCATGGAACCCTTTACATCAAAAACAAGTTGTTAACAAGAGAAAAAGACATCAAAAGCAAAAAAACCCAACCACAGAAAGGCCACAGTAAACAGTCAGCCAAAAACATGAAACCCACCCAACAACATTACATATTATTCAGGATATTTGCAACTTTAACGTCATAGGCTGCATTCTTACCACCTTCATCCCTAGCAGTAGGCATCTCATTACCAATAGCACCAACCTTAACCTTGGTCTTGTTACGGGTTCGAACCCCAGGTCCACCCGATTTTACCTCCCCAATCAAAACACAACTCGCACCCTTGTCAGTAGGCATCTCGCCTTCCATCAGCTTACCATCAACATCTTCATCAGTAGCATCTTTTCCCTTAGTAACATTATCCACAGGGTATTTCATACCAACAAAATCAGCAATGAAGCCAGCTTTAGTCCCCTCTTTACCTTTCTCCATACTAACACTAATCCTTTCCATGAGATTCTCAAGATTAAGGATTCTTCCTTCAAGATTTTGCTTCATCAAAAGTGTTTCCTCCACCACAATCTTCAAGGAGTTCATCAAATCATCGATTTGATCTAAAACAGAGGAATCCTCATTCTTACTAGCTATACCCCTCACTTTCACATTATTCATATTCATCTCATGGAAGGCCCATTTTAAAAGCTTATAAAAAAGAATAGAGCCCTCTTTAGCAGCTCCCAAGACATCAACAATATTATCTTTCCCAATATAAAAAACCTCTCTACCCTCAACATCCTCATCATGAAAGGATAAAACCCTCACAATAGCCGACTTGAATATCTTAATGATGTGCACCACTATTTTGAGATTGAGTGGAGTTCAAGGAGTGTTTTTAGATGATGTATGAGTCATGTTGACTCATCTGAATGAAATGTAAATAATATTTAATCATTTTTATATACCTCTAATGAAGATGTAGGACAACATATTACAACTTTCATTATTTCTTGTTTGTGACTGATTAAATTTGTATTTTGTAAATGTGTGAGTGATATGTATAGATCAAATATGTGAAGATTATTATGGAAGTGTGTGAAGATGAATGAGTGCATGAGAAAAGCATGACAAGATCCACTACAAACCTAATGAGTAGAATTCATGACTATTAGTGGTTGAAGCCATAATATTATTCATATTTTAGTTGTTCTTTCTTTCAATTAGGGAGTACTAGCTTTCTTGGATTTCAACCCCTAAAATAAAGTCAGGGATTAGTTGCTTCCATGCATTGCAACCCAAAATAAAATTATAAAATGTTATTTACTTATGAGGTTAGATTAGGACAGTAGTTCCTAGCAACATTTCTCACTGTGGTTTTTCTCCTATGGTAATTTCCACGTAAATAAGGTTTAATCTATGTTCTTGTGTGGATTTTTATGTTCTTTCATGTTTTTATTAAGTAGGTGAATATGGTGAGTGCACAAGGATGGGGGGCTAAAAAGTGGTCACTCCACTTTTTCATCCCGAAATAGTGAAAACGCGAGCATGTGTTATGGGTTGGTAGTGACCTATTCTAGACTCATTCATTACCAAGCCAAAATGAAAGTGTGTTATAATGCACTCGCATTATAGTTTGAATTTCAAAAAATGCACCAGAATGCATTGCCAAAAGTGCCAAAAAGCATTACCAAAACATGAGTTCTTTATAACATGCTCGCATTTTGTGAATGAATTGAAATTTGTTTCTTCTCTTTATTTTTTCTCTTTCTTCTTGTTGTCTTTCAGAGAAACTATATACATGAATAAACATTTAAAGTATAAGAAAGTAAATGTCCATATGTAAAGTATAAGTTGAAATTTACATATGGACATTTAATTTCTTATACTTTAAGTTATATTTCATGTATATAGTTTCAAGATGTTTGAGAGTGGTTTCAAATCTCTAGGAGAATTCAAATTCTAGTTTTTGGAAGATCTTATAATTTTTTAGACTTAACCAAATTTTAATAATCAACATGTCAAATCTCAGCAATCACGAGGTCAAATTTTAGTAATCAACAATTTGTATCATCTTTCTCTCGCTCTATCTCACTCATTTTTTATCCCTTATTCTCTAGACCTATCTCTCACACTGTCTCCTTCCCTCTATACTTCTATCTATCTCACCTCTCTCCCTCCCTCTCTCCCTCACTCCTTTCCTCCTTCCCTCTAATTTTCTCTATCTCCCCCTCTCCCTATATCCCCTCCCTCTCTCTTCCTTCCTCCCACCCACCTTCTCTCTCTCTCTCTATCTCTCTCTCTCTCTCTCCCTTCATCCCACCCACCTTCCCTCTCTACTTCTATCTATCTAACCTATCCCTCTCTTCTTATATCTCCCCTCCCTCCTCTCTCTCAATATCTCCACCTTCCTCCTTCCACCATCTCTCTCATTCTCTCTCACTTATCTCTCCCTCCCTCCTCTCTTTGTACCTCACCTCTCCCCCTCCCTACCTCTACCCCTCTCTCTACTTATCCCTCTCTCCTCCTACCTCTCTATCTCTTCTTCCCTATATACTTCTCTCTATCTCTCTCCCCATCTCTACCTCTCCCTCCCTCATTCCATATCTCCCCCTCCCTCTCTCCCTCTCTCTCAATCTCCCAACCTTCCTCCTTCCCTCTTTTTTCTCTCTCACACACTCTCTCCTCGTCGCCCATATTTATCTCTCACTCTCCCCTTCTCTCTCTACTCTCTATCTCATCATTCTCTCTCTCCATATCTCTCTCCCTCTCTCTCTACTTCTCCTTCTTTATCTCTCATTCCCTATATAATACTCTCTCTCTCTTCCACCCACCTTCACTCTATATTTCTCTCTATCTAACCTATCCCTCTTTGCCTTACTCCTCTCTCTTAATCTCTCCATCTTCCTCCTTCCCCCTCTCTCCCTCTCTCTATCTCACTCCCCATCTCTCTTTATCTCTATCACATCTCTCTCCCTCCCCACCTCTGTCTCTCTCTATCTATCTCTCTTCTTCTCCCTCCCTCCTCCCCCTTCTCTATCTCTCCTTCCCTATATATGTCTCTCTATCTCTTTCTCTCAATCTCTACATCTCCCTCTCTATTTGTCCTTCCCTATATACTTCTATCTATCTATCTATCTATCTCTCTCCTCCCCCCTCTCTAACTCTCCTTCCATATATACTTCTTTATATATATATGCATCTTCCTCACTCCTTCCCTCTCTCTCTACTTCTCCCTCCCTCTCCCCCATCTCTATGTCTCCTTCTCTCTTAGCCCTTGTCTATCTCTCTTTCCCTATATACTTCTCTGTATATCTCCCTCTCTCCATCTCTCTCTCAATCTCCTAACCTCTCTCTCTCTCTCTATATATATATGTATGTATATATATACCTATCCCTCCCTCCCTCCCCTCTCTCCATATTTCTCTCACTCTTTCCTTTCATCTATACTCTATATTTCTACTTCACCCTCTCTATATCTCCCTCTCTCCATCTCTACCTCTACCTCCCTCCTTCCCTCTCTCTCCCCCTCTCTCAATCTCCCAACCTTCCTCCTCTCTCTCTCCCATATTTCTCTCTGACTCTCTCCTTCCCTCTCTACTCTTTATCAAGCACCATTCTCTCCCTCTCTCTCTCCTCTCTCTCTCTATGATATAAAAGGATAATATTGTTGCTCACAAAACACAATGCAATATATCTCTATTGCAATAAATAATAATCATTCCATACAAAAACGAGCATACAATCATGAAGACCAACAGAGAGAAAAATCATTAATTCAAAACTAAATCTTCTTTCATTCTTATAAAAACAATTACAAAATTTTCTCAATCCATCAATGATTCAAATCTATTCAAGAGGCTCTTCTTGTAGCTTTCTTTCACTGCCCCAAAACTCTTCATAGCTTTCCTCCAAAATCTTTGCATATTTCTCTTGAACTCCACGTTGTCCTCTTCTTCTTTTTATCTCAGCTTCTAAAACCCGTCACATTTTGTTTACCCATGCTCCCTCATTTTTCTGAATCTTCTAAAACTGTTTCTAGATTTTTTGCACCTCATTCCCAGCTTTCCAAATCATTTTGAAATTCTTAATTTTGTTACCGTATGAGAAAGTTTTGGTTGTTTTATTGAGATTGGGTCTCCTAGTTATGAACTAGGCCATCTTCTTCTACCCAAAATGTCATTCAAACCTTTTCCTCCTCCATTTTGGGCATGGGATTCATGCATTCAACCCCTTAATTATTCTTTCTTGATAATTTTTCTAATATTTTCCTCAATTGACATCCATTATCTCGTTCTTGCACCTCCACTACCTCTAACACTTGTACCCAGAAGATTCTAGCACTAATGGAAAACAAATTCAAATTATTAGGAGTTACAAATGAATAAAAATCAATTTACATTGGGCATGGGACTTTGGCTTCCAAGCATAATTATTTAATTTGCAACATTTGCAATATCATTTTAATTTAAATTCAAAGCATATTATTGATTTATGAAAAAGGGTCCCATATGAACGAGCTGAAAATGAGAGAGGGAAAAAGTAACATGCCTTCAAAACCAACAACACCCCAATTTTTTTTTTAAAAATTAAACATTTTTTATTTTTGGGTGTGCAGGATTGCTTGGTACCCCTAGATGCTCCTGCATCAAACACCTGAGGTAAGTGAAATGTTCCATGAGTTGAAAACTCATGAACATTTGAAGACCATATGTTTTCTTTAGATCCACTATTTTTCCTTATTCTTCTGAAATTTCTTCTTTCTCTTCTTCCAACATCTTGCTGGAAAATTCACCATCCTCCTCCAAATAATCCTTCCTTTCCTCTTCTCCTCTTTCGTGGGTTTTGTCCCATCACAAACTAACCACCTCAACCAAATCTCACCACTAGAATCCTTTATAGATTCTACATATAAATATGCTACATCGACACGCCAATCTGTAACTACATAATCTCTCTTTCTATCTTCTTGCACTAACTCCTTATGAAAATTCACATCAACCATTTCATCACACAATGTAGAAAAATCAAAATTTACCTCGTCATCAATCTAATGCTTCATGTCAACCAACATGTCTTCATTATACTCTTCCTCTACTACTACAATTTCTCTATGTTCTTTATCCTCTATATCCATCTTCGTCTCTTCAAGATTTAAATCTCCTCTTAACCACCTATCTATAATTTCCATCTCCTTTATCAATAGGACATTCTCTTCATTTTTTCCAAGGTCTTCATAAAATTTTGGTCCTTTAGCATGGAAATATCCTTCTGTTAGAGTAAAGTAATTAATTAACTTTACTCTCGTCTTAAGATTTCGCTTTATGCACATATATTAGTCATTTAATAATTAATATTAATTATTAAATGCACTCACCTTTAGGGTTAGGGTTTCCTTTAGGTTTAGATCTCCTCTTATAAGGATTGATCTCTTGTATCTTTTTTTTGATTCATTCACTTTTCTGATAATACAATTTTGCACATTGTTAGAGCCAAACCCTTATTTTGTTCTCTCTCTTTCTCTGTGACAAGTTTCTTGCATGCAGGTGTTCATTGGGTTATGTGGATTTGCATTTCTCAAATCCTACATGGTATCAAAGCCGGATCTGTTGCAGCTTGTTCAGTTTTTGAAAGAATTAGAGATCTAGGTTTTGGTTGCATTAGATCTGTGTTTGTTTTCTAGTTTTTATTTGGAATAGGGGGGTTTTTTTTTTGGTGCACTTTGAGCTCAAATGGACCTCACCGTTGAGCTCGCAGCATCCAAAAACCCCTATTTTGATATAAAATATGTCTGGTTTGGACAAAGTTGTCAGGTGAAGCAAAAAAATTTACTCGAAGGCCGTACGGCCTCACGACATGATCTTTGAGGCAGAAAATCCAAAAAAAATACAAAAAAATCAATTTTTAATTGATTTTTAAATGTTTTTTTTAAAAAAATCTGCGCCGCCAGTATTAAACCGGGGCGCCGCTGACCAGCCACCCGCGTGCCACCAGGTCAGGCGGAGCCTCCAGCCCGCCGCCGGCACTGTCCAGCCCCCGCAGGTCCTATGCTGAACCAAGGGCTTTAGCCTCAACCCTTGCCCGCTAGTCCCCTAGTCGGTCATGTGACCAGGGGCCGAAGGTCTTAGCCCCTGAGGGCTGTGAAAAAAATTATTTTTTTGCCTTTCAACCTACCTTCATGAGATCGGGCATAAAATGGTCATTTTTTCTCTGTTTTTCGAATGAAAATAGGCGTTGCAAAGCTGGTTCCAAGCCCATTCTGATGGTATAGGAATTTCTTTAAAAATCTTTAGTTTGGTTGCATTTTTTCACAGTCAAAGTCAGATGATCTTTTTGCACTCTGAGGGGCATAACTTGCTCAATTTTGCTTCATTTTTTGAAAGCGAATAGGTGTCGGAAAGGTGGTTCTGTGCTCTTTCCAGATCTGCAGTTTATTTCACCAGAAAATTCTTCATGTACACCAAGATTTGTCTCATACATATACTGCTTTCTATTATTTTCTGGCTTTCAGTTTGTACTGGGGATTGGTTTTTTGCATTGTGGGGGGGGGTTTCTTGCTTTCTGTCATTTACATCAGAAAACCATAATCTATAAACACCAAAACAAAAACAAAAAAACCCTTCTGCATCTTCTGTCTAGTTTTGAAAGACCACTACATAATAATAATAAAAATTCAGAGCAGTTGAGGCATAGTTCAAAACATGGCCGAAAATACTTCTATTGTTGAACTTCTCACACCTCATAACTATCATACCTGGAAGACATTTATGACACGTCTTCTTAGATCAAAGGGGTTGTGGTCCTGTTTAGATACAGTTTAGCCAGTTTTGACAAGGCCAGTTGAGGTTATGCAACATAGAAGTAAGATGGATGAGGCTATGGGTTTTATTTCCTTACATGTTTCAGACAGCTTGTTGTTTCATCTTGATGCATGTAATAGTCCTCTTGAAATGTGGACCAAGTTCAATGATGAAATTCAAACAACAAAGATCTCTTCTGTAGGGTTGTGGTAAGGTTAAGACTGATACAGAGTGTATTTACCTGAATTTGTCAAAGCTTCATGGGAACTTTCAGATATTCTCATCTACCTTCCATTCCACTATGGATGCCTTGGGTGCACGTTTTACTATGCCTTCTTTTGAGGTGTTTTTTGATTGTTTGACACGAGAGCAGGCTAAGATATCACAGTTGGATGCTCTTATAGGATCACCGCACCAAGCGTTGGTAGCACAGTCATCTCAGGGGAAGCAGAAGTAGAAACAAAAATAGAAACCACAGACCACAGAGCATTGGAAGGATTTTAGTTCACATAAGACTTATGATTCACCTTCTCCTAAGGGGGAATCATCGAAGAAAGATAGACCTAAGTGTGCTTATTGCACTAAGCTAGGATATGATGAGTCCAAGTGTTATGAGAAGAAGATAGATGGATATGCACAACAGGTTTCAGATTTGACAGCTCTTCTTGAGAAGAACCATATACATCACTCTTTTTCATCTACTTCAAGCGGGTCTTCTTCTTCACCATCATTCCAGATAGATGGACATGCCCCACATAAGGGTCATGCATTATGTGCAACCACAGGTTCATAGTCATCTAGATGGCTACTGGATTTAGGTGCTTCACACCATATGGCATCTTCTCAGGACATGTTCTCATCTTTCGAGGCTACATCCTCACCACACATCTTGATGGGTAATAACACTTACATGAGTGTATGTGGGAAAGGTTCTATCGACATTGATGATGGTACATTCAATGATGTACTATGTGTTCCATCTTTGTCTACTAACCTTCTCTCCATCTATCAGATTGCTCACAGTGGGACAGGGAAGACAGTTGAGTTCACACCTGATTCAGTGCACATCAGAGACATTCAGACTGGCAACATTGTTGCAATAGGGACAATTGATCATTCTTCCCGATTGTATGCATTTACACAATTTGGTCCACCATCTCCCTCTCTTTCTCAAAGAGAGCTTGCAGTATCTGAGGAGAAGTTCGGTCACTTGAACTGATGTGTTCTTCCATCTATTCATGAGACTAGTGTTGAGACTTCTACACCTCTTCCTCCTGTTGAGATCACATTTGTTCAGCAGGATACCTCTTCAGTTGTGAATGACATTGTTACTCCACTCATTGAGCCATCAAGTGCAGTTGTTGAGGCCATATATGAGGATATTCCTTTCCTCACAGATGACAGATTTAGCACAGCTATTATCCCTTCTTCATTGGAGATTCCATTTCAGGATCATCTTGAGTTGTTTGATTCACCATTTTGTTATTCATACACTCATGTTGTTGTTTCGTTCTTCAGTGTGCATCATCTAGGACTTCCATTTTCACCTCACATCCAAGGATTTCCTCTTCTTCGACCGTTGGATCTATTTCTTCCTCTGAGGCGACACATCGGTTTGATCATTGGAACAGGGGTTCTCTCATTCTGGGGGGGCTTTGGAGTCTCCACTCTCCTTCATGGGGGAGTAACTAATTGTATATCAGCATATGCTCTTGAGAGATTCTCTTGAGACATTCCATTTGTACTTTCTTTTTGCATCTCTTTTTGGAGAGGAGTTTTTTCCCATTGGGTTTTCTCCTTTTCTCCGTTTCATAGAGATTTCCTTGTACTTGGGTACCTGATCAGGCCTAGTTGCCGGGACCCAATTTTACTTTCATGCATTGTAGTTACATTTATTGTTTTGCACATGTTTGTAGCTGCACTCTTGCTCATCTTAAGGGGAGGTGTTAGAGTAAAGTAATTAATTAACTTTACTCTCCTCTTAAGATTTTGCTTTATGCACATATATTAGTCATTTAATAATTAATATTAATTATTAAATGCACTCACCTTTAGGGTTAGGGTTTCCTTTAGGTTTAAATCTCCTCTTATAAGGATTGATCTCTTGTATCTTATTTTTGATTCATTCACTTTTCTGATAATACAATTTTGCACATTGTCAGAGCCAAACCCTTGTTTTGTTCTCTCTCTTTCTCTGTGACAAGGTTCTTGCATGCAGGTGTTCATTGGGTTATGTGGATTTGCATTTCTCAAATCCTACACCTTCTTCATTATCATTGTCTATTATAGCCTTGTTGTTATCTTCGACCTCTACCACCATCTCATGCTTGTTATCCTTTTTGTCTTCCAAAAGAAAAAATTTTTCTGCTACAATCTCTCTATATTATTCATCATTTATATGGGTTACTCTCACTTCTTTTTCCTTCTCTCTTGGGATGCAACATTCATTTTCTATGTTCTTCTTCACACTGTCATCTTTCTTCATACTATCCTTAAAGCATAATTTTGCAGTATTCTCTCCCTCATGTTCACTTGCATACACAGCTATGACAAACTTGTTTCCTTTCTTCTTTGAAATTTCATCAAACACTTTCCACACGCCCTCAATCTTCAACCTCTCAGATATAGACTGCCTCACACTTGGTGATTTTTCTACACACAAATCATACACATCACCACAAGGTCCTAGTGCAAATTTCCTCACATCAGTGCTTCTTCCTACACACTCAGGAAATCCTGCTCTGATACCATTGATGTAAAAGGAGAATATTGTTGCTCACAAAACATAATGCAATATATCTCTATTGCAATAAATAAAAATCATTCCATACACAAACTCATATGATCATGAAGGAAAATAGAGAGAAAAATCATTAATTCACAACTAAATCTTCTTTCATTCTCATAGAAACAATTACTAAATTTTCTCAATCCATCAAGGATTCAAATATGCTCAACAAGCTCTTCCTGTAGCTTTCTTTTCCTGCCCTACAACTCTTCATATCTTTCCTCCAAAATCTCTGCACATTTCTCTTGAACTCCATGATTTCCTCTTCTTCTTTTCATCTTGAACATCTTCTAAAACCCATCACATTTTTTCTACCCATGCTCCCTCATTTTTCTAAATCTTCTAAAACCATTTCTAGTTTTTTTGCACCTTGTTCCCACCTTTCTAGATCATTTTGAAATCTCGATTTCATTACCATATGAGAAATTTATGGTTGTTTTACTGATATTGGGTCTCCTAGTTATGACCTAGGCCATCTTCTTCTACCCAGAATTCCATTCAAACCTCTGCCTCCTCCATTCTGGGCATGGGATCCATGCATTCAACCCCTTAATTATTCTTTCTCAAAATAATTTCCAATATTTTCCTAAATTAGCAGGCATTATCTCATTCTTGCACCTCCACTACCTCCAACACTTGCACCTAAAATATTCTAGCACTAATGGCAAACAAATTCGAATTCTTGGGAGTTACAAATGAATAAAAATAAGTTTACATTGGGCATGAGACTTTGGCTTCCAAGCATAATTTTAAATTTGCAACATTTGCAATATCATTACAATTTAAATTCAAAGAATATTATTGATTTATGAAAAATGGTCTGATATGAAAGAGTTGAAAATGAGAGATGGAAAAAGTAACATTCCTCTAAAACCAACAACATGCCAAAAATCAAGAAAATAAATAAAAAATTTATTTTTGGGTGTGCAGGATTGCTTGGTACCCCTGGATGCTCCTGCATCACTCTATCTCACCTCTCTCCCTCTGGTGCAGGAGCACCTAGAAGAACACCTAGGAAACACTAGGAATAGGCAATTGTTTTGTTAATTTTTGTTTTGATGTTATAAGGTCATGTTGACCATTGCAATTGTGGGAGAGACTTAAAAATGTCTTGGTCAGGAGCTATCAGGAGTGGAAGAGTTGTGAGTTTAGACACTCATGTTTGGTAGTTTCTAGTAATTGGATATAGAGCCCAAAATGTTGCATATGTGCAATTTTGGCTTAATGTGGTGGTTATTTCTGACCAAGGGGAAGGGTAACCACTTTATGAACCTTTATAAGGGGTGCCTCGACCTGTGTGAAAGGTTGGAAGGCATTTGAAGTTTTGTAATTTTGATTTTTTCATGAAGGAGAAGTAAGAACAGTAGGAATAATTGCTAGGTTTTCTATGTTTGTGATCTTGGTGGTGTGTTAATGGCATAACCAAGCATTGGAATACATGTGGAAAGTAATGTAGTTGTTCTCCAAGTGTTGGTTGGGTGTGTAACTAGTTGTTTCATTGTTTAAAGCTTTTAATTTCAGTTCTCTAGGTTTTTTTTTTGGTTATTCTGACTGGCAAGCTGCAATAAATGGGGTTCTAGACCACTCTTCTCCTGTACCTGGTGTATGGGATCTTGGAAATAGTGGCTAGGCTCCATGCATATACTTATAGTAGTGGTAGAATTTATTAAGGGTCAGGTATTCATGAAAGAAGACCTTTCCTAGGCGAGCTAAACAGTGCCCAGCTAGGAAAGTTAAGGGGTGTGAAGCACCTAACTTGCAGGGGTGATCTCTCCTTGCTAAATCCCATGGTAGAAAGGTGGAAGGAAGCCTTGCAGAGGCTTGGTACCAAGGAGGAGGTCCCAACAGTCCATTTGATGGGAAAACAAAATGACAGTCCATTGGGTGGTCAGAAAATGGCTTAAACAAGCCTAAATTTGCTAAACTAAGGGTCAAGACAGAGTACGAACAGTGGAGGATCCAAGTTCCAAAAATATTTAAGGTGAGGGCTAGGGTATCATGAATTCCAAGAAAATATTGGAAGTATTTTAGAGAATTTAGGAGAGCTACCTCATTCTCTCGGGAAAAAGACCTATTTTGAAGGCCTAGAACTAATGAACCAAAACCCTAGAGGAGGGTTTGGTTAAAGCGAAGGAAGAATGGAGTTTGGTTAACCTACAAGAACCCTAGGAGGAATGTTGGAAGCCTATAGAAACCTTTCTACACCCCTGCAAAGAGAAATTGAAAGGATGGGAGTATTTAGCCTTTAGGGAAGATTAAGGGCTCAGGAGGAGAATAGCAGAGAGAGCACCAAGATTGGCTTGGTTAGGAACATGGAGGTGTTAGTAGGGTTGGCCAGGAGAACCAGGGGTGCCTAAAAATAATTAGGGAATATAGGTTAAGGAGGTGGAGAGTGCCACCATAGGGGATTGCCAAGGTGAGACCCAAAGCATGGAATAGTGAGTGTTCCATCCAACCCCAGCTTACATCAGATTGGTATCAGAGCAATGAAAGGTTTGGGATAGTGATTTGTATGTCAGAGGTTGAATCAAGTGGTTCCAATACCATGGTGACAAATGCAGAATTGGCAAGAGACCTGATAGAGCAACAAGAGAAGAATAGGCAACTTGAAGTGACAGTTGAAGAGATGAAGCAAATTTTAGAAGAGGTGGTAGAGGCTGCAGACAAGATGAAGGTACAACTAGCAGTGGTTAGAGACAAGGTTGAGGATCAGGTTGAGGAGGACATTAAACCAGACCCTAATCCACCACTAAATGAGGAACCCTTCCTCAAGGCATTGAAGGCTTTCAGTGGTGAAGCATTAGAAGGCACTCCCATCTTCACAGGTAGAATGGATGCAGAGTTGGTTATGGAGTGGATAGAAGGAATGAAGAATCACTTTGAGTGTGATGGAGTGACTGAGGCATAGAAGGTGAAGATAGAAAAATCAAGGCTAAGGGGACAAGCACTGACTTGGTGGAAGTTCCTACAAGAAGAAAGGGAGAATGAAGGCAAGAAACACATTTCAAGTTGGAAAGCTATGGTGGCTAAAGTGAAGGAGTATTATCTACCTAAAGACTATGAGGTCCAATTGCAAAAGAAGAGGCAAAACCTTAGGCAAAGAGACCTAGATGTAGCTGCCTACACCAAGGAGTTCCAAAAACTAAGCCTTAGGTCTAGGGTGCAAGAGGTGGAAAGCATCAAGGTGGCGAGGTATCTAAATGCCCTCAAATGGAACATCCAAGAAGAGTTGAGTTTCTTTACCCTCACCAATCTCCATAGTTATTTTCAAATGGATTTTAAGGTGGAGGAGAAGCTGAAAAAGAAACAAGACTCCAATTCTAAAGGCAGAGGCAAAGGCAGAGAACAAAGAGATCAAAGAGGGCAAAGGGGTGGCTACCAAGGTAGAGGAAATGACCAAAGAAACCAAGGAGAGTTCAAATCCATAGATCATGGCAATGAAACACCTTCTAGAGGAGGGTATAACAGAGGTAGAGGTTCTCAAGGAGGATCCACTAGAGGAAGAGGAGCAGGTAGGAGCAATTCCTATTTTGCAAACATGAAATGCTACCATTGTGGCCAAGTTGGACATCCAGCCTATAGGTGCCTAGAGAAAGCATCTACATCAAGCAATGAGAAGATAGTGGATTATGCACAAGAGGACACCATGAGTCCTAAGTCAACTGAGGTAAGTCACATTGAATCTGAGATGGGAGAGAGTTTGATGTATAGAAGAGTCTTGATCAGACAACCGGTCAGGGAGGAACCAAGACAAAGGAGAGCTCTATTCAAGGTAAGGTGTAAGATACTTGGTAAAGTGTGCAAGGTCATAGTAGATTCAAGTTCAAAAAATAATATTATATAAGAGGAGGCAGTAATGAAACTGAAATTGGAAAAGGTACCCCACACTAACCCCTACAAGGTCACATGGCTTAATAAAGGGCAAAGTGTTTTAGTGAATGAGCAAGTAACGGTGGAATTTTCCATTGGAGGGTACAAGGACAAGTTAGTTTGTGATGTCTTACCCATGGATGCATGTCATCTACTATTGGGCAGACCATGGCAATATGATAGGAGTGCCATGTATGATGGAAGAGAGAACACCATCTCATTCAAGAAGGATGGGAAGACTTTTAAGTTGCAGTCATTGTCAGAGGAGGATGAAGGACAGTCAAAGACACCAAGTGCATTACTAAGTAGTGGAAAAGAGTTCCTCAACACCCTACATGAAGGTGGAGAAGGATATGTAGTATTGTTGCAATCCAAGGAGGAAGATAAGACTGAAAAACCAATCATACCTGGAGCAGTCCAAAATTTACTTGAGAAGTACAAGGACATAGTAAGTGATGGTACACCTGCAACTTTACCTCCTAAAAGGGACATTAGTCATCAGATTGACTTCATACCTGGAGCATCATTACCTAACAAAGCAGCATATAAGCTTACACCGGATCAGAATTTGGAAGTGGCTAAACAAGTGCAAGAGTTGTTGGATCAAAAATTGATTCAAAAGAGCATCAACCCATGTGCAGTACCAGTGGTCTTGGAAACAAAGAAGGGAGGTAAATGGAGGTTATGTACTAATTCTAGAGAAATAAATAGAATCACAATTAGGTATAGGTTACCTATTACTAGAATTGAAGACTTAATGGATTGTATTGGAGGAGCTCACTATTACACTAAGTTGGATCTCAAAAGTGGATACCATCAGATCAAAATTAAGGATGGTGATGAGTGGAAGACAACATTTAAGACAAATGATGGGTTATATGAATGGAGAGTGATGCCATTTGGTCTCTCCAATGCCCCTAGTACATTCATGAGGCTCATGAATGAAGTGCTCAAGGACTTCATAGGGATATTTGTGGTGGTATACCTTGATGACATCCTCATATTCAACAAGACAGTAGAAGAGAATTTGAAACATGTGGAGTTGGTTCTTAGAAGGTTGCAAAAGGAGAAGTTGGCAATCAATCTAGAGAAGTGTGAGTTCTTTAAGCAAGAGCTTTTATATTTGGGATTTTTAGTGTCCAAAGGATCATTGAAGATGGATCCAAGCAAGGTGGAAGTAATCCTAAATTGGCCTACACCAACCACAGGGACTGAGGTAAGAAGTTTCGATGGATTGCCTCGATTCTATATGAAATTCATAAGGAATTTTAGTGGTATTTGTGCACCTATCCTAGATACAATCAAAGGTGGTCTAAAAACCAAGTTTAAGTGGACACAAGAAGTTGAGAAAGGGTTTGAGAAACTGAAACAAGAAGTGGCAACTCAACCTATTCTCTTATTACCTAGTTTTGACAAATTGTTCAATGTTGAGTGTGATGCAAGTGGAGTTGCAGTAGGAGGAGTGCTAAGTCAAGAGGGTAGGCCTATAGCCTTCTTTAGTGAAAAGCTCAATGAAGCAAAGAAGAAATATTCAACTTATGACTTAGAACTTTATGCTTTGGTTTAGTCACTTAGGAAGTGGAGGCATTACCTTCTACCCAAGGAGTTTGTGGTCTCTACAGACAATTAGGCACTTAGCTATATCAATACTCAAGAGAAGTTGAGCAATAGACACTTGAAGTGGATGGAATACATCCAAGCCTTTACCTTCACCATCAAACATAAGAAGGGCCAGATGAATAAGGTAGCAGATGCATTGAGCAGGATGTTGTTGACAGTGCAAGAGATACAAGTGAAGAGCATAGGGATTGAAATCTTTAAAGATCTCTATGGAGAGGATGAAGATTTCTCAGAGGCCTATAAGGTATGTTCTAACTTTGAGAATCATTTTCATAGTCAATATGCTAAGTATACATTGAAAAGTGGATTATTGTTTAAAGGGAATCAGTTGTGTGTTCCAAAAGGATCAATGAGAGAAAACCTCATTCAAGAGAAGCATAATGGCAGTCTTAGTGGACATTTTGGCATCAATAAGACATTAGAGCTAGTTCAAAGGTTCTATTATTGGCCTAAATTGGCAAGAGATGTTAGAAAGTATGTGGAACAATGTGTTGTGTGTATGAAAGCTAAGGGAGGAGCTAGTAATGCTGGTCTTTATCAACCCCTACCCATTCCTAACAGACCATGGGAGTGTGTGAGCATGGATTTTGTGGTAGGACTCCCTAAGACCAAGACTGGTTTTGACAGTGTGTATGTAGTGGTGGACAGATTTAGCAAAATGAGTCACTTTATTCCTTGCAAAACCACTCATGATGCTAGCTACATAGCTCATCTTTTCTTTAAGGAGGTTGTAAGGATTCATGGCTTACCTTTAAGCATTGTTTCAGATAGGGATGTTAAGTTCACGAGTCATTTTTGGAAGACTCTATGGAGTAGATTGGGAACCAATCTGTCATTTGGATCAGCTTACCATCCTCAGACTGATGGTCAAACAGAGGTGGTTAACAAGGTGTTGGGTAATCTTCTTAGGTGCCTAACCAGGGAATATGGATAGACATGGGATATGGCCGTCTCACAAGCTGAGTATGCCTATAATGATAGTGTCAACTGGACCATAGGGAAGAGTCCTTTTGAGGTTGTGTATGGAATGCACCCAAGAGGTATTTGTGAGCTCAGGGATCTAGGAGCCATGGAGAATAGGACTGGGCAAGCTGAAGACTTCACTCAAACCATGAAAGAGATTCAGGAGCAGGTAAAGAGGAGAGTCACTGAGGCTACTCAAAAATTGAAGGATAAAGTAGATATGTCAAGGAAGGATGTGCAATTTGCAGTAGGAGACTTTGTCATGGTTCACCTGAAAGAATCAAGGTTGCAGAAGGGAATGGAAACCAAGTTGGAAATGAAAAGAGTAGGACCATGCAAGATCTTAGCCAAGTATGGCAAGAATGCATACAAGGTGGAGTTACCTTCTGAATTGGGAATCTCACCAGTTTTCAATGCTGCAGATTTGATCAAGTACAAGGGATCAGTCCAAGAGATGGATCAGAATAGTAGAGAGGTTTTCCAAGATGTCAATAGCATAGCACTACCTATTCCAAACAAGCTCCAGGCAAAAAAGATCTTACAGTCAAGAGTACAAAATTCTACAAGAAAGAAAGTGTACAAGGAACACCTTATCAAGTGGAAGAACAAGCCTGAATCAGAGGCTACATGGGTACAAGAGGATTAGTTCCAAAAGAATGGCATTGATATGTCACTCATCCCTCCTTCCTTTCCTTAGTGTTTGGCTGAGAGGGGGGGAGAATGGTGCAGGAGCACCTAGAAGAACACCTAGGAAACACTAGGAATAGGCAATTGTTTTGTTAATTTTTGTTTTGATGTTATAAGGTCATGTTGACCATTGTAATTGTGGGAGAGACTTAAAAATTTCTTGGTTAGGAGCTATCAGGAGTGAAAGAGTTGTGAGTTTAGACACTTATGTTTGGTAGTTTCTAGTAATTGGAAATAAAGCCCAAAATGTTGCATATGTACAATTTTGGCTTAATGTGGTGGTTATGTCCAACCAAGGGGAAGGGTGACCACTTTATGAACCTTTATAAGGGGTGCCTCGACCTGTGTGAAAGGTTGGAAGGCATTTGAATTTTTGTAATTTTGATTTTTTCATGAAGGAGAAGTAAGAACAGTAGGAATAATTGCTAGGTTTTCTGTGTTTGTGATCTTGTCAGTGTGTTAATGGCATAACCAGGCATTGGAATACATGTGGAAAGTAGTGTAGTTTTTCTCCAAGTGTTGGTTGGGTGTGTAACTAGTTGTTTCATTGTTTAAAGCTTTTAATTTCAGTTCTCTAGGTTTTTGTTTTGGTTATTCTGACTAGCAAGCTGCAATAAATGGGGTTCTAGACCACTCTTCCCCTGTACTTGGTGTATGGGCTCTTGGAAATAGTGGCTAGGCTCCATTCTTTTACTTATAGTAGTGGTAGGAGTCATTAGGGGTCAGGTATTCATGAAAGAAGACCTTTCCTAGGCGAGCTAAACAATGCCTGGCTAGGAAAGTCAAGGGGTGTGAAGCACCTAACTTGCAGGGGTGAGCTCTCCTTGCTAAATCCTATGGTAGAAAGGTGGAAGGAAGCCTTGCAGAGGCTTGGTACCAAGGAGGAGGTCCAAATAGTCTGTTTGATGGGAAAACAAAATGACAGTCCATCGGGTGGTCAGAAAATGGCTTAAACAAGCCTAAATTTGCTAAACTAAGGGTCAGGACAGAGTACAGACAGTGGAGGCTCCAAGTTCCAAAAATATTTAAGGTGTGGACTAGTGTATCACAAATTCCAAGAAAATATTGGAATTATTTTGGAGAATTTAGGAGAGCTACCTCATTCTCTCGGGAAAAAGACCTATTTTGAAGGCCTAGAACTAACGAACCAAAACCCTAGAGGAGGGTTTGGTGAAAGTGAAGGAAGAATGGAGTTTGGTGAACCTACAAGAACCCTAGGAGGAATTTTGGAAGCCTGTAGAAACCTTTCTACACCCCTGCAAAGAGCAATTGAAAGGATGGGAGTATTTATCCTTTAGGGAAGATTAAGGGCTAAGGAGGAGAATAGCAGAGAGAGCACCAAGATTGGCTTGGTTAGGAACATGGAGGTGTTAGTAGGGTTGGGCAGGAGAACCAGGGGTGCCTAACAATCATTAGGGCATATAAGTTAAGGAGGTGGAGAGTGCCACCATAGGGGATTGCCAAGGTGAGACCCAGAGCATGGAACAGTGAGTGTTCCATCCAACCCTAGCTTACATCACCCTCCCACCCTCCTTCCCTCTCTAATTTTTTATCTCCCCCTCTCTCTCTTTTCCTTCCTCCCACCCACCTTCCCTCTCTACTTCTCTCTATATAACCTATCCCTCTCTACCTCTCTCTCTAAATCTATCAACCTTCCTCCTTCGCTCTCTACTTCTCTCTCTATCACCTCTCTCTCTCCTTACCTCTCTACTTCTCCCTCTCTCTTTCCCTCTCTCACCCTCTCTCTCAATCTCCCAAACCCTATATCAAATATTATAAATCCTAATCCATATAACCTAAACACTTAACCCTATACCCTAAACCCTGAACATTATCCCTCAACCCTATACTTAAACCCTAAACCCTCAATCCTAAACCCAATACCCTCAACCCTATATCTGATATTCTAAATCCTAATCCCTATACCATATACCATGAACCCTCTACCCTATACCTTAAATCCTAATCCCTACACCCTCAACCCTCATCCCTATACCCTCAGCCTTATACCCTAAACTCTAAACATTATCCCTTAACTATATACCCTCAACCATATACTTAAACCATAAACCCTACACTCTCAACCCTTAACCCTATACCTTATACCCTCAACGCTAATCCCTATACCATGTACACTTAATCTTATACTCTCAACTATAAACTTACAACCCTCAACCCTATACTTAAACCCCAAACCCTGCATTCAACCTTGTACCCAATACCCTCAACCCTATACCCAATATCATAAACCCTAATCCATATTTCCTATAAACTTAACCCTATACCCTCAACCTTGGACACTATTCCTCAACCCTCAACCCTATACCTTAAACCCTAATCCTACACCCTCAATCCTCATCCCAATACCCTATACCCTCAAAATTATACCCTAAACCCTACACTCTCAACCCTTAACCCTATACCTTATACCCTAAACCCTATACCCAATCTTCTAAATCCTAATCCTTATACCCTATACACTTAACCATGTACCCTTAACCTTGAACACTATCCCTCAACCTTGACCATTATCCCTTAACCCTCAACCCAATACCTTAAATCCTAAACCCTACATCCTCAACTTTCATCCCTATACCCTATAACCTCAACCTTATACCCTAAACATTATCCCTCAACTATATACCCTCAACTATATACTTAAACCATAAACCCTACACTCTCTTGACCCTTAACCCTATACCTTATACCTTCAACCCTATACCCATATCCTAATTTCCCTAATCCTTATACCCTATACACTTAATCTTATACCCTCAACCTTGAACATTATCCCTCAACCATAAACCCACATCCCTACATTCAACCTTCTGCCCTAAACCCTAAACTCTAAACATAATACCCTCAACCCTATACCCAATATCATAAGCCCTAATCCCTATATCCTATAAACTTAACCCTATACCCTCAACCCTGAACGCTATCCCTCAACCCTCAGCCATATACCTTAAACCCTAAACCCTACACCCTCAACCCTCACCACTATACCATATGCCCTCAACCTTATAACCTAAACCATGAACATTATCCCTTAACCATAAACTTAAACCCTAAACCCTACATTCCACCTTTTTGTACTCTAAACCCTAAACCATCAATCCTCAACCCAATACGCTCAACCTTATACCCAATATTCTAAACCCTAATCCTTATACCCAATACACTTAACCCTATACCCTCAACCTTGAACACTATCCCTCAACCCTCAACCCTATACCTTAAACCCTAAACCCTACACCCTCAACCCTCATCCCTATAACCTATACACTCAATTGCATACCCTAAACCTTGAATATTATCCCTCAACCCTATATAGAAACCCTAAACTCTACACTCTCAACCCTTAACCCTATACCTTTACCCTAAACCCTACACCCTAATCCCTACAAATAATATTCTAAATCCTAATCCAAATACCCTATACACTTAACCTTATACCCGCAACCCTCAACCCTATACTTAAACCCTAAACTCTACATTCAACTATCTTGTACCCTAATCCCTCAACCCTAAAACCAATACCCTTAACATTATCCCTCAACCATAAACCCACAAACCTCAAACCTATACTTAAACCCTAAACCCTATATTCAACCTTATGCCCTAAACCATAAACCCTAAACCCAATATCCTCAACCCTATACCCTCAACCTTGAAAACTATCCCTCAATACTCAACCTTATACCTTAAACCCTAAACCCTACACCCTCAACCCTATAACCTAAGCCCTGAACATTATACCTCAACCCTAAACCCTACATTCAACCTTGTTTTACTCTAAACCCTAAACCCTCAATCATAAACCTAATACCCTCAACCCTATACCCAATATTCTAAACCCTAATCCTTGTACCCAATACACTTAACCCTATACACTCAACCTTGAGCATTATACCTCAACCCTCAAACCTTTACCCTAAACCCTAAAATATACACCCTCACCCCTCATCCCTATACCCTATACACTCAACCTTATACCCAAAACCTTGAACATTATCCCTTAACCCTATATTTAAACCCTAGATGCTACACTCTCAACCCTTAACCCTAAACCCTACACCTTAGACCCTATACCCAATATCATATACCCTAATCCCTATACCTTATACACTTAACCTTATACCCTCAACCCTCAACACTAAAAACAATACCCTTGACCTTATACTGAATATTCTAAACCCTAATCCATATACCATACATACTTACCCTATACCCTCAACCCTTAACATTATCCCTCAAACCTATACCTTAAACCCTACACCCTCAACCCTCGTGCCTATACCCTATACCCTCAACCTTATACCCTAAACCCTGAACATTATCCCTCAACCCTATACTTAAAACCTAAACCCTACACTCTAAACCCTTAACCCTATACCTTATACCCTAAACCCTAAAACCTAAACCTTATACCCAATATCCTAAACACCAATCCCTAAACCCTATACACTTAACCTAATACCCTAACACCTATACTTAAACCCTAAAACCTATATTCAAATTTGTACCCTAAACCCAATACCCTCAACCCTATACCCAATATCCTAAACCCTAATCTCTATACCCTATATACTTAACCCTATACCCTCAATCCTAAACACTATCCCTCAACCCTAAAACCTCTACCTTAAACCCTAAACCCTACACCCTCATCCCTATAACCTATACACTCAAACTTATACCCTAATCCGTAAACATTATCCCTCAACACTATACTTAAACCATAAACCCTACATGCTCAACCCTTAACCCTATATCTTATACGCTAAACCCTACACCTTAAACCCTATACCCAATATCCTAAAACCTAATCCCTATACCCTATACACTTAACCTAATACCCTCAACCCTCAACCCTTAACCTATACTTAAACCCTAAACCCTACATTCAACCTTATACCATAAACCCTCAACCCTATACCAAATATCCTGAAACCTAGTCCCTATACCCTACATACTTAACCCTATACCCTCAACCCTCAAACCTATACCTTAAACCATAAAACCTACACCCTCAAACCTCATCCCTACACCCTACACCATCAATCTTATACCCAAAACCCTGAACATTATCCCTCAACCCTATACTTGAACCCTAAACCCTTAACCTTATACTCTAAACCCTACACCCTAAACCCTATACTTAATATTGTAAATCCTAATCCTTGTACCCTATACACTTAACCTAATACCCTCAAGCCTCAACCCTTAACCCTATACTTAAACCCTAAAACCTAAATTCAACCTTGTACCCTAAATCCTAAACCCTAAACCCAATACCCTCAACCCTATACTCGATATCCTAAACCTTAATCCCTATACCATATATACTTAACCCTATGCCCTCAACCATAAATAATATACCTCAACCCTCAATCATATACTTTAAACCCTAAACCCTACACCCTCAACCCTCATCCCTATACCCTATACCCTCAACCTTATACCCTAAAGCCTAAACATTATCCCTTAACCCTATACTTAAAACCTAAACCATACACTCGCAACTGTTAACCCTATACCTTATACCCTAAAACCTACACCATAAATCCTATACCCAATATCCTCAACCTTAATCCATATACCCTATAAACTTAGACTTATACCCTCAACTCTCAACCCTATACTTAAACCCTCAATCCTAAATTCAACCTTGTACCCTAAACCCTCAATCCTCAACCCTATATTGAATATCCTAAACCTTAATTCCTAAACCCTATACCCTCAACCCTGAACACTATCCCTCAGCCCTCAAACCTATTCCTTAGACCCTAATCCCTACACCGTCAAACCTCATCTCTATACCATATACCCTCAACCTTATACCCTAAACCTTGAACATTATCCCTCAGCCATATACTTATACCCTAAACTCTACACTCTCAACCCTTAACCATATACCTTATAACCTAAACCCTATACCCAATATCTTAAACCCTATTCAATTAACCTTATACCCTCAACCTTCAAAAATTAGTTCTCGACCCTATACTTAAACCTTAAACCCTACATTCAACCTTGTACCCTAAACCCAATACCATCAACCCTATACCCAATATCCTAAACCTAATCTCTATACATTATATACTTAGTCTTATACCCTCGAACCTAAACACTAGGGGAAGGTAGGAGGGAGAGAGAGAGAGAGATTGAGTGATGAAATAGAGAGAAGGAGAGAGTTAGAGGGAGGGAGGGACTGAATGGTGAGATAGAGAGGAGAAGAGTGAGAGAGAAAGAGAGGGAGACAGGGAGGGAGCGAGAGAGAGAGAGGGAAAGAGGTAGAAAGGGATACATAAGTGAGATAAAGAGACATAGAGAGACACAAAGAGAGACTAGTGGTGGATGGATATGTATGTAGAGAGAGGGAAAAGGGATATAAATATAAGTAGAGATGGAAGGAGATGTAGAGAGATAGGGAGGTAAGATATAGAGGAATGAGTGACAGAGAGGTGGGTAGAGGGAGAGAGGGAAGAGATAGAGAGTGGAGAGGAAAAGAGGTAGGTAGGGAGGCATGGGTGAGATAGAGAGAGGGAGAGTAATGGAGGGAGAGGTAGGTAGGGATACATTAGTGAGATAGAGAGAGAGAGAGTGATGGAGGGGGAGGTAGGTAGAGATAGGGAGAGGTAATATAAAGATAAGTAGAGAGGAAAGGAGAGGTAGAGAGAGGAGAGATAGAGAGAAGTAAAGAAGGGAGGGAGGGAGAGGTAGGGAGGGAGATAGAGGTGAGTGTGTTTGTGAGAGAGAGAGAGGTAAAATAGAGAGAAGGACCTAGAGAGAGAGTGGTTAGATAGTGTAAGGTAGGGGGATGACCAACTGCAAGGCCCCAAGTCACGAAAGGCCAAGAGCAGAAATGTTTCCCTAACTTACCTCAATTTAAGGGATAGTTAGGATGAAAATGATGAGAATGATGAGGATTATGCATCCTTCGATCACTCTGAAATCTTGAATGTTGGAAAGAGACCAGGTGAGTCAGCCTTTAGAGTCAGATTCGTGTCTCAGGCAGCTCTCTATCTGAGGACAGAAGCGCATTTCTAGGATGACAATGCGGTGCACTAGGGTCTCATAGGTGCATTAGCGTTCGTACGGCCAGAGAACCAAAAAGATAGGATTCTAACTCAGGAAGGGAGACTATCAGCCTAGTCTAGAGGTGTTTAAAGTGATAAAATGAGATTAAGAAGAGTGAAATGAAAATACGAATACGATAAAAGAAATGTATTACCACCAAGGTGACAAAGATGATCTCGTATAATGCTCTCCTCACCAACTTGCTTCGAACTCTCTCCACCTGCACATAGTAAAGGGAGAGATCGTTGGGGCTGTACATGGGGCCTACCTCAATCAAACCCCCATCTTGGTGTTTCCACCTCCATAGACAACCAAATTTGGAATAGAGTATAGATAATGATAAAGAAAAGAAACTACAAGCTACGTAAATGCAAAGCACTTCAAGCAGTACGTTCTTACTCAATCGAAAACATTAGGAGAGAATGTAGGAGCTTACCACCTCCGTCCAAAGCACTCAAGGCTTGTGGAGGATAGAATGAGAGGGAATCAAGACTCTATTTTCATGGTGTATATCTTGTGTTCACCTTGTTGGAGTGAAAGAATGATGCTACAAAGCTTGAATGGGTGTTGAAAGAGTGGAGAAAATGTGAAACAATGAACTCAAGATCTCTCAAAACTTCTGCTGAAGAATGTTATGGATGGAAGAGTGAAGATTATGAAGAGATGGATGAAAAATGGCCATATTTGGGTCATCCAACCGGAGAGGGTCGTTACTCTCCGATATCGAATCGAAAATGGAACACCTCTACAGTCTCTAGCCGCAAGAATCTACCAAGGACATAAGCGTGTTGTATGAACGTCTGTGTTCTGCGTGGGCATCCCCGATAGAAACACCCCCACCGACACACAAACCATGTGCCAAGTGGAATGCAAGGAGCAGGATTAAGTGGAATTCAACCTCCACTTTTGATTTTCTAGAGTGTTAAGGGGAAAAAGGGAATTTGCGTTAGGGGTGTAAATTCGCGTTGATACATTTTTCCCCCACTTTAGCAAGCATGAGTACTGATGAGTGCTTCGGTAAAGTAGAGTAGTAAAGAAGTAACAGAGTAAGATATTTTTACCTGAACTAACGAGGAAGAAAATCATGGTCTAGAAAACTCGAAAGTGTGGGAGAGGACTTCATAGTTCCACAGAACTACAAAGCTGAAGTATGAAAGTGCCTCAAAGGCTCACGGTCTTGCAAGAGAGGTATCCTTCAAGAACTCTCGCATAAAGGAAACCAGGAAAAGAACCTTATAGACCCAAAGACCTGCAAGGAAGGTATCTCCCAAGACCTCTCACATGAGGGAGACCGAGCAAAGGAGACTTCATAGAGTCAAAGAGGGAAACATGTTTAACCACAGATAAAACACATCAGGAAGTGATCATGTAGGCCAGTAAATGGACAGTCACGCAGACCATCACTAAGTTGTAAGACTTTCAAAGGGGTCCCTTAGGAACCCTTCAAAAGGAAGGAAGGTCCACTCAAGGGACGCGTTGTTTGAAAGGTAAGGTCTAGTCAGGCTGCCCCCAAGCTAGATGTCGAGGTGTGAAACAAGTCTAGTTGGGTTGCCCCCAAGCTAGACGCCATAAAACTTGCTAAGATTTTTTGAAGGGGTCCCTTAGGAACCTAGTGTGAAAAGAAGGGGTCCACTCAAGGGACACGTTGTTCAAAGAGCTTAATGTCTTCCTTTTCGAATTGATCCGTCATCAAGGAATCCTTTTGAAATATGTTCACTTCATCAAGGAATTCAAAAGAAATGAGATGTGCTCATGCAAGGGGAAGACTAAGACCATTCTCGCTTCGAAGGAGGATTTCCAAGTCCTTTCTTTATGAACCCATGATGAAAAAAACATGTTCCGCTAGGGTTTCAAGTTGAGAATGCAATTATGTCAAGGAAGTGTGTGAAGGATCTTCGAGAAAAGATTTGTTTGGCAATGAATGCATTTTCTAAAGACCAAGTAATGTAGAATATGCATTGTCACACATGAAAGGGACAACTCAAGCAAAGACAAAAGAAAGATAAAGTGAAAAGGTAAAGAAAATAGATCACGCACAGAGGACATAAGGGGATGTGGTTATGTGAGGTCAGATATACCTTTATTTATAAATAGTAGGTAACCACAGTAAGAGGTGAAAGATCATCAATCCCCAACCAGATCAGGAAGAATGTATGAAAGACAAAGTAAAATAATAAAAATTGGGTCAACATGGAAGGAGGCCAAAATTCTCCTGACGCTTTGCATCGTCCCCAATTTACCAAAACTCAATCACAAACATGGAAGAATGATGATACGTATAGAGGAAGGCTTACACCACAAACACCACACATGTATCCACACACCAATAGGGGTGACGAGGGTCATCCAGGCACATATAGCACAATCACAAGGGAAGCACATGTCACAACACACACACATGTCTAATCTAAAGGTTAAGAAGAGGGTCTGCCCCTAACACTAGTCGACCAGGAGGTTGTCAACTTCCCACTCTAGATCATCGAAGGAAGGAAGATGAGCCTACAATGATGTAATGTTAAGGGAGGAAGCTTTTGATCCTCCTGCAACAAGGACCAAAGCAGATGGACCTGTAAGGTCTCCATCGCTTAGCTCTTGTGGGTCTAAGGTCAACGACCTAGAAAAGATCACTGACAGGGATGGGACTTTTTCCATCGAGTTAAACATGTACTTAATATGGGTGCCATGTTTCACCTCGACAGATGGAGGAGTTTGCACCCAAGGTTCACTGCTAGGCTCACCGAGAGACTCGGGAGCAGTGACCAACTCGGGGGAGGTTGGAGTTGGCTCTGTCACTAGGACATAACAAGTTAGTGCGAGGCCACCTTTTGAAGAAGCTGGGCTCTTGTTACGTCCTCCATTGCTGGAGGGGCCATGCTCTACCTTCTTGTTCATTGAGGGAGGTGAAATCCCCATAGATGAAACAAGGGGTGGTGTGGAAGAAGGGGAAATAACTACAGTGGACACAATCGAAGTGTTAACCATGTCCATAGGCTTTCGAAAAGGAAAGATATCCGGGACGGAAGTCAACAAGGGTGGCTCCGCCGAAGGAGCGATGAACACTTGCAGCCTTTCGGGTACATGTGCACTCACAGTGGGAGTCGAAAGAGATTCAGAGATGATAGGAGGGAAAGAGGAGGACACAATAGGATGTGTGGTCTTCTCTTCCTCCTTCTTCTATAATGAGGATTTCTCATCTAGGAGAGCCTTTCATTGGCACTTACACTCGCACACAAGGTGGTTTCTATGACTCTTCACTCTGAAAGTTAGAACTTATGAAGGGACAGAAGGGTCATGCTCAACCATGGGAGTATCTTCCATGATTGTCTCCATTGGAAGGGCAGACTCTTGAATGGAAGCAGGAGGGGCAGATTCAGAAATGGCAGGAAGAGTTGACTCTAACGCCTCAGTAGTGAGCCTCTTCCTGTTTACTGTTCAAAGAACAGGAATAGTAGGAGTCTGCAGAGGCTGAGACAAAGAGGACTCTCCACGGGGGGCTTCCTGTCTTCCATACTGAATGGGCCTATGCTCCATCCGTAAGATAGGAAGCTCAAATGTAGGATGCTTGGCCTTTCACCAAGCGGATGCCATGGGATTCTATCACAAACATGAGACAGAAGCAGATGGTACCATGGTAGGATGAGAGAAAGCATCAGGCTGAACCATGGAAGAGGAAGAAGGAGGATCTTGATTTTGAGCACAATCTGTGGTGGCCTCACTATCAACCTTTAAGCAAGCTCTATGTGAGATAGCATAAGGCAAAGGAGGGTATCTCACTTTCGGCCTAGCGCACCCCTTATAGTTTTGATACATGCGGTGTAGGAGGTCCTTCCTAGGTAGGAGAGGACCAAGAGAGGCAGGCCAAAATTAATCTAAGGTATAGCTGCCACGTGCAACCGGTGGTCTATAACTGGTGTCATGGACATGTACCGAACCTCCATGAACAAAATTTAGACATTTGTGTATAACTGAGGGAACTATGTTCATAGCTACTAGCCAGGGGATACCTAGCTTTACTCTAAAGAGTTCAAACCCTAGGATAATTTTAAACTTAAGGCTTATAGATTTAGGTCCAATGAGGACTGATAGGACAATGCTCCCTATAGGAGGTATGAAAATTCCATCATGTGTGTGAACGGTAATTTCAGGTGCATCATATCCATCCTTGTGCAGGAAGTTAATCAACATGATCTCCTCAGTTATAATATTCACTTGTGATGTCGGGTCAATGAGGACACCTACTAGAATATTCTTTTTTATCCTTGCAGGAATGTAAAGAGGAGATGAATCTCTATTAAAGCCCATCGGCAGAACCTGTGAGGTGAAGGTTATGTTGGTACCACTACTCATAGTTTGTGCATAGGGAATAGGTTGATTAAGGAAAGAGGCCATCATGCACACCAGATGGTGCTTCTACATAGCCTCCTAAGGTTTTCGAGATAAAGTAGTGACCTGGTTAAGGTTTCATTACGCAATACTTTGGGACCTTCTGAATACGCCTACTAGGGGTCACAGGTTGGGTTGCGAGGCGAGAGCCTCACAACACTCAGACCTACAACACTCCTAGGATACGAGGAAAGGAACTTTTAGTATCACAAAATGGAACCAAAATGGTTCATGTCAGGTTCACCAAAATGTAAGGTAGGGGGACCACCCCTTGAAAGGCCCCAAGTCACAAAAGGCCAAGAGCGGAAAGGCTACCCTAACTTACCTTAGTTTAAGGGATAGTTAGAATGAAGAGGATGAGAATGATGAGGATTATGCGTTCTTTGATCACTCTACAATCCTGAATGTTGGAAAGAGACCAGGTGAGTCAACCTTTAGAGTCAGATTCATGTCTCAGGCAACTCTCTGTCTAAGGATAGAAGAGCATTTCTAGGATGACAGCGCGGCGCACTGGCGTCTCATAGGTACGCTAGCATCCGTATGGCCAAAGAACCAAAAAGACAGGATTCTAACTCAGGAAGGGAGACTATCAGCCTAGTTTAGAGGTGTTTAAAGTGATAAAATGAGATTAAGAAGAGTGAAATGCAAATATGAATACGATAAAAGAAATGTATTACCACCAAGGTGACGAAGATGATGTCGTACAATTCTCTCCTCGCTAGCTTGCTTCAAACTCTCTCCACCTACACATAGTAAAGGGAGAGATTGTTGGGGCTGTACAGGGACCTACCTCAGTCAGACCCCCATCTTGGTGTTTCCACCTCCACAGACAACCAAGTTTGGAATAGAGTATAGATAATGATAAAGGAAAGAAACTACAAGCTAAGTAAATGCAAATCACTTCAAGCAATGCGTGCTTACTCAATCGAAAACAATAGGAGAGAATGTAGGAGCTTACCACCTCCATCCAAAGCACTCAAGGCTTGTGGAGGAGAGAACGAGAGGGACTCAAACCTCTGTTGCTGCAGTGTCTGTCCTATTTTTTCCCTGTTGGAGTGAAAGAATGTTGCTACAAAGCTTGAATGGGTATTGAAAGAGTGGAGAAAATATGAAACAATGAACCTTACATCTCTCAAAACTTCTCTCAAACTTATGTTGAATAATTTTATGGATGGAAGAGTGAATATTATGAAGAGATGGATGAAAAATGACCATATTTAGGTCGGCCAGCCAAAGAGGGACATTACTCTTTGACTTCCAATCAAAAATGTAACGCCTTTGCAGTCTCCAGCTACAGGAATCTACTAGGGATGTAAGTGCATTGTGTGGACATCTACGCGTCATGCAGGCGTCCCCGACAGAAATTCCCCCACCGACACACAAACCAGGTGCCAAGTGGAATGCAAGGAGCGGGCTTAGGTGGAATTAAACCTCTTCTTTTGATTTTGTAAAGTGTTAAGGGAAAAAAGGGAATTTGCATTAGGGGTGAAAATTCACGTTGATACAGATAGAGAGGAGAGAAAGAGAGATAAATAGGGGAAGGGAGGGTAGGGAGGGAGATAGAGGTGTGTGTGAGAGAGAATGGTGAGATAGAGTGGAGAGAGTATGGAGTAATGGAGGGAGATGTAGGTAGAGAGGGGGAGAGGGAGATATAGAGAAGTAGAGAGTGAAGGAGAGAGGGAGGGATAGGTAGGGAGGGAAGGAGAGATAGGTGAGAGAGATAATTAGAGAGAGGAGGGAGAGGGGAGGTAGGGAGAGTGATATGGATAGAGAGTGGTGAGATAGATAGTAGAGAGGAAATGCAAGAGATACAGAGAGGAGGGAGGCTGGGAGAGAGAGAGGGAAGGGAGGGAGAGGTAAATCAGGAGGGGTGAGATAAAGAGAAGTAGAGAGAGATAATGGTGAGATAGAGAGGAGAGAAAGAAAGAGGAGAGAGAGACATAAACAAAGAGAGTAGAGAGGGAAAGAGGTAGGGAGGGAGATATAAGTGAGATAGAGAGAGAGAGAGACAAAGAGAGATAGATAGAAAGAGGGAGAGAGGGAGAGGGAGTGGTGCAGGAGCACCTAGGAAACACTAGGCATTAGGAATTCTAAGATGAATTTTTGTTTTAATGTATTGCCAAGAAGGTCATGTTGACCATTGAGTTTGAGTTAGAGGTTTAATAACATGTCTTGATCAGGAGTGAAAATGTTTCATGAGGCTAGAAACTCACTTTTCCTAGTTCTCTAGGAATTGGCAAAAGTGGCAAAATGGTACATTTTGCACCTTTGCCATAAGATACCTGTAATTTCTGACCAAGGTGAGGCATAACTACCTTCATTAACCTATAAAGGGGGTTCCTCAACCTAAGAGCAAGGTTGAATACATTCGAGTTGGAGTAGAAGTTTAAAAATCAAGAAAAAAAGAGATTGTTAGTGTGAATTTCCTGTTTTTGCTTTGTTTAAGTGTGTTAATGGATTGATCATGGCACTGTGAGTAGTGTAGGATGTAGAGTAGTTATCTTTCAAGCATTATGTGGAATAGTAGGTAGTGATTTTCTTCGGTTCAAGCATTCTTTTGGTAGTTAGTTCATTTCTTGTAACTATTGTTCTGACTGGCAGACTATGAAGAATGGAGAACTAGTCCACATTCCCACTGTACCTAGTGTATAGGATTTTGGAGATTGGGGATAGACTCCATTTTTGTAAATATGGTAGAGTTAGGAGTAGTTAGGAGTCAGGGAAGCATGAAGAAAGTCTTCTCCTAGGTGAGCTTGACAGTGCCCGACTAGGAAAGACAAGGAGTGCAAAGCACTTAACTGGTAAGGGTGTCTAACTCCTGGAAATTCATGGTGTGGAGAGGGAAGGTGAATGCCTTGCTAAGGTTTACTAAGAAGGAGGAAGCCCCATCAACCTGTTTGATGAGAGGAAACCTTTGACAGTCTGCAAAAAGACAGGGAAAAGACCCAAAAAGACCTAAGTTCCTGATCAGTTCCAGTTTGAGGGATTGTACGGGCATTTGGAGGTCAGGACCACTATAATCTTCAAGTGACAGACATGAGGAACAAGAACCCCAAGAGTAAATTCACTGTTCTTTGGTAACCTTGGAGTATTAGTGTGTTTTCTCAGAGATAGAGACCTAATTGGGCCTTTGGACTAGTAGCCTAATAAACCCTAACTAAGGGTTTGGTGGAAGCGAGTTGTAAATGGAGTATGGTGGATTTTCAAGAACCCTAGGGAGATGGTTTGAAGCACTTGAGAACATATCTACACCCCTGCAAAGCTAAACTTAGTTGTTGGAGAGTATTAGTCTTTAGGGAAGATTAAAGGCTAAGGGAAGAATAGAAGTATTGCACCAAGGGAGACTTGGTATATTGAGAGTGAGATGATAGTAGGGTTGGCCAGTAGAACCAGGGGTACCTAAACAAGCCTTAGGACCTATAGGTTAAGGTGGTGGAGAGTGACACCACAAGGATCTTCCAAGGGAGACTCAGAGCATGGAACAATGATTGTTCCATCCAACCCTACCCTATCAGGGAGATGGAGATAGAGAGAACTATAGAGGGGGAGAGTGAGAGAGAGAGAGAAGTAGAGAAGGAAAGAGAGAGTGAGAGAGAGTTATAGAGCATAAGGGATACATAATGAGAGAGAAATATGATACAACTTACTAATTACTAAAATTTGACTTCCCGATTACTAAAATTTAACATGCTAATTACTAAAATTTGACTATCTAAAAAATTATAAGATATTCAAAAAACTAAAATTTGCATTATAACCCTTACAAATGTGAAACCACTGTCAAACATATTGAAATTATATACATGAAATATAACTTAAAGTATAAGAAATTAAATATCCATATGTAAATGTCAACTTATACTTAAATTTTTATTTCATGTATATAGTTTCCTTGAAAGATAACAAGAAGAAAGAGAAAAAAAGAGTAAAAAAAAAAATCAATGCAAACCAAAATGTAAGCATGTTATAACACACTCGTGTTTTTTCAATGCATTCACAAAATGTGAGAGCGTTATAACACGCTTGTGTTTTGGCACATTTTGGCAATTTATTTTGGTGCATTTTTTGAAATTCATTGACAAGGAATAAATTTCAATAGAAAACATAATGTGAGCACATTATAACACGCTCATGTTATGTCTTGCTTTGGGAATCCCCAAGCCTTTTGCTTGGATTTTTCTTTGGATTTCTATCACACGGGTTTGGAGTGCCTTCCCAATGTCCAAGGATGTGTTTTTGCATATTCAACAAGATTTCACATAATATCATTTGTGCTAACCATTAGGTTTCCACATGTTTCAAAGTTGAGTAAATCAAACACCTGGGTAATGTTAGGCTCTCTCTTAGCTATTCAATGATGTAATTTTTTTCATATTTTGACAATGTTAAGGATTTCATCTTTAATTTATTTTGTTTGTGTCCGTTTTTTATCAAAAACCAATGTTTGGTATTTTTTACTTCATTTTTTAACCATTTATTGAAATTTCAAATAAATTACATTTTTCTAAGTTAGATTCCATTCTACACATTCAAAAAAATGATTTTTGACTAGTTTTCAAAAATTATAGGGGTAGCAGGGCCAAAATTTTATTTTTCAAGATGTGTCCACTTTCACAATTAGTAAAAAATTAAATATTCATTAAAAAAATGGCATAAACTACATGTTAGCTAATTTCTCACCAAAGCAATTTTAAAAATACCAAAAAAAAGTTAACCTTTTGAGGGATCCATAAAAGATGCTATATTATATTTTTTTGACAAAAACAACACCAATTTATGTGGCTCCCCTTTTTGAAAACCTTAATATCTACCATTTTGAAAAAAATAGTAGTTTAGAAAGTATACTTGGAGCACTATGAACATTGTTTTTTTTTTTTTTTGCATCTTAAAATTTTGAGTGTAACTATACTCAATTTTTCATCCAAGGTCGGTATTTGCTTTGTTTTATATATGGAAGTTGTTATGAGACAATTCATGTAGCAATTGAATGTTAGGTATTTCATACCTCTCTATGTAACTGGTCCGAAAGGTTTTAACACAACTCAATAAATTTCTTTTTATAGGGTTTATGTATGTCTAGTATGAGAAAGAATATTCTTTGTAGGCCGAGTCAAATTCCACACAATAGATACAAATTCAACTTGATTATTAATACCTCGGTACATCGTGTCTATTTGCTACATCAAAAAGGATTGTTAAAGATACGAAGCCTCTATGCAAAGAAAAAGAAAAACTCATCAATAACTAACAACATCAAATTTCCATCCATCATCCAACACTTCTTCTAACTAACAACACCATCCTTCATCAAAATATCATTAGTACCACATCCACCTTGAATCCACAATTTCATCAGTACATATTGTGACCAATGGCATAGTATAGGTTAACTACACCTGATCCATAAAGATTCGAAGCATACTTAAGCCAGTAAGCATCAATCCCAATAAGATCATTTAATGTAAACAAAGCGAAGAAGCCATTTAAACTATCATTTTAAAACATGAAATCTTGAAAAACATATATTCTAAGCCATTGAAACTTATCCTATTGGGGGAGTGGTGTTGTGTTGATGTGGAATGGCGACCCTTTCCCAATCCCTTGGATAATATGAGCCTTTCCAATTGATTTTATTGATTAAAATCGATTGACACTGATGAAAAAGATGAACGAAAGCATGATTAAAGCTAGATTAACATTCTAAAAGCTAAGATGATTGATGTAAGTGTATGCAAAGCTATTCTAAATATATGCAAGATTCAAAAGATTAAAACCTTACTTTCAAAATATACTAAATGGATGCAACTACATTACCATGGAAGCCATTAATGGATTCTCTAAGATAATATGATCAAGATTTAAATCAAAAAAGATAAATATGCGTTACATATGGATGCAAATAAGAGTGTTTTTAACAACATAAGTTTATTATTAAAATATGGATCCCTACTCAATAGATGCAAGGTCTATTTATAGAATAGGAAAAATGAAACTGATGGTCAAGATTGAAAGAATAAATCAATGGTCAAGATGCAAGAAAGATGGAGGCATGGATCATGGATTCCCATCAAGGGTTGAGAATGCAAGTTCATTTTTAATCAAGGGCTCACAATCATGCAAAGAAGCACACTTTCAAAACTTGCACAAGAATTTTGTTGAAAGTTTCTTTACAAGGAAGAATGTTCCTTTTTTCAAATGAGTGAAGTGAGAAAAAATATTCCATGAGAATATTCCCTTTTGAAGGAAAATTAGAATTTAGTTAATTAAAGAAAAATTTTAATGTGCATTTAAGAGAAGGAATATTCCATGAGAATATTCCCTTTTTGGAGGAATGTGCAAAGGAGGAATATTCCCTTGCAAGTGGGAGAATTAGATTTAATTAGTAAATTTGATAATTAAAACAAAGTTTGAATTATGTAAATTAGGGGAATGTTTTGATTTATCAAATTTAACTGGATGAAAGGTTAGCATGAAAGGGGTACAAACTAACCTATAGATTAATTATATTAATAGATGAAAATGATGCAATTAATTAAATAGCTAGGCTAATTTACTCAATTAAGCGAAAAGAGGATGGGTTTTAGGATGAAATGATGTTAGTATACCAAATTTGAGTGTGTGATATCATTCAAGACATTTTTAAGTGTCTATATTTTTCCCCTCTTTGAAGTGAGGTACCTGCTATGTTGGTTCAAAGTCTTACACTTTTCATATTAAAACTGCTGCTCAGATCAAAAATTAAAAAATTCTAATTTTTGGATGCCCCATTGTTGCCCCCTCGAGAGATCGGGCATAAATTTTAAATTTTGGGTTGATCTCTCAACAAAGGTGAAATATTGATTTAGGTCAAAGAGGACTAGAAAGCTCAAATGTTTGGTGTAGATAGATTTGATTATGTATAGACAGTCATCAACCATGGGTAGCCTCATGTATATTTTGATATATCATACATATTCGACACTTGGATAGAACTATTAGTAAAGATAAAAGAATAAGAAGAATATGATGGATGGATTCACCATTGATTTTGAGATTGATTCAAAAGTCCAACAAGTCCATAATCCATTGATACTTTATTAGATATGGTGATGAAAGTGATTATTTTCTCATATCTTGTGGTTGGGACTCTCCATCATTCCTCATGTTCGATATAACACATAGACACAATGCATTATGGTATTGAAAACTAGGAAGGCGTTGTATCTAGTGCGATGGACTTTAAATCTGCAAACATATTGGATAGTTCGTGTTCACACTTTGACATACAAAAACCTTCTTGGAATATAGTTTAGGAGCTTAGGATATCTTGGACCAAAGCATACACAATAGTCAAAAATTTACTCTAAATGACCTCCCTACACATAACTAACCAAGTATGCACCGAGATTATTTTACAAGAATACCCACAAGCACAACAAATGAAAGATATTGATTGATGATCCATTCCTTTCTCTCTAAATCATCGAGACATCATCGAGAGGTCCTCAAAATGGGTCAATAAGATAAATCATAAGAAAAGATCAAAGACATATATTCAGTGTTATCTATATCTCTTGCCAGTTTAATATAGCTAAGGTGATTTATGATGTTAATGTCCATTGTAGGAAGGATACATCCTAGGACATGTTGATCAGTTGTTTTGACTAAGATTAATTTGTGATAAGTCATTGATACAAACTCTACTGACTCATTTACCTATGATCTACACTGTAGATTTTGATGCTTATGTTCTCACTCTATGTCTCGCGACACTTATTTTCTATTTGTTTTACCAAAGGTTGAAGATGACGATTGATTTATTATAGGTGAAAGTTTATTGCAGGTAAAAGTGAAATGTGGTGGATGGTTTTGGATTTTTTGAAAAAAAAATTAGACTGTTTTTTCTCTTTTTGAAAGTTTATGCGAATGTTTTGGTGTTTTTGGTTATTCGATGTTGTTTAGGGTTTCGTCTAGCTTTCCAATGTTTTTGGGGTTTTCAAATTTCAATTTTTTTTGTGTTTTGTTTTAATTTTTCTGAAGTTTAGGGGTTTTTCTGAGTTTTTTGATGTTTTAGTGTTTTCCAAGTTTTGCGAATGTTTAGGGGTTTTCCTAAGTTTTCAAATGTTTTTGTGTTTTTCTATTTTTTTTGAATATTTTGGGGTTTTCTGAGTTTTTGAACAAGAGCCTAACGTAGAAGACTATCCTAGGGGCCTTGGGGGTTGAAAAAAGATTAGCCTTTCCTACATTATACACATAGAAGCCTTGTAGTTCAATTGACTTGACTTATTGGTGATGAGAGATGAACAATTGAGCGATTGTCAGTTTATTATGATAGACTCCTAAAAGATTGACCTAGGGTGTCTTAGGTGCACATCAATGATGGGATTGTTTGCATTCAAGCTTAGAGAGTTGTAGTTCAACATGGTACTATTTTTGGATTTTTGATGTTTTGACCTATTTTGGGATTTTTGATGTGTTTTGGATATTTTGGATTTTGACTTTACAATTTTTGAATGTTTTTGCATTTTAGCTATATAGGATTTTGATGTCTTGGATTTTCGGCTATACAAGATTTGGATGTTTTTGGGTTTTTTGATTTTGCAAGGGTTTTTGGATTTTGATGAAGCTTTATCAATTTTTTTCATATTTTCGATGATATTTCCAATAACCCTGAGATATATAAGAACTCAATCCAATCCATAAAAAATTACCCCCAACATGATGTAATAGACTACCTTGATATGAGCAGGACAAGCTGACCTTAAGAATATGCCAAGTAGTACTAAAGGGGATACAATACTTCACAATATCAAGCTATGTCATGGATGTGGATGGATGATGGAATAAATAGAATGAATGATGTGATGGATGGATGTGATGCAAATAATGATAGGATAAAGAGACAAAGATAGATAGAGATGCTTTTTTTTGTGAGGTGCTTGTTTGCTAGGTTTTCACCGAGGTACTTTCCCAAAGTCCCACCAAAGTGGTTTTCACTAGAGGATGATTTTTTTCTTTACTATTTTCAATCCTTTTTCTTATTTTTTGGATTTTTTTATCATTTTTGATTTTTTTTGATTTTACAACCTTCAAGCCTAGGCATAAAAATTTGTAAGATGCAAACTATTGGTTGGTTCCTTTAAGGGTTCACCTTCAGGCATTGATAATTGGGGTGATCTTGATCTATAGCTTATTATGATGATAAATGGGCCCAACCAGTTATGCTCAAACTTTCCTTTATTATCCTGATCAAGAAGATATTTTTTATTTTGCTTTACAACAAGATCCCCTACTTGGAATGACTAACTTTCGATCTTCTTGTTATAGCTCTATTTTAGTCAATTTTGGTATACTTTTAAATGATCAAGGGCTTCAAGATGACACTCATTGAAGAATTATAACTCATTTAGTCAAGATACTCTATATTATTCATCAATGATCAGATTTTGTAGTGACGCTCATAGCAAGGGAAGATCGACCTCAAAAGGAAAGATGGCTTCTGATTTGTAGACCAAGGAGAAAGGGTTTTCACCTATAGGTGTGTGGGTATTGGTTGGGTAGGCCTAGAGGGTGGGATTTAATTGTAGATGCCAGTCACAACCAACTTCATTGACCGCTTTCTTTAGGATTTTTAGAATGGTCTTATTCATACAATCAACTTGACCATTGCCTTAGGGGTAATATGGGGTAGGGAATCGATGTTGGATGTTAAATTGTTTGCATATCTGATATCTATATCACATCCTAATTCTTCAAGGGTGTTCTATTATCAAAAATAAGGGCTTACAAAACACTATAATGATAGATAAGGTAATTCAGGATAAATTTGGCATTTTGCTTTCCGGTTATGTAGGTCATAGGAATGGATTCTACCCACTTGGTAAAGTACTCAGTGGCCATTATGATGAAATTGTGGCCATTAGATGAGGTGGGAGCAATACTTCCTATGAGATCAAGCCCCCACTATGAGAAATTCCAAGGTGTGATCATGGGTTGTAACTCTTGAGCTGGAGCATGAATAAGATCTCCATGTTGTTGACACTAGACACACTTCTACAGACACTGGTGGGCTTCTCTTTCTATGGTTGGCCAGGAATACCCCATCCTCAACAATTTCTTAGCTAAATTCATACCACTAGAATGGAAACCACATAGGCAGTCATGTACTTCTATTAAGGCGGTCAAGGCTTCCTCTTGGTTAATACATCATAGTAATGTCCCCTCAATGCTTTGGTGGTATAAGGTATCACCTAGGATCATGAATCAGGATTCCTTTTAAACAAAGGTCTTCTTGAGGTTGGAGGTGATATCAGATGTGAGGGTTCCTCTCCTAAGGTAGGTGGATATATCATGATACCATGGGTCCAACCAAGACCAATGATTACACACAAAAATTCATATTCTAGGATTTTGAAAGTTGGTACAAGAAGTTGTTCTACCAATAATTCACATTGAAGGACATTGTGCAACATGTCTAACAATGATCCAATTGTTGTCATAACATCTGCTGCCCAATTTTTCATGCGAGGAATCTATTGAAATGTTATATTTATGAAAAAGTATTTGAGAATTTCTACCATCTTCTTATAAGGAGTGAGTTTATCATCCTTATTTTGGTAGTTGTTGTTGACTTGATTGATAACTATATGTGAGTCTCCATAGACTTTCAAATCTTGTATTTGTCACTACACTATTATCCTTAGACAAGTGTTATTAGGGCTTCATACTTAGTGATAATGTTAGTACATGGGAATGATAATCTGTATGTCTTTGAAATACAATCACCTTGAGGGGTGATAAAAAAAATACCTACCCCTGATCCATCAAAGTACATTTTCCACTAATCTATTATATGGATAAAGAACATTGATTCATTAGGAAATTTAGATATCAATAGATTCTTTGCATAGATAGGTGCTTCTTCCAGTTGGTCTGCAATCACTTGTACTTTTATTGTCTTGTGCTCCACATACTCTATGTAAAATTTGGTCAAGATCATTACCCATTTGGCCATCCACCTAGTGAGAGTTACTTTGGATAATAGGTATTTCAATGGGTTGATATTTGCAATAAACTTGATTTGATGTGACATGTAATGTCTAAAATTTTGTGAAGGAAAAAACCACTACTAAGCATGATTTCTCAATGGATGAGTAATTCATTTCATAGCCTACCAAGGTCTTGCTGATGTAATAGATGGCTCTTTCTTTCCATTTTCATCATGTTGTGCTAGAAGAGCACCTAGTGTTGTTGAGATATATAAGATCAATGGCTTGTTTGGTATCGGTGGCATGAGTATTAGTGGTGTCAATAGGTAGTCCTTGATCTATTGGAAAGATTTATCACACTTCTCATCCCACTTATATGTTATTCCCTTATGGAGAAGATGTGAGAAAGGGTGAATTTTATTGGATAATTGCACGATGAACCTTCTAATGGACTGAAACCTTCCTTGTAACCCTCTCATCTGCTTCAATGTTTTTGGTGGTTCCATGTCTAGGATGGATTTCACTTTTTCTAGATCAATTTCTATCCCTCTTTGTGACACGATGTAGCTAATAAGCTTCCCTGATGCAACCCCAAAGACACACTTTTTTGGGTCCAACCATACCTTATACTCTTCGAGTCTGTCAAAGATGGGTCCCAATACCTTTATGTGATCACTCCTCTTCTTTGACTTGGCCAAGATATCATCGACATAGTCTTCCACTATTTTTTGGATCATATCATGAAAGATGAGGGACATTTCTATTTGATAGGTCCCTCTTACGTTTTTCAGCCCAAATGGCATCATGTTCGAACAATATGTTCCCCATGGACAAGTGAATGCAGTTTTGTGTTGATCCTCCTTAATGATCATGATTTGATTATAGCCTGAAAACCATCCATGAGTAATAGCATTTCATGTCTCGCTATTAAATCCACGATGATGTTGATGTTAGGAAGAGGGAAATCATCCTTTGAGCATGCTTTTTTTAAGTCTCTAAAATTTGTGCATATTTTGATTCCCCTAGTGGGTTTGGAGACTGGTACTAGTTTGGGAACCCACTCAAGCTAGTCAATCGATCAGATAAAGCTGACATCAAGAAGATTTTATAATTCAAGTTTAACCAAGAGTTTTATTTAAGGGTACATCTTTATCAATTTCTGCTTCATTGGTTTGGATTTAGGATAGACTGTTGAATGATGCACAACCATTTTTGGATCAAGTCTCAACATATTTGTGTATGACCATTCAAATTTTTCTCTTCTCTCCTTTAGGAATTTTGCTTGATTTTTTTGTTCTTCATCCAACAAGGATTTCACATAAAAAGTGACCTTGGGTGCTTCTTCTATTCCCACATTCACTGGGGTGACCTTCTCTGCTAGTACAACTGACATTTCTAGATGCATTTCACTAAGTGGGAGATTGAATCCCTAATCCTTGGGTGCCTCAAATAGGTTTTCACCCTCAGATGCATCCATTATTTTTACTATTTTAGGGTTAGAAAGTGTCATAGTTTGGTTTTCACTGAAAGATTTACATGTTATTTTCATGGAATCAATTTTGTGACTGAAGGATTCAATTGTCTCCCCGTAGTACACCCTTGTGTCTAGTTCTATATCAAAACTAGCTTTGTAATCTTCCCATGGTAATTTATCATGGAGTCCCATGAATTCTAAGATTGCTTCATCTTTTTTAAATAAATCTAGAATCGGTGGTCCTCATTGGTCCCAATCAATGAGTTGTGGGTATACTAGGCTTATTTCAATGCTTTAGTCATTTTGGGTGAAAGATGTTGTGGATATCATGAAGAAAGAGTTATTCTCAAATAGGTTAGCAACGCCGAGAGGAAATTCATCTAAGGTAATATCACGTGATATTGGTATCAGTAGTAGTACATCCTAGGCCAACATTCTTTGGATGTCTCTCAGGGATGATGGGTTCTAGAAAACCATTATCATTTTAACCCAACTTCTCATTCTTGTTGTGCCCCCATCCCTTCATTAAATGTAAGCCTTTATTTTCATCTTTCATAGGAAGAATGGGGATGGGTCGATCATCTTGATAGAGTATTTTAGAGACATCCTCCTCATTGGCATCTTCTTTGTTCAAATCCCTCCATTTGGTGAAGATAGTAGCTGGCATCTTTACTATTTTGGCCACTTTGTTGATAGGTGTATCTTTCCCATGATATTTTGGGGGAAAGAGGTAACTCTCCCAACACAAACGTGTCTTTATATAGTTTATAATTTCCATAACCATCATCTTGGATCACTACTTTGATGTCAGGAATGCTCTACATAATGGGAATTTTTAGTTCTAAGGTAGATGCAAGGGATGATGGGTCAACAAATGAGGAGGTTCGTGTAGGCCCTTCATCATTTTTAGGGATTTGGCATATCTTGTAAAATTTGGCTTCAAGGTTCTTGCAATAGTAAAAGGGCTCAAGATCTCCATGGATAGTAACTTCTTTGTCCTCAAAAGGAAACCTGACACATTGATGATAAGTCAAAGATACATCTTTTAAGGCATGAATCCAGGGTCAACCAAGTAGGATGCTTAAGGGGAAGTCAAGGTCTAATACTTGGTATGTAGTCTTAGCAATGATAGTTTCCACTTGGATGGGTAGCATGATGATGCCTTGTGATACCCGCTCTTGATCATCATATGCTCTAATGGTTGTACTTTTTGCTTTCTCAATAACATCCTCTGAATAACCTAGTTTTTTGATCAATTGAAGGGTGCAAATGTTTAGACCAGCACCTCCATCTACTAAGACTCTTTTAACCTTTTTCTTATGAACAATGAACTTAAGGTGTAAAGCATGATTATTAGATGGTTGCGATGGTAGGTCTTGTTCTGAGAAGGTGAGAAGACAAGGGATAGTGATATTCCCTACCATAGCTTGAAATTGTTCTATATCCATATCCTTAGGAGTGGATGATGCAGATAAAGCTTTCTCTAAGATTTCCCTATGTGCAGGGGATAGCCTCAATAGTTCCAAGATTGATATCTACATGGGGGTCTTCTTAAGTTCATCTAGGAGACAATATTTGCTAGGGTTTTGATGTTGGTAGAGTAGGTTGTACCCTAGGTTGAGATAAAACCCCTTGGATGGTGATATTTCCATGTTGTGTGGTGACTCCACAGTATGTACTAGGTCCTTTGATGGTGACAACAATGAAAAAATTGTCACATGAGGTGACTACATTGGAATAGACATGTTGCATGTTATTGTAAGTCTTCCCTTTTCCATTGTCATTCCCTTTATTGTGATCTGGCATGGGGTTCTTGTATATCTTAAGATCCTAGTTACCGACTAGCACTTCAATAGATATGTCGCCATTCTCGATAAGATCTTGGATAATATTTTTGAGCCTCATACAGTTCGATGTTTTGTGTCCTTTAATTTTGTGAAAGTCACAAGGATCTTTTTCATTGTACCATGGCAGTTTATCTTGTGGTTCTTAGTAGTTTTCAAAATTGGGAAGTGTTATCAAGTTTGACTCTACCAATTTCTTCATGATAGTTTCAATAGGTTCCAAGAAATATGTGTATTTGCATTTTGGATAGTTGTTCCTATTGGGGGTTCACCTTTGTTAAGTTTCAGTATTGTTGACTTGATTATTCTATGGTGGCGAAGTTGTTTTTTGGATAGTTTGTGTGATGATTGGTTGGTTGGTGTTTGTCCTAGGAGCACTTATAACCACTTTAGCATCCACCACGCCATCATTCATCATGTTCATGTTTTTAGCCTGAACCTAAGGCTTGTCATTTGAACTAGTTGATAGGCTATTGTCTTTGTATGCTTGGCTATTTCCCTATGAGATTAGGGCTCTCTCGATGTTAAGGGCCCTAGGGACAAGCTCATCATAAGTGGTAATACACTACATCTTCAAGTGGAAGGATATATCTGGATCAACATTTTTTATGATAATCCCCACATGTTGTTCATTAGGGATAGGCCACTTGATTTTGCTAGCTCTTTGCCTTCATCGTTACAAGAAATTGGTGAATGATTCTCCTTCATTTTTCTTGAGTGTATATAACTCTTCTAAGCTCATGCCTATGTCAAGATTAAAGGAGAAGTGATCTATGAATTTATTGGTGATTTCTTGGAAATTTTTGATACCTAGAGGTAGCTGTGAAAACCAATCAATGGTTGGGCCTGTCAAGCTTCATGGAAAGAGGCAAATTAAATAGGAATCATTGTAGGAAACCTCCATATGATGACGTTAAACTCTTTGACATGGTCCACAAGATTTCCTCTCCCTTTGTATTTATCAAATTTGGGGACCTCAAAATCAGGATGGAAGGGTACAATTGTGATGTTTTGATCAAATGGATATGGACATAGGTTTTGTTGCGTATGGGGCTTCTTCATTTTTACCATCCGGATATCTTGCATTTCTTGTGTTTAACACCTTAAGTTGTGATGCTACATTATCTTGTGGATTTTTTGGATGAACATATGTTGCATATTGTGGGATGGAATATGGATTGTATATGGGATTTTGATAATGATGGGGTGTTTTATGGTGAGTATGGTGGTGTAGGATATTATGAAGGCGATGGTGATGGAGGTGTATATGTTCCTAGTGTGTTTTTGTTGGTGATGTTTTGTTGAGGGTTATAGTATAAACCCTATTATTTTTGTTGTTGTTGTTGTACATATTGTTGGGCTAGCTATTGGGCTTGTTGCTATTGTTGGGCCATGAGGGTTGCTAGTTGTGCTTGTTGCTAAGGTTTCTTGGTGTTTTTGTGTTACTAGGGCTTATTGTTGGGCCTGATATTGTTGTTGTGCTACTAAGTATGCTTGTTGGGCTTGTTGTTGTTATTTTTCTACTAAGGATGCTTATTGTTGTTGTTGTACTACTAGGGTTTCTTGTTGGGATTTTTGTTGTTGTATTGCTAAGGCTACTTGTTATTTTTTTTGTGCTACTAGGGTTGCTTGTTATTGTTGGGTTGATAGGGTTGCTTGTTGTTATTGTTGTACTACTAGGGCTTCTTATTTTTATTATTTTTGTTGTTCTGCTAAGTTTGCTTATTATTTTTTTTTTTTGTTGCATGGCTTGTTGATAAGCCTATTGTACTTGCTATAAGGCTAGAGAATATTCTTGTAATGTGGGATCAATTGTTTATTGGTACATCTACTATCGGTTTTGAGTGTTTATGGTTTGAGTAGGTTGTGGGTTTTTTATGAGAGGTTGGAGGTCACCTTGGTTTAACATTCCTTGTAGGATAGTGGATTGAGGTGGAAGGATGTAAGATTGAGGTCCCATTTGATTTTTCATAATGTGGGGGACCAAAGGTAAAGATGATGCTGGTTCCTTTTGGTATTACAATGGAAATGACACATTTAAACCTTGTAATTGATTGAAAGAGTTCCCTTGATTGATGGGTAGGGGGTTCCCTTGTTGTATTTGAGGTGGGATCAAGGTATTACCTTGGTTGATGGGATTCCTAACCAAGGCGATACTTTGATTTGGATCAATGATGGATAGGATCGAGGTGTTCTATGAAACCAATGGTATGGATGAACCAATAGGATGGTTGGATAAAGATGTCCCTATTTGTATTAAGGGTTGATTTTGCATTAGGGTGTTGACATACCCTAGTTGGCCAATTTAAGACACTTGGCCTATACTAAATTGCATGACATTGGGAACACTTGTGGTACTTGTAGGAATGGATGAAGATGGGTTCCCTCAATATGTTGAGGTTGACATGGATTCATGAAGTGTAAGTGGTTTACGTTGATGTAAGGGTTGTTTGAGAATGGTAAGAGCACCAAATTTAGGTGTTCAAGTGGTGTTTTGGTGTGGATTCGTGTTGAGAGTACCCACAAGTATGTTTCTTTCCAAAGAAAGAGTGTGCCCAAAGTCCTTAGCAAGACTAGTTTTAAGACTATGGGTTTGTGTTTGACTTGGCCCTTGTGATGGAGTTGATGGAAGTGTGGATGAAGTCAAGCCTTGTGCTAAAAATGATGGGGGGATTGAAGTTATTTTCTTTGTGGCTTTCCGTTCTTTCTTATACTCAAGGATTTCTTCTTTGGTAAGCTTGAATGGATTTTTTTAGTGTCTTCTATCTCATAAGGTCCTACTAGATCTTGGATTAGTTGTGCGGTAGTAGAATGGCCTTGTGGATTAAATTCTTGAGGGTTGGTATCACTGATGGTAGATGTGACTTTAGTTTTCTCCATGATTCTCTTATGTTGTGATGTTGTTTTTACCATAAATTGTGAGTCACCTATGGGAGATTTATGTTGAGATTTGTAATGTTTAAACTCTCTATTTGACTAAAATTTAGGTAAAAGGGATGTTCTAAGTCATCTTGGAGCAATGATGTGAGTGGGAGATGAAAAGATGAATGATATGGGGAGTGATATTTGTAAATGTTTTGGGACAACACTTTTCACTATGGATTTGATGTTTGATGTTTGGATAAGGGACCTTAATGAACTTGTGAATCTTTAAGGTAAACTCGTGACCTTCAAGATAAACTAGTCGAAAAGTGATAACTAGCTTAACTAAATACATGTAAAAGGATTTATTTCACATACAAAGTAGCTAAGTTAGGGTTTGGGTTGATACATTTCTAAGTCCAAAGGTGTTGGTATGTTTCAAAATTTTACAAAGTTTGGTGAGGTGAAGTGTGAAATATGAAGAAGGATGGATGAAATGTTTGACCGAATGTTGACCTAGAATGAACCCTTTATTTTGTAAGACCAAGGTATTGAGAAAAATGCTTGACCCTAGGAGTAACTCAACGCAAAAGATCCATGTTGATTTAAATGATAGGGACAATTTGGACATATAGATCTGGGTCACCCAACAAAGGGTGAGAATAAAAATTTCTTATCAAGTTGTCCCAATTGCGGTAAAGTTTTAAGACCCTTTTTCTGATAAACTTCAAAGTATGATGTCTACATTTGAAATGGTGGAATTTTGACCTTCATTTGGGGATTTTTATTTTGTGAGAGATCATGAAGACAAGAAAAATATCATGAAAAAGAGGATATTTATTACCACGCAGAAGGTGGTAATATGGGCCTTCTAGCCGCAATATCGGATTTTTCTTCCTATTTGTCTAAGATGTTTGTTGCATTTCTCCACTGGCTTGGTGTTTCCTTTGTGTCAAAAGTGAAGCTCCTCGAACTACTAATTATATATGTTTGTTCTCCTTCAATTAGTTCAATTTTTGGTTGTATGATAGTAGGCATAAGGTTTGGTTGTTCAACCAAAGCAATCGGACACCAAATGTTCATGTGTGGGGTTCAATTTTTCAATTTATCTTGCTTAAATGAGTTTCCTTTTACCATAAACACTTGTCTTGCTTAAGTTTCAAAATAAATGTCTATGCCAAAACATCATTCATTTTACAAGTTCTATTTTGTGAAAGTCATGAAGTTAGGGGCATAGTGATCTATGTTAACTTTGGGAAGTATGAATTGAGATATAAGTCAAGATATTTAGAAGTCTCTAAGGATAAAAATTCTTAGTACAAGCATCAATATAAAGGATTTTCAAAGGGTATCCATGCTTAGACCAAAGGGTTTGAAATTTTGAGAAATATCGTTGATGTTTGTTTTGTAATTATTTTGGAACCAAGCAAGTGTTTAACTAAATCACAAGTATTTAAAATCCTAGTTTGAGCAGGTACGTATTTCTTAGTAGGATTACCACCATCCCCTAAGAGATGATTAATTTGAGAAGATGGAATGGAAAAATAGGCTATTTCAAGGAAATGTAACATCTTGACACACCAAACAAAAGAGTCCCTTCCCTATTTGCTTTATTGCCTCAACCAAAAATTGAACACGGTAAGTAACTTCTTGGAATAATGTTATTCCATTGCACTACCTTAAAATACATTTTGGAATTGGACTCTATTAGCAACTACAAACAAGGATTTTAATGCCCATATTCAGGATAAACTGGTGCTATACATATGGTGATTCACTCAATTAAGAGGCCTCCTAGCCCTTAGAAATATCTAATGGAGACATTCATTGGCATAGGACAACAACACCAACTGGTTAATGAATTTAGTCACAACCAAGTATTTATATAGCGAACCAAAATGAAAGTACCTCTTGGGTCATTCCCTGTCACAAGTTGGGAGGTAGGCACTCTAAAGGTAACATAGTTTGTGAAGCTTAAAATGCTTTTCATCACCCAAGATTTCCAAAAGGTGTAAGGGGAGATGATATGTGCTTCCAATAAGAAAAGTATACTTGTGTGTTTCTCTTCACCCAAGATTGCAAGAAGTGCAAGGGGAGAGGATACGCACAACAAGCACATGCAAGCAACTCAGATAGACATTCATTTTAACTCTAACAAGCATAATGAGTTTGTTTTAAGCACCAAATGAAGTGTGTAGGTTTTTTTTTCAATTTTAAGACAACATTACAAAATGAGGATATGAGGGTTCAATTTAAACCAATTTGGACATTCATTTTAAACCCAAAAGGAAATATAGTTGGTCCTAAAATTTAAAATAAAGCATCATAAAATGGGTTATAATTTCCCCATAAGTGTCGAAACACTTGTTACAATATATAATCAAATGACGATATGCTCCTTTACTTCAAATTTTATCACGCAAACTTGCAAAACTAGTTAGCCTCAAAAATAAAAACCAGAAGTCAATGACATGTTAGCAATCGGATGAAATCAAAAAATTAAAACACATGTCAAAATTTAGGTTCAATTTTTTTTACCAGTAAATAGCAACGTTGTAATCAATTACATCATTTAATTTCCATCAGATGCATTGCTATATTGAAGGTGCGTCGATATATTGAAAAATCAGAAGTGTCACTCTATAATAAATAGTGACATCAATATCGTCACTAGATCAAATGCATCGCTAAATTAAAATTCATGCTATGTTAAAAATGAGTCTAGTGTCACTTTTTAATTATGTGGTGATGAAATTTAATTGGTGTGTCATTGAATTAATTATACATCATTGAATTTGAATCAAAGTGTGTCACTGTATAGCAACGTATCTCAGATGCATCGATGAATCTTCAATAGTGTCATTGAATCTACAAACATAAGAGAAATCTAAAGATAAATTTGTCAGATTGATTAGTTTAGCCCTCCTTCCAGAACCAAAATGTGATGAATGGCATAGTATAGATTAACTACACTTGATCCATATAGATTCGAAGCATACTTAGGCCACTAAGAATCAATCCCAATAAGATCATTCAATGTAAACAAATCAAAGAAGCCATTAAACTATCATTCTAAAACATGAAAGCTTGATAAACATCTATTCTAATCCATTGAAACTTAACCTATTGGGGGAGTGGTATCGCATTGATGTGGAATGGCAACCCTTTCTCAATCCCTTGGATACTATGAGCTTTTCCAATCGATTTTATTAATTAAAATCAATTGAAACTGATGAAAAAGATGAACAAAAGCATGATTAAAGCTAGATTAGCATGATAAAAGCTAAGATTATTGATTCAAGTGTATGCAAAGATATTCTAAATGTATGCAAGATTCAAAAGATTAAAACCCTAGTTTCAAAATATACTAAATGGATGCAACTACATTACCATGGAAGCCATTAATGGATTCTCTAAGCTAATATGATCAAGATTTAAACAAAAAATGCTAAATATGGGCTAAATATGGATGCAAATGAGAGTGATTTTAACAGAATGAGTTTACTATTAAAAGATGGATCCTATTCAATAGATGTGAGGTCTATTTATAGAATAGGCACAACAAAACTGATGGTCAAGATTGAAAGAATCAATCGTTGGTTAGGATGGAAGGAAAATGGAGGCATGGATAATGGATTCCCATCAAGGGTTGAGAATTCAAGTTGATTTTTAATCAAGGGCTCACAATCATGCAAAGAAGCACACTTTCAAAACTTGCACAAGAAGTTTGTTGAAAGTTTGTTACAAGGAAGAATATTTCTTTTTACAAATGAGTGAAGAGGGAAAGAATATTCCATGAGAATATTCCCTTTTTGGAGGAATGTGCAAAGGAGGAATAGCCTCTTGGAATATTCCTTTGCAAGTGGGAGAATTATATTTAATTAGTGAATTTGATAATTAAAACAAAGTTTCAATTATGCAAATTAGGGGAATTTAGGATATTCATTAAATAATTAACTTATTTAATGAAAAGGGGTCAAAATGACATTTAATTAAATAATTAAGATTATTTAATTTAAATTAGAGGATTTAAGGTGTTAAAAATGAATGTTTTGATTTATCAAATTTAACAGGAGGAAAGGTTAGCATGAAAGGGGTAGGAACTAACCTAATTAGATTAATCAGATTAATAGATGAAAATGATGTAATTAATTAAATAGTTAGGCTAATTTAATCAATTAAGTGAAAAGAGGATGGGTTTTAGGATGAAATGATGTTAGTATACCAAATTCGAGTCTGTGATATCATTCAGGGCATTTTTAAGTGTCTACACATATCATGACCATGGTAAAGAAATAAGTACATCATACATAGTGCATAATCATACATTGCATATGTGTATAGTTTTTTTATCCCATCTAGAATGCAAGAAATAAACTCAAGAAAGAGAAAAAACCAAAGACAACACTCAAGATTGGGCTAAAGATAAAACTCAAACTTGTAAATAAAATGCTAAACTATTACCCTGTTTGAGCTTGATGAGCTTGTTTGCCCTCTTAGATGGCTTGATATGTGTGCACTATATTAATTTTGACAGCATAACGGCTTATTTTTGCTTGGTTTGGATGCAAAGATGATGTATTTGGCTATGGTTATTGAAGGATTGAGATAAATGTGATAGATTGTGGTTGTGTGAAAGTAGAATGCAAAAATGGCTAAGTGTTAGTCATTTAGAAAGGGAGATTGAAATGGATGGTGGAGATTTATTCTTGGAAGAGGATCAAGGGTTAAGATCAAAGAGTTGACCAAAGGAATTAAAAAATCCTTTTTAATGTGCATGGAAAGGATAAAATGAATTTAATATTCCTTGGGAAAGAGAAAAGGAATTTTATATTCCTTGGGGGATGAGAGAGGAATTAAAAATTCCTCAAAAGGACTTTGGGAAGACAAAAAGGAATTAAAAATTCCTTGGGAGATGGGGAGAGTTGACTAAGGGGTAGATTAGGATAGCTAATCAATGATTAAGTTGTGTAAGTGAGGGATTAGGAAAATGATTAGGTGGGTAATGAGGATTAATGATCCACTTGCATATTATGGAGGATGTGACACCTCCCTAATCAAGAATTAGGAATGTGCACATCCTTAATTTAGGATTATGCAAATCAGTCATGATTAGAAAAAGGTTATGGAGGATGTGACATGAGGGGAATTAAATAAATCTATTATTTATTTAATTCTTGGAGGAAATGGATAAGTGATGGGAGTAAAAAATTAAAAGTAATTATTTACTTTAGGCTAGGATTTAAAGATGATAGAAGAAATAAATTAGGATGACGGGATAAGGGATAATAAATATTAATTAAATAATAGGGTATTATTTAATTAATATAGAGGATATGACATTAGTTAAATAAAGGGTAAATTGGCCAAATAAAAGTGGTCTAATTTCAGTATCTAGATTTTTCCCCTCCTTGAGATGGTGTTAAGAAGTAGCATCATTTCAAAGAAAATTAAAATACAGCACCTAAAAGAAAATGGTAAGATTAGGGAAGATGCCCAAGCCATCCAAAGGAGTGACTAGGAGGAAATATGATGGGAGTGAAGATGAAGATAAGGGATTGAGGATGCCCCTCGAGAGGACATGTAGGTTCAAGAGAACATGGGTGTGCTCTCAAAATGGATGAGATGATAAAAAATTAGATGGGGAAGATGATGCAAAATGATGGATAAGAGAAGATGATAAGTGATAAGAGATTGGGAAGAGAAGATGAGAAGAAAGAAAGCACAAATGGATTCAAGGAAAAATATGATGTTGCCCCAGTCAAGCTACAAGCCAAGATGGATTGTTGATGACGGAATGATATATCCTAAAACAACACAAGGATAAGGAAGGGTACATCCCAATGATGATGATGAGAGTGTTCTTGATGAGGAAAGGATACATCCAAAAACAACACAAAGGATAGGGAAGGATACATCTTGATTATGATGATTGGATTAAGGCTTGTAGAAAGGTTGGAAAAAACACCAAGGATGTGATTAGATGATTTGTGCTAGGTTGAATGGATTAGGATTGGATTGAGATGTGAGATTGTTGAAATGAATGAGAATAATGAAAGGAAATATGCTTATAATAACAAATCTATATTGTCCTAAGAAGATTGAAGAGATGCTGATATGATGAGGAAGATGGATGAAAAGATTCTTAAAATAAAAAATCTATATTACCCTAAGAAAATTGAAAAGATGATGACATGATGAGAATGATGGAAGTGGAGGAATGGAAACAGATAGGATAGATAAATGAGGGAGAGTGATGAAGGGTGAATGGATACTAACCAAATCAAGCAAGTTAATTGTGATGCATTATGCTGCCATGTAATGAGAACTTAATTTGATATAGCATGAGATACTATGCACCAACGTATGAGGAACCAAGGTGACTTTGTATCACATGCATGGGACTGACACAACAAACAAAAGGTTAGCCCAACATCCCAAAGTCACGGGGGATTCGGTAGGGCCAATGTTGGGATAACCAAAAACACAAAGGATGCTCCATCATTACACAATACCATAGGAATCTTGGTGGCTACTACGCAGGACAACCAGGAAGACAAACACAGATAAAAAGATCAAGATGTGCCCCTTTATTTACCAGTTAAATCGCACCATGATATGATGGACCATGGAAACCCTAACGGGGTATAATAGGAGGCTAAAATGATGAAAAAATATTCAAAAGCATCAAAATATCACAATAAATTTCAAATTTCCTTTGCCACAGGATCGAAAGGGTGGATGAGATTGAGGCAGTTTGATGAGGAAGGATGCATCCTATTAAGACTAGAGATGGAGACTAAACTAGGTGATTGACATGACTCAGGATATTTGAAATCGATTGAATCTCATGATACTAGTGAAATTTGTTTGTAAGCATCAACTAGGATAGGGACATACTTAACAATGCTAGAGGATAATGACAATGGAGACCATGATGGACAACAAAGACAGGAAAGACAAAATGCCCTAGGGGCTGATCAAATGATTACCCTTGCTTACATGAAAGTGCAGGGGTAACATAGTTCGACAAAAGGCCAAAGATAGAAAATGGATAAGGGATGATGAGATGACCATGATAAATAGATAAAATGATGGCATCGAAATGATGACATAAGAAAGAACTTGTAGAAAGAATAGTGGTGATCACATGAAGCTTAGGGATGTGATAGTAATATAGATCATCAAAAGATGAATGGGGATGATTACATGATGGATAGATGAGTGATGAAGAGTGATAGGAGGTTAGAAATATGTGAGAAATAGATAGGAGTGATGATAGTGAGATGAATGGCATTGGGGGGGCATGGGGGTAGCCTATAGCTAGGTACCAATGACAAGGGATTATGAGATGGAAATAGGATAGAGATGAATGGATAGGGAGATAAGGATGGGGGATGGAAGGGATGATATGAGGGATGGATAGGAAGATAACTATGGGGAGATAGAAAGATGTTAGGATGGATGGATAAAGGGATAAAGATTTGAAAAGATGGATTGAATTACTAGATGGATAGATGGATGGGGAGATAAGGATGAAAAGTTGGAAAAGGACTAGAGGATGGGTGGATAGGAAGATAAGGATTTGGAAGATGGAATGGATTACTCGATGGATGGATGGATGGGAAGATGAAAAGGGATCAGTGGATGGAAGGATAAAAATATTGATGGAAGGAGGATCAAGAGATAGAATGGATTTCTTGGATGGATGTATGTTGTTTCCAAGGACTATGTCATAAAGAAGTAGATACCCCACTCTAGAGATGTCATGTGTAATGAGGCAAGAGTGATGGCAGATAACAAGATGGATAGATACAGAATGAAGATGGATCGTAGTAGGATGGGTGGACAATGGAAGATAGATGGATTTGGGTAGGAGGCATGGATAAGGAAAGTGGATGGGGGAGGATAAGGGATGTGGCATCGTATGGATGATGGGAATGTATGCCAAGAGGTGTCCAAAGCATGTATAGATATGTGCCCTTGTCTTTATCAAGATCACTAGGAGGATGGAGGGATTGGAGATAAATGGGATATGATGGATAGGATAGGTGTATAGGTTGGATGAAGGAGATTTATGAAGGGGATGCATAGATGGAAGTTGTCCCCAAGTGTGGAAGGAAACTAGATGGGGGATTTACACATGGTGCCTGTTTGCTAGGTTTTCATCATGGTACTTAGCTAAGGCACTCATTTGCCAAGTTTTCACCATTGGATGAATTATTTCTTTTTTGACTCTTTTTTTTTGGCTTTTTAGATTTTTTGGATGTTTTGGATAAGATGTGGATGGAGGTGGATAAGGATAGGGATGTGGATAAATGGATCTGGAAGATATGTGAGAAGGGAACTCAAGCATCAAGTTCCATATGAGGTGATAAGATCCCATGTGTGAAATGATGAGTGGCTGTTGGTACAACCTTATTAGAATGGGTGGATTATGCAAGAGAATGGATTAAAGGGGTTTTATAGGGGGGATATATGGGATAATGGACAGGGAGTTGGAAAGTGTATGGATGGAATGATGGGGTGGATGTGTGATGGGGGAATTTGTTTAGGACCAACATTGGCACATATGGTGGTGCATGTGAAATGATAGGAGGATGAATGGATGGAGAGTGTAGGGATAATGGAGGAGTTGGGATAGTGAATTTTAGGACATAAGGACCCAAAATAGATTTAGGAGATGGAGGAAGTGAGCTGTCAGCTTTTGGATTAGCCACTTTGGATGTCGATATGAATTTTTTATTTGAAGGAATTGCATCTTTTTTCTTTGGAATCCATATAGTTTTGATTTTTTCTTTGGTGGGCCTTTGTGGCTTATGGGTTTGATTTGGATTTTGGATTGGATTTTTCTTGTCTTCAACATTTGTTTTGAAGGGTACATGAGGAGCTTTAGATTCATGTGGATGTTTGGATTTATGCATTTTTACTTTGGTATCCAAAGTGATTTTAATATCAATGGGATGGGTATGAGGTGATGGATGATGTGGATGAGACATAGATGGAGTGGTAGAGGTAGTATTTTGGAGGTGATGTGTGGATGGAGGGTGTGAGATAGCATGTATGGAGGGGTGCCTTTGTTGATCTTGATTAGGGATTATGAGGTTAATATGTTTATAATGTGCTCTAGGCATAGGTGATGGATGGATGAGAGGATGAATAGGATAAGATGGAGGAGGTGATTTTGGGATATAAGGGCCCAAAATGGTCTTTGTATATGGAGGACATATTATAGTGGATGGAGGTATGTAGGGACCCAAGATGGATTTAGAGGATGAAGGAGGAAGATGGATGGTTGTTTTGAGGTAACATAATGGAGGAGGGGGGATGGAGACAAATGGTTTGGAGTGATGGTAAGTGCCTCTTATTCCTTTGGAAGAGGCTTTTTTAGTATTTACAAAGGTTGTACCAACATTTTTGGATTGTGAGTCTTGGGAGATATATCCAAGACCACCTATACACGAGTGTTCTTTGACCTAGATGGGCTCTATAATACATTTCTCATGAAGGCCTAAACCTTTTCCTTGATAGTTCATGCTCTTGAGAATTTGATCTTTGGTAGGATGCTTGTTATTTTGGAAAAATGATGCAAGTCCATTATTAGGTGGTGTATATGCTCTATTTTTCTTCTATAAGAAAACCACCATGGATGAGTGTAAGGGTACCAAAATGATATTAAAGTGGTGTTTGGATGGTATGGTTAGGCGGTCATGGAGGATCATGCAATGGAGATGATGGGATGATGAAATCTTGATCCAGAGGAGTGAATGATAAGGGATCAAGAGAGGTATTAGGTGATATAATAGGATCTGGACTTGTGGCAGTGGGTGAAAAGGGCTCATGAGATGGAGTGATTGGATCTTGGATGCAAAGGGTATCATGGGATGGAGCGGATGAGCTAATGTGATCTTGAGATGGGGTGGATGGGGTGGTAGGATCATGAATTGATTGAAGATAGGGATCATGAGATGGAATGGATGGGGAAATATGATCTAGATATGGATTAGATAGGATGGCAAGATCTTGATTTGGAGGAGGGGATATGTTGGTATGCTTTGGATCAAGATCTTGGCATGGCTCATCTTGTGTGGGAGGCATGATGATGGAGGAGTGTTGGAGGAACTCCTAAATTGGGAGAGATGGGAGGATGAAGGATACATGAAGGTCATGGAATTGGATTTTGATGATACTAGGACTAGGGGGAGCGGATTGGATTTGGGTTTCAATGGATTGGGTTGTGCTAGGAGTAGGAGATGGGGATTCAATGGGTTTGATGGGTTCAATTATTTGGATGGTGTTAGGAGTGATAATAGGGGTGATAAGTGTGGGATGGAGAAGAGCCTCATCACTAATGATTGTACATTATAGAGTGGGATGGCATGGTTTTGCAACATCAAGATGTGGATTTGGGGATGTCTCCTCTATCATGAGTCCTTGGATAACATCTGGAATGAGATATTTAGGAATTGTGGGTTTAGGTGGGGTAATGGGAATGGATGAAAGAATGTGGATGGGTGGAGGAATAGGATTAGGGATTGGTGGATTAGGATTAGATAAGCGGACGGGATTGCGTGTAGCACTAAGAGGAGGTGGAGGATTAGGCTTGGTGAGTGGATCAATATTAGATGGGGGATTAAGGTAGGGTGGATTGCAGGGAGGATTGAAATATAATGGAATTGAAGGTGGAGTGATATAAGAGGATTTGTATGGTGAATTAAGATAGGAATATGTGGATGCTAGATTAGTTTGGGAAGATTGGGATGGTGGATTAAGAAAGGAGTATTGGGATGGTGGATTAAAATAAGAATATTGAGATGGTTGATTAAGGTGAGAAGATTGGGATGGTGGACTAAAATAGAGATATTGGGATGGAGGATTAAGTTGGGAAGATGTGGATGTGTAATAAGAGAGAGATGTAGATGAAGGATATGATGAATATGTGGATGGGGAAGATGCTGGATATCCCTTGTCAAAGGTAGCATAAGGATTGTTATTAGGTGTGGATGAAGTTGTGATAGGATAGCTTGAAGGAGTGATTAGATTTTGGAAGACAGTTGGGGAAATATTGATCGTAATAATAGCATCAAGGGTATCTATATCATACTCATCTTGATCAATAAGAATTTCATTATCATCATCAACATAATTGGGATTCCCCTTGACTACCATTTTTGGTTGTGCAGGAGGAGGATAAGGGTTCATGGTGTTGGATTGAAAAGATGGGAATAGATGACTAAAAGAAAGGAAGAGATAATGAAAATATAAATAGAATGGATTAGAAGAATGTGGAAGAAGGGATCCTAAGATTTGTTTTGATATCAGAAGATCTTATTTTTGAAGGTCTTTAGAGCAGAATTTATGGTTGAAACTTACGTCGATCCTTAAAAATGAGTTGTTGAAGGAACACTTTTCTAGGGGTTGAATTAGTACTCTTGGAGACCTTTCCAGCAATGTAAATAGTTTTGAATTCTGAGAATTGAGTAGAAATTTATGACCCCAACAAGTCAGGGTAAATAAATTCCTAGTTTTTTATTTTAAAATTGATAGTTTGGGGATGAATAGGAAGAGGAGAAATGATTGGATTATGATTTTGGACTTGGAAAGATGCAAGATAATTGTGATGAGAAGGGTTGAATCTTTGGATTTTGTATGGGAAGAGGATTCGCCTTTGTGTGTAAAAAATTCACCTTTTTAGATCCCAACTTCACCTCTCTAAGCTAAGAAAATTTGCCTCTGCATTTAGCAAACTCGCCTATTCAGGGAGAGAAAATTAACCCAAACCTGAGGTGACATGAGAAATAGGTGAATTTGTCAAGTAGATTCACCTATCCAGTGAAGCAAATTCTCCCAAGTCTAGACTAGTACAAGAAACAGTCAAATTTGCTGAGAAAGTTCGCCTATCCAACAACAGGTTCACCCAAACAACTAGCAGAATCACCTAAACTCTCACTACTTCGTCTATTCTCTGACAAGTTTGCCTAAAACCTTGGAAATCACTAGGGAATGGGTGGATTTGACTTTCAAGATAGCCTAATGGGATGACAACTTTTCCCAAACGGGGAGAGAAAATTTGCCTATCCTAAGAGAATGGGAGAATTTGATGGATGGGGTAACAGATGAAAGACTCGAAAAGGAGATAGGATCACCCCTATGTGGGGAAAATTCACCTAAATTAATGCAAAATTTTCCTATTCTCAATCAACATGAATTTGACGACTGAGGAAACAGATAGGAGACACAAATAGCGAGCGGAATCACCCCTGTAGGGAGAAAATTTGCCTAAATAGGGGAGCAAATTCGCCTATCTTGGGAGAATGGGTGAATTTAACGAATAGGGAAAGACAGACTCGCCTAATGGATGGAAAAACTCACCTGTTCTAGGGAACGAGCAAAAATAGGGTCACCTAAGAAAGTGACCCATAGGCAAATTCGCCTAAACGAAGGATCTAAACTAGACTGAGACACAAAATCACCCTTTTGTAAGGGGAAAATTCACCTCTAAAGGCAGGGGCTGACTGTGGCAAAGGAAAACATGCACAAGAAAAAACAGATAGGAGGTTGAACTGACTCAAATGAAAATGAAAGCATTGCTATCGCACAAAGAAGACACACTAGGTAGCACAATCCTAAAATTGGTGATAAGGGTTTACAAATTTGATGTAGGCCCACCACCTTGAGCGAACAACCCAAGGTTAATAATTTGTGATACCAGGGTGGTTCTCTGGATCACCCTTTCTCGCAAAGTTGAATAGTTAGCATTCCAGTGGCACATGGTCATCAATAGATGCTACAAGCTCACCTTCACACTCTCACTCGAGGACTATCGTAGTCCACCAAGAGGATTTCTATCTCAGCCCAAGGGAGTACATGATGAGTAACTTCAGGGTATGGTGTGCATCCCCTGCACTACACCAAGCTGTGGCTAGAACATGAGTCTCTATCTAGGTTGAACAATGCTATTCTATGAGTCCCTGATATACGCATGGTATGTGGGGCACAACCGTGAACACCAACCCATCACAAGTGTGAGTTGGGAGCCCCAGTGAGGTACAAGAAACTTGAACCAACTCTGCAAATCTTGTCTAGTTATCACCCTATCTTCAATGCTTCGCTAAACAAGATGTGACTAGATTGGGGTACAACTTTCATTCCCCCCCCTTTATACACCCCGTCGCTAACATGTGGTTGGAATCGTCCCTCAGGTGATGAAATCTCAAGAAGCTCCTGCTAAGGGAAGAAGATACTAGACATTTCGGCTTGTCCCTAGGCTCGCACGTAGTGCAAGGGGATAGCTTAGATGTGTGATCTCCTAAAATGCTATGTTCCTAATGTGAGATGTGTTGTGCCTTTCGCACACATGCCCCGTTCAGAATGGGGACCCTCTTTTCCCTCTTTCCCTTTTTGGTTCCTTTTGTCTCACCTCATTTTGCATACCCCATTTTTGTGCCCTGAAATAGGGGGTAGCACGTTCCCCAATGCCATATTTTAAGTCTCAAGCTATCCAGGTTTTCCTTGTCAAAATTCTGGCATTTGTGGCAATTTTTGGGTTTCCCCTTTTGGGTTTCCCTTTTTGGATTTCCTCTTTCGGATTACCTCTATCGGGTTTCCCCTTCCGGGTTTCCCTTTTTGGATTACCTTCGCCGGATTTCCCTTTCCGGGTTTCCCTCGCCGGGTTTCCCCTCAGTCTTCGCTATTTGGAGAACGGCTGCCCTGGGACGGCTTTCCGGACCCCGGACTTTGGACCTCCCGCCGCCCCTGCATTTTCAGATCCACCAACCAAACCTGCAACCGTACGAAGGATTTAATGCTGCATTAATGGCTACTTTTTGCTATAAAACTAATTTTTCGGCCGTCATTATCAAAGACTTGAGTGATAGAGAAAGATTGAAGAGCTCCCGATGAATTTGACTTTCCTCCTATCGGATTTCGAAGTGCTTTCCTGGCGACCTCCACACATCCGGCATCCTGTTCTTCAGATTTTCGAGGTAGGTTTTCCGTCCGTGTGCCCTAGCTTTTTTTTTGCAAATTTTTTGATTTTCTCGAGGGTAAAATGTAAAATGAAACCTGAACTAAGTAGATTTTCCCCCTGCGTGCATAACCCATATCTTAGAATTGGAAAATCCACCGTTAAATTGCCCAAAAATCGATTCGAAACCTTCCCACGTCGTGGCTGTTCTTCAGAACGGTGCTGGCGTCTTTCGGGCCCGGGTCTTCCCGCGGCTATCCATACCGCCATCTTCCTTAGAATTTTCAACCTTTTCCCTCCTTTCGGATTCCCATCTCTGGAATTCCCTTCTCGGGATTCCGTTGCGTCTTTTCCATTTCAAACGGCCCCATCTGAGTGTCTTCCCGACCCTCCATTTCCGTCTAAAATCAAACTTCACAATTTTCTTCAAATTCGTCCCAGGAATTCCTTTCCCAAGATTCTGTTCCCGAAATTCCATCCTCATCTCGCCGTTTCAAACGGCGTCCACCTTGCGGCTTCCCAGACTCTGTTTCTCGGCCACAAAATGTTTCACCTCCCGATCGAAACCCTTACCATTTTCTTTCCCTCGGACTTTTGCCCCTGGGATTCCGTAGTGTTCTCGCCATTCCAAACGGCCCCGTTCGAACATCTTCCAGATCCCGGACCCTGGTCCGCTGTCCGTCGGAACCCCATGCCTTTGGTCTTTTTTCCTCCAAGCTTCTTCCGGATTCTGGATGTCAGAATTCCCTCCTCGGGATTCCGTTCCTCTTGCGTCATTCTTAGCGGCGAGCTCCGAGTGTCTTCCTGACCTCCGGGTCTCGGTTCCTCATTCGCCGTCCGTTTGTCCTGAACCCCCTATTGCTTCTGGAAACTTCCTCTTGGGTTGCCTTCCCCGGGTTTCCTCTTAGGGTTCGCCGTTTCACACGGCCAACCCGTAGCTGCTTCCCAACGACGGCAATTCGAGACCCAGAATCCGTTGCCTGGAATTCCGTCTCCTCTGCGTCGTTTCCAATGGCTTCCCTGCTGATGATGCCCGAAACTCCACATGGGGCATCAAATGACCTCCAAATCCAAAATGGATTTTGACCCACTTGCTTGAATTTGCTTTTCTTCCATTTCCAACTTCAAATCTTCAAATCCAACTTCGGGAAGTGCATATGGGAATTCCATTCTCATTTTGCCATTTCGAGCAGCATTCTACCAAGGGATTTCTGGCCCACGAACTCCAGATTGTTTGCATTGCCCTCTAATGATGAAATATCTTGCCTCTGTGATTGTTAAGTATGAATTGTGATTTCCGAACTAATCTTGACATGCAGGTATTTGTCATTAGCCATTTTGTCAAGTTCGTTGTTACTGATTCTTGTCTGTTGTGCAGGATTTATGGAATCCAGCCCAAAGACTTTCAATGCTTCCAGAAAAGGAAAAGGAACAACCAAGCCACCAAGGGGCAAGGAAGATAAGGACCTGATGAAGTACAAGTTCCAAGGGGTCCCTATCCAGTCTAGGGTCACTACCCTTTGGAGGGATGTTTCAAATACCAACATCGGATAGGTCGATGTTGATGAATTTACACAGAGGGTTAGAATGAAGCCAAAAACTGCAAATGCCAAGTTGATAAAGAGCAGTGGATTGGCTAAGGTTGCAGGTTTCCCACCGGCCCTAGTGGCTCTGGAGCTGGTAATGGCATGCGTAGAGGCATACCAGTCTGATACCAGAACAATTGTGGATCATGAGGGGAATATCCTTGCAGATATGTCTTTGTCAGGCATTACGAACACCTTCCATATTCCAGCCTTCGAGAGCATGGAGGTCCCCACCTTGGAAGACTGTCAGGAGGTGTGGGAATAGGACCCGTTGGATTGTAAAAGGCTCATCAACCAATGTTGGTTGAAGGACAAATAGGCTAGTGCTGGTAAGCTCCCTCAAGAGCTCTCCCACAGTGACTTCCATGAGGACTACCATGATCTGGTAATGCTGCTCAACCGAGTTAGGGGCCTTCCTGGCAAGGTTTTCTTTCAAGAATGGATGTTCTATTTCATAGAACAGATCCTCCAGGGTAAGCGTACCACCTTCTATTGGGGCGAGATAATCAGCGACTATTTCCATGAGCAGTTTACCACTGTAAAGAAAACTATCAAATTCTTCATGACCTCTTACTTGGTGTATTCCCTTGCCAATCGACGACATTATCAAGGTTTGACAGTAATGCCAAGTGATCCATCAGGGCCAGAGCTCAAACCATATGACAAGTACCCTCAGTTGCAGTTTAGGAATTTCAAAACAAACTATTGTTGGGTGAATGATGCATTTATTGCCCATGTAATCCGGTCAGTGGGAGGATATTTTCATAGAAGGATGTCCCACAGTGCTAGGGTCCTCCTTAGACAATATGCCTTCTGGTACATCCAGTTCCCAAGGTTCACCTACATCCGTGCTGAAGGCTTCTCAGATAAACCAAACAAGCTGCCCTGGTACCCAAACGACCGGATCGTTCTCTTGGAGCTGACTCGGCAGCTACGACACATTCACAGTGTCTTGAGTGAGAAGCATTTGGCAGGCCCCATCTACTCCATGAACCTTGGTCAGGGGATGTATAGGGTCCACACTTCCTAATGCATAGGATATTCAGAAAGGGAGTTGGCAGAATATAATTTTGAATAATATACAGCAAGGTCACGGATGGATCCCTATGGCCATGTCAGAAAGGCACAAGGGCGTGGATATGCCCACCTCCATAACATTGAGGACTTCTGGGCCAACTGGAGGGATAATCTTGAGGTACGGTTGTGATATTATATGCGCATGACCGTCATCCATGTACGAAGGGTGAACTTATGCCTGGTTCCTGATCAGCTGGAGGAGGATGAGGAAGCAATTATGGATCCAGTTTACAATACAGTTTCCAACCTACCGCTGCCCACTATCAACTGGGATACACCAAAGCTTAATGATATTAGTGTGCTCACTAGGTCCATTGAAGCCTGAACGAGAGCATGGATCAATGAAAAGGTGGCCCAATTGAAACAACTAGGCATCGTCCTGACATACACCGAGCTTGCAAGTGAGCATGTAAGTGAGCCAAGTGGCTCCGAGGGTGGAGAAGCCGCTGCTACAACTGGGGAGACATCTAAAACCCCACCACCTCTGAAGACCAAGAAAAGAAAAGAGGCTAGCCAACAACTACCCAAACCAAAAGTCTATGCCCGTAAGTCTTTCGACCCGGAGCCCTCTAAGAAGAAAAGAAAAACAACAGGAGGCATGGAGACAATGGTGATGCCTAAGGGTTCGCCCCTCAGGATCACGAGCAAAAGATCTAGCTCATTTGGATCTCCACCCATTATAATCACCGCCGCCACCCCGCTTGCCTCAATTCCAACTTCTGCTTCCTCCTTGCCTATGGTAGATATCTCAGTCCACCTTGCTCAGTCTCCTCCAATATCATAGGTCATTCCCATGGATTCATCATCCGTGGCCACCTCGCCAATGACCTCTCCCTCCATGTCTCCTTCCCTTCCTCCCATTTCACCTGCCACAATGCCAGCCCCAAGCCTTCCAGAATCTTTTGTGAAGTATATCCAGAATGTACCTTCTGAGCTTTTGAGGATGGTCACCAATCCAATAGTTCAGGCTGCGATAGCTCAGGCTATGGCCTCCACTCCAACGACATCCCCCTCTACTAAATCACCAAAGATGAAGGCGACCATGCAGATATCAGATGAGCATGAACTATAGTAGCTTGAGGCTAAGAGGGTACTAGAAGATGAAGAGTTTGAATATCACGAACACCCCTTGTTCGAGCGTTGAAAAATTGATAAGGTGGCCTATGAATCTTCAAGTGAGGGCAGTGAGTCTAGTGAGGCCAGTGAGGACATTGACACAAAATTGATTCAAGAGTCGAATGATCCCGAGCTCAATGCAGAGTGGGGCAAACAGCTCAAGGAGATTGAAAACAAGGAGGTTGAGGATCGGCTTGCATAGGAAGATGAGACTGTTGCTTCAGAGATAAAAGGTAACAAGTCTCCAACCGAGGAACATGGCAAAACTCCGAAGCATGGTGAGGAAACTTTCCTCCAAGAGAGTAAACAGATGGAGAGCCCTGAGAAGCACCAAGATACTCTAAATGTGGAAGAGGATATTGAAAAGAAAGATTCACCCAAGGAGTAGCAATGTACTAAGTCCCCTGCTAAACATGAGACATTCGAGCAAGTTTCTGATGAAGGAAAAGAAGATACGAGAACAAACGAGAAAGCTTTGGTTGTTAGAACTGTCGAAATTGAAAAGGAGGACAACGGGACTCAAAGTATACCACCAAGAGAAGAACCTCAAATGCCTGATTAGCTACAAAGGCAACTCAAGCAAAAGACTCCCACATCAAAGGATCCCAAGGCAAGGCTAGAAGCCATCATGGCCAGAGCACGAGTGAGCACTAGAAAAGACAAGAAGCCAAGGGTCAGATCGAGGATAACTATGGATGCCTCAGGATCAAGAGCAGTACAATTAGCAATGTCGATGGTTGGGGAATAAGACATAACTTACAACGTCTCCACCATCGACCTAGGAGTGGCCACAAGGGAGCAGAAGGTCGAGCATCTCTAGGAGTCGGTCGCCATAGTAGTGCATCTTATCCATCAGGATAAGATCTCCAAAGAGGAATTAAAGGAGCAAGTGGTGGATTTAACAACTTATATTTAGCAGTGGTCGTCTCCAGATGATCAGTCGACAACATCATCGGCCCCGCCTCAGTTGCTGTCTAGAGAACAAAATGATAAACTAGAAAAGAGACGAAACTTGGAAAAAACTATGGAAAATTGGTTCTGGCAGGTTTTGGACATAGGGAACACAGGTATCAATGTGGCCACTCGGGCAGCCAATAGGTTCCTAGAGGTTCAAAAAAATCTTGAGGACACAAGGCAGATCTGTGAGAAGTTCCCCAGGAAGTACGATGTAGCCTACCCAAAGATTGAGGCCATTCTCGCACTGCTGAGTGATATCTGGGAGAAGAACCTTGCCTTCAAGGATGACAACCACTAGCTGGTGGATACCTGGAAATGAGATTATAACCACCGAAAGAGAAGGCTAGAGCAGATTTTGAAATGGATAGTGCCTGACATTGAATGGGCAAGGGATTCTAGGGAGGAGTGTACTCAGTACCTCAAATTGATGACGGGATATGAAGTGCCCACGGTCGAGATCAATCCTGAAAACATCAAGCCCCACTTCTTGAAGATTATGGAAGATGGGATGTCCACCGAAATCACCACCGAGTTCCTGTGTTTTGCGGCCTGAGCGTTCGCACAATCAGAAGCTTTCAAGGAGAATGATGTTAAGTATGAAGCAGATTGGAAGAAGCTTGGCAGCAATTCTCAGGAATGGAGTTACCAAATCCTGAAATCTAACATCTTGGAGGTAGATAAGCTTCAGTCCCTGATCCTAAGTTTCATGGAGTACGCCTCATTGAGAAAGTGAGAGGGCAACCCAGTCATTGACGAACAATACCTTGAGGAATAGCTATAGCAGAGGGCAAATCACTAAAAGACAAAATTGCTACAGTGCTGTCACTAGATGACAAAATAGGGAAGACACAAGAAAGTATTTATAAATGTAATATATTTGGGGGTAGGTGAAACCCTAATGTAAAATGAATCTTGGCCACATAATAGAATTGAATCTTGGCCACTCTTTTTTTTTTTTGAAAACTATAAATAGGGCTCTCCTCCTCTCATTTTAAGTGAGCTGAGTTGTTGTAAAGGCATGCTGAAGAAATTATAAATAGCAAATACAGTCAATTTTGGTGTATTTTCTGGGTTTCTCAATATGTTTCATGATTCCCCTCCCTTTTAGTTATAGCTTTGCTTTAAGTTATTTTGCTGTTCTAGCATCTTCAGTTTAAACTTGGTAGATTTAGTATGTTTTCTCTGGTTTTGGAGATAGTTTGCTATGTGTATGCTTTCCTTGTCCATACCTTTGGTCATTTGCTGAAGGTAGATGACTGTGCAAAGTTAGTCTGGACTTCAATTCCATTGCTACTCATTAAACTTTATCTTTGTTCATGTTTCCATAATGAATGAATGATGAACTTCTACAGTCCCTAGAAGATAGCACTAATTTCATGATATTGTGAGAATTCTGGTTAAGTGAAATCCCGGTTAAGCAAACTGTCCACAGCAGGAACCTCCATGATCAATGTTCATTGGTAGTTGCATGTCCAGGAAACATCTTTCTTCCTCGCCCTTTCTTTTTTCCTTTTCTTTTAGAATCAACTTGTGCCAAGGTTCGTTGCACATTATAAAGCCAAATCCAATGAAATAATGGAGTCTAAGACTGTTGTTTGAACCTGCAGCAAAACATATCAATTCCAGACCTCTAGAACTCCATTTATCTACTCAATTCCCCTACAACTTCAATCACGTAAGGCCGCTTTGTGATTCCAGCAAATCAAATAAGCAACTGAAATATTCCAAGCATTGTCAAGACCTGACATCCGAGAGACCTTAGGATAGTGTTCTGTAATCTGATTGTAGAAAATTGTCTTTCAAGAGAGGTGATGCACCTACGCATTACCTGTGTTGTGAAGTGCATAATAACACCATCAACAAGATGCTAAACAACTAATGATGCAATGAAAAGAACTAACACAAAAAAGGACACCTCAATGATTAGCCTAAGGAAATGGTAAACATGAAAGCAAGATGAAATAAATTGATTGATTATACCTCCATGCTACTTCTTCCTTGGTTGGCCCTTGATCTTTGAATATTTGTGTGCTCTTTGGATGAAAAGCTAAATCGAATGTGCAAAGTGATATGCAAGATGGGTGGAGATATGATAATGATGAGATGCTAAAAGCTATGGAGGATGAGAGCTCAAATGGAAGTTTTGCAAGAGTTTTGATAGAAAAATAGTCATTCCCAAAATGAGAGAAATGAGGGGTATTTATAGGATAATTTGAATTCTCTAGAGAATTCAACGGTTGAGATTGATCCAACAAAGTCAAGATGAAGGGCTATGGTGAGTTGAGGACTCACAAGCCCTCACATCTTGACATGTGGAATGTGAGATGTTCTAGGGTGGGGTGGTGTGGAAATGAGGTGGAAGAGAAGTACATGAGGTGGATGAAGGACAAGTACCTTGTAGGTACCTTGGGGGATGAAAATATTTCCTTAAAAAGGAACTTCTTGTCCCCAAATGAGCATGAAAGAGACATTTGAGGAATTTTAGAATTCCTCAAAAATCTCTATGGAAAAAGGGGAAGTGGTTGGAGAAATGAATGTGAATTAAAAATTCACATTCTTAGGAGAGTCTATTGGATAAGAGAGGGTCTCCAAAAAGCTGGGGATTTGTCACATGTAGGTGATGTGACAAGTCAAAGCTTTTAGAAGTCCTTGGCACATGTAAAGTGACAAGTCAATTTTTCTAGAACTTGCATGGGGATACGGTAGACTTTGGAAAGATAAAATTCAATTAAAAATTCACATGGGGAGGAGGGGAGCCTTGGGAGAATAAATGTGAATTAAAAATTCACATGGGGAAGAGAGTCAAGGCCAAGAAAGACAAGTGGAAAGGTTGACCAAAAAAGGTATGCCAAATGTGGTTAATGATTTTGATTAAGGTTGTGCAAACATAGGATTATGATAATTAATGAGAGATTAGAGGCAAGTGGGAGATTATGGAGGATGTGACACTAATCTTGATTAAGTGGTGCACATCCTAATCATAGATTAATTAATTTAATCCGGATTAAAATAGGATTACAAAGAATGTGACAAGGAGAGAGAAAAAGAGGGATTAAAAATTGGTTTTAATCCAAATAGGTCAAATGACTAAATTAAACAAATTGTCTTATTTATTTAATTTAGAGAAGAAAAGGTGTAAGGTAAAGTATTTAATTTATTCAATTACATAATTTAGGAACCTTAGGCAGAAAATAAAATAATGATTAAATAAATTATTTAATCAATATTAATGACATAGATGGATAGAGTAGACAATTTTGATCATATGGAAGTGATCAAGTTTAGATGTCTACAAGATGCACTAGCACCTCCTAGGTAGAATCGACTGGACTATAATGAACTGTGATTTCTCATTACCCAGGATCGCCAAATGGCGCAAGGGGATTGGATATGTCAACAGTCCACTCACAAGTACAACAAACATTATATATTGACCCTTTAATTAATCTATGTGTTCCTAGCTAGTATGAAAAACAACAAAAAAACTAAGATGTCTTGGACTGATCATTCTGTAGAAAATGTGTTAGTAGTTTCCAACTACCGATCTTGGATGAACGAGAAACAACTGCACAAAACATTAGCAAAAACCAGGGACACACACAAACAGACAAGTTAGTGGGTCAATACGTAAAATCAAAACCAAAATGATGTTGAAAACTGAAGATTAAAGTCTCGGGTTCATCTCAAATTCGCCTTTGTGTGAGGCAAATTCGCTTGTCTAGATGAGAAATTTTTCCCTTATCAAGAGCAAATTCACCTGTTCTGGGTGAGAAAATTTGTCTATTCAGTTGAGGATGGGCAAATTTTCCTATTCTGCAAAGCAAATTTGGTTGTTCTATGAGGATGGGTGAATTTTCCTGTTCTACAAAGAAAATTTGGTTGTTCTATGAGGATGGGCATTTTTCCTGTTCTGCAAAGCAAATTTGGTTGTTTTGTTGTGGATGGGAAAATTTTCCTATCAAGGCGAATTTGCCTATTCAGTGAGGATGGGTGAATTTGATTGTTATGTAACTTTGCGTCTGTATCAAGAAAATTCACCTTTTTCCTAGTGCAAATTCATCCCTATAAGGTGCAAATTTTCCCATCAGGGTGGATTTTCCCCTGTGTAAACCCGAACCTGCAAAAATCAAACAACAAAAAATGTGAAAGTGCAGACCCATGACTTGGGTCCCACTAGGAGTGCCAAAAATGTGTGCAGTATTTTTATCCCATCTAGAATGCAAGAAATAAACTCAAGAAAGAGATAAAAAACCAAAGACAACACTCAAGATTGGGATAAAGATGAAACTCAAACTTGTGAATAAAATGTTAAAGTATTATTGTGTTTGAGCTTGATGAGTTTGTTCGCCCTCGTCGATGGCTTGATATGTGTGCTCTATATTGATTTTGATAGCATAACGGCTTGTTTTTGCTTGGTTTGGATGTAAGGATGATGGATTTGGCTATGGTGATTGAATGCTTGAGATGAATGTGATAGATTTTGTTTGTGTGAGAGTAGAATGCAAAAATGGCTAAGTGTTAGTCATTTAGAAAGGGAGATTGAAATGGATGGTGGAGATTGATTCTTGGAAGAGGATCAAGGGTTAAGATCAAAGAGTTGACCAAAGGAATTAAAAATTCCTTTTTAATGTGCATGGAAATGATAAAATTAATTTAATATTCCTTGGGAAAGAGAAAATGAATTTAATATTCCTTGGGGGATGAGAGAGGAATTGAAAATTCCTCAAGAAGACCTTGGGAAGACAAAAAGGAATTAAAAATTCCTTGGGAGATGGGGAGAGTTGACTAAGGGGTAGGTTAGGATAACTAATCAATGATTAGGTTGTGTAAGTGAGGGATTAGAAAAATTATTAGGTAGGTAATGAGGATTAATGATCCACTTGCATATTATGGAGGATATGACACCTCCCTAATCAATAATTAGGAATGTGCACATCCTTAATTTATGATTATGCAAATTAATCACGATTAGAAAAAGGTTATGGAGGATGTGACATAAGGGGAATTAAATAAATGTATTATTTATTTAATTTTTGGAGGAAATGGATAAGTGATGGGAGTAAATAATTAAAAGTAATTATTTACTTTAGGCTAGGACTTAAAGATGATAGAAGAAATAAATTAGGATGATGAGATAAGGGATAATGAATATTAAATAAATAATACGGTATTATTTAATTAATATAGAGGATATGAAATTAGTTGAATTAGGGGTAAATTGGCCAAATGAAAGTGGTCAATTTTTAGTGTCTACATCATATATAAGATATCATCATCCATTATATATCAACATCCACCACAAACATAATAAAACATCATATATCATATCGATATTTAAATCATCCATCCATCCATATCATATGCGTACATTATAAAAGTATAAAAAACATAAGCATATATATATCATCATCTATAATCATCTCATAACACATAATAAAGCTAAATCGAAACATGGTATATCTCATATATCATCAAAAATGAGAATTTCATATACATCATCAAATAACATATATGATATTATATCTACAAAAAAATACATATATACGAGGCCTCAACTGGGCCAATGGATATATATATAAAATATGTCTACAAAGTCTTTGATATAAAATGCATCACAAAGATTAAAAACAACTCAACCCTACTGGCCATCCCGAGGTGGAGATCTCAACTGATTCTCTCTCTAATGAGGGGATTGTTGAGGCATGACTGGAGACCGTCTGACAAAGTGACCCCCTGACTCTGTCTTGATCTGAGTGCTAGGCTCTCTAAAATGAGGTCTTTGCTAAGCTCTAGGTACAAAGGCCTCATAAAGTGTTTGATAATATGTCACCTTTTGTACCAGCTACTCTCACTCAGCCTAATGCTAAGACATAGGAATCAATCCAGCCAAGGAAATCTCTACAAACTTTCTAGGTTGTCACTTTGTCGCTAGCTCCTATATAGTAGTATATCTCTCCTACCTTGTGACATCCCTCTTTATAGTCAAAAAAAAAACTTGTACCTCCATGGCCTACCATTGCACAACCTCTACATCTTTAGCAATTTTCAAATACTCAATCTACACTTCCATCGCTACATCTCCAAGTGGTGGAGGAGGAGGACCCTGTGCATGATCCTATTGCATAGGATCATCCTATTGGTCCTATTGTCCATCCTACCTCACTCTATCCAATTAATCCATAGCCATCCTAACTTGTTGTCTCTCAACCTAATGGCCAATAATTATTTCTCTCCCAATAGTTGGCACAACACTAACAAGATCTATAAACCTAAGATCCCACCACTAATCATAATCCATTGTGGTACTAGGATCTACATGTCCAACAGGCCACCCCTATCTAAAATTGGAAAGTAATTTGAACTCTTCCATTGCTATTTCATGATCAACTTGCAACCCCTACACCCTAACCTCTTGGATGGTCCTTCCAAAATGAGCTTGGTAATCATCTTCAAAATGGGTCTACCACTCACCAAACTGGCGAAGAACATGATCAGATAGATATATCTTGAGAAAAGAATGAACATGGTTGATTAACCACCATGTCTACCTATAGAATGGGAGTTTCTCCTCATCATCATGCCATGCATCAAAATCTAACCATGGCATCCAAAAAAAACTAGACATGTCATCAATCACATGACACCAGTAATGTAGCTGCCTAGGCCATGTATAATGAATAAAATCACCATATTTGTAAGAGTAAGGATCCTCTAGATCTCGATCCAAGATACAATCAGGCCTAGTAACTGGGATATGCTCCTAGGACCATACATGAAGCAAGGTAACACTGGTAGAGATTGAACTACCTCCATGATAGGCAACCTCATGCATGTCTCTATAAAGATGAGTAAGGAGACACAAGCCCCATGCATACCTCATACCATGCTCAAACATCTACTCATTGCACACACCCCAACCAATGGGAGATTGTATGCCTCATCGATCAAGAATGACAAGCCCTAAGACCAAAGAAAATAGAACCAATGAAACAAGATTTGCACTACCTACATAGGGAGACGGGTCTATCTCTAACTCTCAAACCTGAAGATACCTAACACCAAAGACTTGGTGCATAGCACGTGTACCCTATCATACAAAATATGTTATGATATCTCCATGAAATGGTATGTAGAGGATCCTCCATACATCCTAAGGGGTGATGGTGGCATCACGAGTTGGAAAATGAAAGGAAGACGACTGAGAGTGCTACCTCTCAACAAGAGCGGTCATCATCACTCTATGCAATCTAATCATGAGCATATAACATATATGTCATAACTCCATGACATCTAGCACATCTTGCTCCAACTCATGGAAACCAATGATCAAATCGAATAGCTCATGTCGTCATTACTCCCTCAAGTACAATGGTTTGAGAACCACCTACAACCATTCAACCCACAACAATAAAAATTTGCTACAAAAAAATGAAACAAACCATAGATTGCAAACAAACTGGCTTAGGATTCCAAAACTAGTAAAAGCAGTCACTTTTTATCAAAAGTGATCACTTTGTTGTCAAAAGTGGTAAAAATAGTCAAAAGTAGACGTATTTTTTTGTCAAAGATGGTAAAGAAAATCAAAAGCGTTGAAAATGGTAAAATCGAGCATATTTCTCAAAAGTGAATAATTTTGACAAAGGTGGCCATTTCGAAATAAGAAAGTCAAAAGTGAACATTTTACTCAAAAGCTAACATTCTACTCATAAGCAAAAACAAAAGCAAGTATTTGAGTCAAAAGCGAACAAATAAATCAGGTGCAAGGAGAAAACTCAAAAGCAATATGGAAAAAGACATCAATAGCAATCATTTCGATACAAAATGGTAAAATTCATAAACCTACCACTTTCGCCTAAAAATTGTTAGAAGCATTTATTATTGAAAAAAGAAAAGATGAAAACAAGAAAGGAAAAGGTACATACCAGCACACTGATGCCAATAGGCCTCTTGAACTCATGAACTGCATCCGCACGATGTGGGGCTCCTCAAATCCTCACCAAATTCATCCACACAATGTGGGGCTCCTCGAATCCTTGCCATAACTCCTCAATAATTGTAAAATTAAGAAATACAAAGCCAAGAAATTACTAAAGGCTCAAAATGCAAATGAGGTAAATTAAACCTTAATTACCTATTTTAACCCCCAAACCCTAAATTTTTACCTAGGAAACCCTCCTAGGTTGAAATTAGGAGCTCTCGAGAACATTTGAACTATCAATGAAGGTGTTATAAGCTTAATTTATTGTCCTCCATGCATCTGAACTGAAATAAAACATTTTCATGAGCTCAACCCAAAAAATGATTTTTTAGGCCAATCTCTCGAGGGGGCAAGCCAACGTCCTACCATCATTCCACTAACCACTGGGGCATAGTGGGGCATATAATTTTTTTTCAAATCTTGATATTAACATCAAATTCTTTGAAACAAAGAAATGATTACTTTGTCTCAAAGAGGGGAAAATGTAGACATGTAAAAATGACCGAACACTTATCGCACATCTTGAATGATATTTTCTCATCATCGGAATCATTATCACCTAATATCACTAAATTTCACATCAATCACATCAAAAACCCTAATTTCCTCTATTAATTGAATAATATTACATTATTTATTTAATTCACTTTTTCATCATTTTTGACTACTTAAATAAATGTCATTTATTTAATAAAGTCCTAATCTAACTTTATTCATCTTGATTAATTAAATAACATTGATTATTTAATTATGTTTTTAATTTACCCTATTCCCCTAAATTGATTAAATTATTAGCACTTAATAGTTTAATTAAATCACTTTCCCCTAAACTTGAATAATTAAATTAATTATTCAAAACATCATTCAAAAAATTCAACAAAACAAATACAACTTTGTTTCCAAAATTCAAACATGATTTGCACATTCAACTCAAAAAGTTTAATTAATTAATTACCCTCACCCACTTTTATGATTGAGAAAATTATGGTCATTGATTGCTCACTCTAATCGGTTGGTTGATTCATCTATTTCTAACTAATCCATCTATTCTTCAATCCCACTGAAGGTTCAACTTGATTTCGTCAATTCCACAAATTAGGCAATCTATTTCCTCTGATTGATCAATTAACATCCTTAATTGATTTGATCACAAAATCTAACTCAGAAATCTAATTCCCCTCAACATCTTTCAACCATTGATCAAGATCTTCTACTATGTGATCCCAATCTTTCATCTCAAAACGTAAAATCTATATAACAATCATCTTCATCCTCAAAAATGATTGAAGAATTGACATCTTTTGTGCAACGAAATAATGTCGAATTATCATTAAATTTATTAGAAGCTTATACATACATCTTTGATCAACATTCATGAAAATTGTAGCTCTTACAACGCATAAATGGAGGCTTCACATTGATACAACAATGATCCAACATCATTGTGAATACACTTCGACATAAGATGGGTAATGATATAACTTAGTGAATTCTTTGTTTGTTCTTCATTTGGTAAACATTGTTTTATTGGATTCAATAATCTTATATGGTTCATTTTGTGAGTAATGGGTATGAATCTTAATCTTTTTTCTGAATTAGATTAGTTTAGTTCATTCATTTTGATTCCCTTATGCTTATCAATTTCCCCCTTACACAATTGAAAAATGAGAAAATTTGAATTTTTTATATGAAGTATGATGATTGAATGTTTGAATGAAAGTATATTTTGTGAATTATTGAAATAGTTCTTCTAAAAATATGTTAGAAAATTTTGATGAAAATTAATTTTTTGCATTGTTTTTGTTGATGAAATATGTGTTAGTTGCAAAAAAAAAATGAATTAAGCCATTAGTGTATAAAACACTAAAAATCCATCAAAGATTAGTCATATAAGCCCATACTCAATGAAATTAATAAACAATGTCATAAAAGGTTCAATTCAAAGTAATGAAAAACATTATTCAAAAAAAATAAACCAAGAAAGACATGCAAACCTTCAATCCCATGGGGGAATTATTCTCCAAATGTATGTGGAATGCTCTATTCAGCATAACCTATGATTGCAAAAGCTCAATTGATGATTGATGGATGATATTGATTTGATTCAAATTATATGATGCTCAAAGATGGATGATAATTTCTCAAATGATTAATATTGTGAATGAATTTCATGAAGAAATGACTTGTTTTATAGATTTATAAAGTTATGATCAACATTGGAGATTGAATCTCAAGATCAATGTTCAACACTATATCAAGGAGATCAATGGATGAAATTGAATGAGAGCCCAATATATCCCAATTTTCATGGAAAATTGCTTAAAGATATTTTGGAGGGAAAATATCTATTCAAATTTGAACTTGAACTTGAATATAAATTATGTGATATTCCTTTTGGAGGGAATATGTCATTTAGATATCTCAGAGGGAAAATATATTTTGAAAAGGGAATATTATCTTTTAAAAAAGGAACATTTTTTGTACAAGTTGGAGGAAAATTAGGGAATTAAATAGATATGAAAATTATTTAATTGTGAGGAGGAGAAGAAATTATGATTTTTAATTAATAATTGGAAATTATTTAATCAAGTGGGATTAGAAGAAAAATTATATTATTAACTAATAAAATTATTTAATCATGATGGAAGGAAAAAAATTAAATTTAATTAAATAATTCAAAATAATTCTAATAAGGATAAATTTGTAAGAAAATGAGGAATTAATCATATAACATTAATTATCCAATTAATAGAGGAATAATATGAATTTAATCAAATAATATGAATTTTATTTGAGATTATAGCCTCTTATTTCAAAGATTATATCTCTTGAACAAGGAGGTTTTGTCCCTGGGAGAGAAACACATGAAGGAGCAATTGTAGCACATGAAGTGTTGCATACCATATCTACATCAAAGTTGCTTTCTTTCATTGTCAAATTAGATATGATGAAGGCTTATGATAAGGTAAATTGGAAGTTTCTTAATAAGGTCTTGACAAAATTTGGATTTTGCTCTCAGTGTTGAAGATGGATAATGTCATGCCTTTCTAGGGCTAAATTTTTAGTAATAATAAATGGGAATCCAATTGGATTTTTCAGCTCCACCCAAGGTGTTAGGCAAGGGGATCTTCTCTCCCATTTCTTATTCATAATTATGTTTGAAGCTTTAAGAAAATATATTCTTCTTAGGCATAATCATAATCAATGGCAAGGTGTGCAAATTCCAAATACAAGGATATCAATAACACACTCTCTCTTTGTTGATGATACCCTATTATTTAATAAATCATCAATTTCAGAAGCTAAGCAAGTAAAAGAAGTCCTAGATAAATATTCATCAGCTTCCGATCAGAAGATAAATGCTACAAAGTCAAAATTTTACATTCTAAACACTCTAGATGATTTGAAAAAGAACATAGTTAATATATTAGATTTTCAGAAAGCAGAGCTGCCTTGTTCATATTTGGGGATACCCTTCTTCAAAGTGGAAAACAAATCCGGTTACTAGGATAAGGTCATCGATAGATTAAAGTCAAGAATTCTCATTTGGAAAGCTAGGTGGTTGTCACTGGCAGGAAGAATTCTTCTAATTAAATCAGTTTTATCTTCAATTCCCAACTACTCCTTAGTGGTCTTTAAAGCTCTTGCCTCTGTTATCACTGAAATTGAGAAGATAATAAGATCATTTCTATGGAAAGGCAATATTGATGAAAGAAAAAAGATTCATCTAATCTCCTTAAAAGGAATGACAAAAGGGAAAAAGCAAGGTGGGATAGGTATTCCAAATCTCATTTGGAGAAATAAATCATTCGGAGCCAAGCTTGCATGGAAAATGTACACCAACCCAGAAGCCAAATGCTCACAAATACTACAATCCAAATATCTAGATAATGAAAACCCTACAAGAATACTTACTGTGGGAAATCCCCCAAAGGGGTTTTCTATTTGGACCTTCATCATAAGTAGAAGAAGCCTCATTACAAAACATTCATCTTGGGAGGTAAATGATGGGTGAAGTGTTAAATTTTGGGCAGATTCATGGAATGGAAAGCCTCCATTGCTAGCTAATCTAGACCTTCAAGAGGTAAGAACACTTTTATCTCAAGAGGGGTGAAATCTTTTAGATTATATCCATTCTTCAAATCCCCTAATGGGAAAATTAATCTGGAAAACACCCCCAACTAGTTTGTTGAATAATCAACAATTAGATCTTTATAGTAAGAGCTTGAATGAAAGAGTTGTTTACTTATCTTAAAATCCAGAGAGTATTGTATGGTCAGCATCGAAAGTGGGCTCACATTCTGTAAAGGAAGGATATGCAGTACTAGCACAATATAAATATTTCATCAAACCTCAACGTGCATTTTCTTTCTGTTGGAATAATAAAATTCTTCCGAAAGCGGGAAGCTTTGTATGGTTGGATCTACAGAATAGAATTTTAACTTGTGATCATCTAGTAAAATTAAAGATTGTTGATCCTTTTAAGCATCCATTATGTGAAGTTGGACTTGAAACAGTAAACAAACTTTTTGTGCAGTGTGTTGTTGCCAATCAATGTTGGAATTTTATTAAAATCATGTTACAGCTCTCCATTCCACTTCCAAACTCCATTTGGGATATTTTCCAAGCTTGGTCAGTTTTGTATCAGTCTTCTTTCTTTGCATGTATTTGGATCATCATCCCGACTCTTGTAATTTGGAATATTTGGTGGGAACGAAACATGAGAATCTTTAGGAAAACTAAATCTCCAATGGAGTTGATTCTTTTGAAAATTGAAAAGGAAATTTCAGAAGGGGTCAACTCATATGTCTAGAGAGATAAATTCATTAATTCATCCTTTACGAGTTGGGATAGTTCTATTTTGAAATATTGGAAAGACATAAGACTACCATTTGATGGCAGCCTATTCAAAAAAGACATTATAAAGGTAGATAGAGCATTAGTGAAATGGATTCCACCTCAAAGGGAGTTTGTAAAATTAAATTTTGATGGGGCTTCCAAAGGTAATCCAGGATTATCAGGGGTAGGAATTTGCATCAGAAATGTAGCAAGGGAAGTATTGGCAGCTTCTTCTTCTCATTTTCAAAATGGAACTAATAACTATGCAGAAGCACAAGCTTTGTTATTGGGATTGAAATTGTCAATACAGATGGGATTATCAAAGCTCCATATTTAAGGGGATTCTTTAATAATCATTAATGCACTTAGGAATAGGAAAGTTCAAAATTGGAATTTAAAATAAATGCTAAATAAAGCATGGTCACTACTGGATAAGTTTGAATCGTCAATAATATTGCACTTACAAAGAAGGGAACAGAGTAGTAGATTTCTTAGTTGGGTTGGGAAGTGATAAAATTGAGCTAAGGCTACTTAACGATTTAAGTGATTTAAATGCTTTCCCTCAATTACTTGATTTAACATTGCAAGATGCTAAGGGCATATAGATAAAACTCAAAGTTATCTTTGCTTAGGCAAATGAATGACCCTTTATTTTAATGAATTCATACATATTTCAATGTCATGTTTAATTACCATGTGCTACTAATGTTTCATCATGAAAGTGCAAGACTCTCATACGACAATACTAAAATATGTGGTAATACAGGTTATTGTGGCAACGAAGTACGCCACTCACACATTTGAGACATGAAAGTCTATCAGGACATATCTAATAAAAAAAATTCATATAGATCTTGCAAGGATGACATTCCTGGATTCAATCTCCAATTTTGAACGAAAAGGACATTGTCAAATTAGCTGCTAGCTTTCCATTGTTGCCTTACAAAGCTAGCCAAAGTTGGGCCGCAACCATTTGTCAGGGCTATCTTTATAATGATTATAGATAGGTATTTAACTTGTGTGGATGTTGTAATCGATACAATGCTGGCAATTTATCCATATTTCAACTGGAAAACTAGTAGCTGTTTCAAAATATGAGACTCTCCAAGCATCCTATTTTTGCAAGGTTTCATTATCAAAAAATTCTACGGTAAAAAGTATGTTAAGCTTGGCTTTAAATCACCATCGACTTGTTTTATTTTCACTATTCATTATGACAGTGATATTGCATATTACAGTGGTGTCTTTGGTTAATTAAGCGCTAATGGAGTTGAAAGAGTTTCAAGCCAGAAATTTCAGGGTGCAAGTTTCAGTTAAGCTGTGGGAAGAACCTTTCTCAACTTGCATTGACAAAGATGAATTGCAAAAGGTCTTCAAAGTAAGTTGTAAGTCTCTATTAAATTGCATTAAATTCATCATAGGTGAGGATTTTTTGCATACAGAATTGCAAAGGATCATATTCCCAACTAATCTATTATCCATTTTCTTATCTAACATTCTGGATCTCGTTCAAAATTTCAACGTTTTAAAGAATATAGCTAGTAAGTTTTTTATTAGTCTATATCTAGAAAATGATGCTTTACTCCAGAGCATGCAGGAATATGAATTGACCAAGGGTGATGGTCTAGTGGGAGGTTTATTCCCAAGACATATACTTCATTTCAAGAAGAGATATTCAGAAATTTTCCAAGGCATGCTCTTATCAACAATGCAAGATACTTCTTCTTACTTGTATCAAGCTCTTAACAAGTATAGGTCTATTTTTTCTATGGAGGAGATAGATGAATTTAAGAGAAAGTATCATGCAATATCTTTCTTGAGGATTCATGCATGTGTTCATCATCTGCAATTATGGGGGGGTATTATACTATTTTTTTTAATGATTTTTTTTTTTATATAAAAAACAATTTTTTTCTGTAATAGCCCAATCGCACTTTTACGGTGACGGTCGTTTGGCCGTCAAATTTAACCTAGTGTTTTTGCCGCGACGGCTGTATGACCGTCAAATTTAACCCAACACTGGTTTTTTCCCTCTTTGGAGCTGATTTATTCCGGAGGCCGTAACTTGGGCATACGATATTGGTTTTTGGCAAATGAGATATCATCGAAAAGTTGGTTTTCTCATCTTTCTAGTGGTGTGGGTCTCATCACTTCTTTTTTCCATTGGTGCATTCTACAGCCAGTTGAAGACAAAGGGGCTATTTTCAGTCTCAAGCTCATAACTTTTGATTTGTTTCTCCATTTTTTTTCAATCTCAGCGGTGTTGGAACCGTATTTCAGAGCTCTTCAATTTCATCCATGCCATTTTTCCAGATTTCACTCCAGGTATATTTTATTCAGTTATTTGTGTTTTAACACCCTGGTGGATTACCTGGACATATTTTCTCTTGGAAACCTTTTGTTTGCATGGGATGCTTCATTTTTGGCTGTTCTTCATGTATTTCCAACATTTTGTCCTTTGAGGGCAATTTTGAGCATCATTTGTAAGCTATCTTTTATGTAAACGCACTGAGATAAAGTGCCACACTATTGTACATGCATCTTTTGGGGATTTTGCACATAAGGTTGTGCAATATTTTTTACTCGCACTGATATTATAAAGTGCCATGAGGGGTTGTGTAGTTTTCCTTTGTTTTGCCATCATATCTTTGTCCGGTGAGTATCCCTCCACGACGACATTGAATCCATACCATGGGGAGTTGTGTAGTTTTCCATCACACCTTTGTCCGGTGAGTGTCCCTCCATGATGACCATGGATCCATATGATTCCAGCCTCATGCATGTGTGCTTTGTTTTGCACACCACTTTTTCAGTTGCAGGTGCTTTCTTGTGCACTTTCAGATGTTGTATCTTCTCCATGCACTACAGGGTGTTGCACACCATTTCAGTTGATCTATCAGGCTCCCAGTTCAACATTATAGGGGGGTATTATACTGTTCGTGATAATGCTTCCTTGGTTTTTCCTTGGAAGGAATCTTCCATTCTCAGTTGATCAATGTTTCAGACTATTGGTTCTTGTACCATTTGTATCTTCGTTCTACGTGTTTGCCTTTGTTTGCCATCTAATTCGAGTAGTGTCATTTGGGGCACTCATGCAGATTTTGTATCTTCGTTGTAGGTGTTTGCCTTTTTTTTCCATCTAATTCGAGTAGTGTCATATGGGGCACTCATATAGATTGTTCTCTTTTTGATCCTGATCATCCTATCTTCAGAGGAGGTTCTTGAGCACCATAGCAGTCATCTTTCGATAGTTGTTTGCAGCTTCTTCTGCTTTAGTGATGTCTCTTGTTGGCTTTCTGCATCTCTTTTTGGAGTAGAGCTTTTTCCCATGAGGTTTTCTCTATTTCTCCATTTTACAGAGATTTGGTTGTATTTGGGTACCTGATCTAGCCTAGTTGTCTGGAGCCATGTTTGCCTTCTTGCATTGTAGTTACCTTTGCTTTTCTGCATTTGTTTGTAGCTGCACTATTGCTCATCTTAAGGGGGGGTGTTAGAGTAAAGGTCTTAACTTAATTATGTTGATTAAGTTACCTTTATTCCCTTCTTAAGATTTCATGTTAGTTTGCATAAAGTGACATTTAATAATTATATTAATTATTAAATGTTATCCTATTAGGGCTTCTATTAGGGTTTTTCCTATTAGGGTTTTATTAGGGTTTGCATGATCTCCTTTTTATAAGGATTGATCCCATTGTATTTCATATCAATTCATTCTCTCATTCTCTCTGATATATACATTTTTAGTTTTCAGAGAACCCTTGCTTGTTTGTCTCCATCTCTTCTTTTGTGACAGGTTATTTGCATGCAGGTGATCTTCGGGGTTTGTGGTGTTGTATTTTCTCAACCCCTACAAATTTTACTTATCGAGCTATAACCGATGGTTTTCTTCCTGGTTCTTTCCCATCGGTATGCTCGCCTGAACCAAGATTTTGTAAAACTTATATTTAATATCAATATATCTATCGTGGCTTACCACCTTTGTTGAAAAAAAGAAAAGAAATTATTTAATTAAAATGAGGAATTAGGTGATAATGAGTAATGGTAAATCCAGATATTGGTTTTTTTTTACATATTTTATGCATTCTCATAGACATTACCAAAACATTTATTCTATACATATTCAAACATTATGATATCTTTTATGACTATTATGCAAACCCTAAACCTAGTTTAAGTATATGGAAATATGATTATGATATGATGGTATTGCATGATTTATGAGTGAATATGTATGAATTGTGATTGGATATCTATGCTTAGTTATGGTTGTTAGTATTGTGTATATTTTTTGTGAACTAACCCCTTGCAGACAGAGAAGGAATTGTAGTTCACATCTAAAGGAGTTCCTAGACAACAAAATAGGGGATGTCCCAGAATAAACTGAGTGAAGTGACTACAACATGGAAGCATTTAATGAAGGAGACAATGCATCATTATGATGTTCAATAAAGATACTAGAGTGGGAAGAAACCTATTACAATTGGGATTCTAACATAACTAGTTTTGAATGTTCCACATTCAAATATGTTATAATAGAGTCACAATCCAACTTGGACTCTTCTTCTTTTCTAGTTGTAGTTTATATTTAACTGAATCTTTATCATGATCTAAAATCTAGGGAGTGGCAATTAATGGTTTCAATTTAGGGTCCTATTTTGAATAAGCTCCCTCGTGCCTATATGTACAACTCGGTGGTTGACTCTTGAGTTAGCTAGTTAGTCAGTTTTCAATCAGTTAGTTTATCATACAATTACTAGATACTTTCAATTTTTCAGTTGTTATGCAGACTATGTTTATTGTGCAGTTATGATTTCATGAATAAGATATTTCAAGAGAATCTTACTTGATATTTTGGATTTGTGCAATGAATGAATTTGAATTATCATGAATTTTTTGGATCTAAGGAGTTAGATTTGGTTTTAGATTACTTGAGCAAGGGCCACTTAAGTTAAATGTCCTTCACTCCTTTTTAGTTATTTCATTTTTGCTTTAGTTGTTACTTCATAAATATAAATTGTGTTAAACAAATTCTTTGCATTTTAGTCATTGATGAATGCATGAACAATTCCTATTTCATAATTATATTGTAATTTCTAGAGGTTTTTGTACTCCAGAGTGTAGTATAGGTTTAATTATTAGTTCAATTAATTTCCAAGATTCACTTTTGAACATTAGTTAGCTATAGTCTTATATTGTAGGTACCTATAGCCATAGAGACAACTTTACTTTCTTTACTGTTTTGTAGTTTTATGATTTTCTAGCAAGTGTAATACCTTTACTGGAATGATTTAGGTAGTTCCAAGTCATGAAAGCACATACAGTTCCAATTCCATTGCAAGCCTACTACCCCTGGTCGATAATTTAATGGTCTTTCCAAATGTTAAGCGAACTATTCAGTTAGGTTTTTCCTCTGAATTGTGTGACTGCCACCAAGTTTACTAACACTAGTAGGGACTCTACATTTTTGGCGCAGTTGTTGGGGATGGTGCTAATTTCAAATATTATTTTCTTTCATTTCCAATCTTTTCTAGTTTAAAATTTTACTTTAGTATTAGGATAGTTAGGTTTAATTTTCTTGAAATACCAAAGCATTTCACTAACATTATGCAGGACCCATTCCTATACAAAGTCATATCTATTGTATGCAGAGGTAGATAGACTTTTTGGGAATATTTCACCCCTCAAACTAATAAGTTGGAGTATATATTGGTGACTACATTGATCACAGTGAGGGTAGTACTAAAGAATAATATTCCCTTTCATCAACATCTACTAAAAACATAGAGGAGACCTTCCAAACAATGGGTGATGTAGCAATGGATGATCCACCGAAACATGTGACTTTTGAATTTCCAATTGCCAACCAAGAAAGGTTTATTGTGCTGAAGAATATACCTCCTTCATCCCTACCAATCTTCTATGGTTTGGTAATTGAAGATCCAGACACATTTCTATTCAAGTTTGATGTCCTATGTAGGAGCTATGACTATAAAATTGATGCTCATAGGTTCAAGCTATTTCTTGCCACTTTAAAGGATGTTGCCTTGAGATGGTTTACAGGACTAGGCAAAGATTTTCCATATTGGGCCACCATGAAATTAAAATTCTTGGATAAATACCAAGATTATTGTAGAAGAGTTGATAGAAGAAAAGATGATATTTTTATAATGACTCAAAAAGAGGATGAACCATTGGAGGATTATGTAGAAAGACTTCAATTTTTCTTGAAGAAAAACCCATAGAATAGTCTCTCAGAAGATTCCTTGAAGCTTGTGTTCTTAACAGGATTCAATGAAGATTTCATGGATGCCCTCAATCTTATTAGGGTAGGGGATGTGTCTCAATTACCCTTTGAATATATTTGTAAGGTCTACATAAACTATTATAGGACCTTTACCAAAAGATCAAGAGGAGAAAGGAAATCTACCATTGGCAAGACATCTAATGGGGTTTCAAGAGTAGAGTTAAGTAACCTACTTTCCAATATGAAAGAGGATATCATAAGTCATCTAGCTACTTAGTTGGACAGTCTACATATAAAGAAGAAATGGGAGGAAGCCGAAGCAATGCTCACTTAATACTGCCCCAATTGTAGGCAAAGGAAAGCAAAGTGCAAGTGCAGGAGGGTTGCTAGTATTACAAAATACAAATAAGAAAAACCTAATTTTTAACCACTTGAAGGAGAGAGTGGACAAATATTTTACATTTCTTAAAGAAGGCCATGGCAACAAAGACAAGGTATGCCACAACAACCTCTAAATTTCAATGCATCTTTCCAACTGGTAATTAGAATTTATCTTGTTGGAATTCTCAGTACTAGCCAAGTAAACAAAACCAATGGCAAAAACCTTAGCAAAATTTAAACTAGCAATAAACAAATGCATGCCCACAAAAAAATTTCAATGTGCTAATTATAATCCTCAATGGAAAAAAGGCCAATAGTGGCAACACCAAAATGTGAATTACCAATGGCCTTTATTGCCTTCTCAGCCACAACAATAGGCTATTATTCCTAATCCACCAAACACATCTCATCCACCAAGAGCACCACAATTACCTACCCAGTATGCACCTAACCCTAACAATACACCTATCCAATAGGCTTATACTAATGAGCTATACAATACCCCACCTGTGGGGTAGAGGTGAGTGATGTCCAATTTAGGTTAGGGAAGACACTGGTTGGACCTTCATCCCCCCAAATCATTGAGATGGAGGATGAGGAACCTATAACTGAAGATTTAGACAATTCAGCTCTGAAACCTAGGTCAAACTAGGTAAACCAAAGCACCTCAAGTCCAAATCCTCCTTTCCTTGAGCATTTATCCATTCAAAAACATCATACCCAAGTTGAGACAAACCTATTGGGTCAACATAAAGATTTTAGTATCAAAATCCCCCTCATCCAAGCTATCAAGGATAACCCAATCTATACCAATTAGACGGTAAGGGACCTATTTCCTAATAAACCAAGGAGAGAGAGGAAAGACTCTCAGCCAATTCATGTCCTAGGGAACCTTGTTGATATTATGATAGGGAATATAACTATCCCTAAATACACAGACTCTAGAAGTACAGTAGTGGATTTTAAGATTAATGGGACTTGTGATGTGTCATGCTTAAATATCACCAAATTAAATAAATTATGACATTATGAATAATAAATTAAATACATAATCAATTAGTTGTTTTCTCTCATAGCACAATATGTCCAAAAAAATAATTTATATTCATTTCCAAATATCAATTTTACAAGTTACATAGTTTGACTCAGGCCAACATTGCCACTTAGTCAACTCAAGTTACATCATGTAGTACAAAGTATAATATTTAAAAATGGAATTCTAAGTGATTCCTCTTCAATTCTTGTCGCATATAGTGGAGGAGAACATGGTTTATGCACTTTTCCACCCAACCACGAAGCTATGCTTCCACTGAATTCTTCCTGACTCGAAGAATACTAAACCCTGCACAAAATATTTAGCAAGAGAATACGATATGCAAGGTGGAATTTGGTGCATTCCTAAAAACTACATGTGTTTCAATCTACATTTAGAACATGAAAGATCAATGTTAGGAAATGGCAGAGAGTTACATCATAAAAATTAGACCATTCAACACAATGAACTAAAAATTCTTGGCCAAGCATATGTTGTATACAGCTACAAGAGATATATTTTGGCACCCATCCCAAAAGGTAACCTCCCACATACATACGATAACATACATCTTATCTAAATTACATAGTTTGCAAATGTTCAACCTGGTTTTTAGTAGATTTTTGTTAGCCATTTTTTCATGATAAAGAATCAAACAATCTACAACATAGTCTACGTATGTCTCATCTCGGATAGTTTAGTTCAACAAATATATGTAAGGAACTATACCAAATTAGATAATGATGCAATCAAACCTTTAATCATAATACATGATCCATTTTTCAATTAAAATAAGAACATTATAGTTCATACATCAGCATACGCATTACCAATATTTCCTTTATTCCTTCCTACTTTGAATGAAATATACATTTTTAGATAAGAACATAAAGCAATTTTAAAGAAGGTATATCGCATTTATGTGTATATTCATAACTGAAAGATTTATGCATGTACACATAATGGCCTTATGTTAAATTTTTTTTATGCATATACATTCTTTTGGAAAAAAAGATCCATTCTACATAATATTTCCATGTTCAAAAAGATGTCAACTTTCATCAGATGCACAATTAGATTCAAATAAAAATATAAGGAACATAAATAATGAGCAGTCTCTTTAATTTGGTATGAATCTAAATTCCAAGCAGAATGTCATAACATCATTTTACATAGAAATAATTGCAATCAACATCATAGTTAATCTACATTTAAACAAAGTATATACATTCTAGATTCAATTTGACCTCCTTTCAAAGAGTGACTATTCAATGTTTAAGTATATAACAAGGTTACTTTTGAATCATTATTTCAATTCTTTAGCAAAAACATTCTAAAAATTAATACCAGGTCATTATTCATTTCATTGTAAGAAAAAAACATCAAATGGTTATTTGAGTTAGATATGAGTCGAAATCATACATTTCTAAGCAAATCTAACAAAAATAAAAGTATCATCCTGCACCTAAGGATGATATGAATATTGCTCTATTTTGAAATAAAGAATAGAATAAGGTAACTCATTTAGAATGAAACATATTTTTCATACCCATTCATTATTTTTAGGGCATCAACATCTAAGGATGATACAATTATTTTCTTATTGTTTTAAACATCATTGAAATAATTTAATATCATTCAAAATGATATGATGAATATCTGTCTATTTAATTTATCCTTTAAAACAATTACTAACAAGTTTGTAATGATAAGCATGTTATCGTTCATAACGATATGCGTGTTTTTTTTTTTTGGGCAAATTGCTACCAAAGAGGGTAGCACTCTTCATTTATTTCAAAATAAAATTACATTTATTCCACATTTACAGTGGCTTTACAAGAGAACTATTAGACCTGCACTCAACACAAACCTCCTTCTTACTTTAAACATTTACACTGTTCACTATGTCACAATGCTCCACCGTCTTGAGCCATTGAAATTATGTTGAAAGCATTCACACATCAGGGACCCCTTGAAGCTTGATTGTCTTTCCTTGCTTTACCAGACCTTCCCCTTGTACAAAATCCACCAAAGTTACTGAAGAACACGAGACCAAAACATGATCACCAAACTTACTCAACCTTTGTTTGAAAACTAGTGGAAAATTGATGTTATTGCTGCAATCAACATAGAGAAAATATTACAAACCACCCACCTAATTCGAGTCCAAGGTATTATACTTCACCAAGTCCAGTCAGATTTTGATATCATCCGAGATGATCCTTTCTTCTACCTGGTCAACTCCAAATTTTAATAGGTAATCCGCTAAACCATTTGCCTCTCTGAAGATATGGGTAAGTTTGTTATCCTTAATTTTTCTTAGAAACACATTTATATTGTCGACCCACATCTTGAGCTTCCAGCTGAGAGCATCTTTTGTCCTTACTACCCTTACCACGACCTGTGATTCCCCTTCAAACTCCACATAGTCCCAGCCTTTTGATACACAAAATTTGACACCTTCCAAGAAAGCGGCACATTCTACCTCATTATTTGATCCGTTCGAAAGTTTAATTGAGGCACCAACAATTATCTATCCACTATCATTCCTTACTACAAAACCAACACCTGAGGGTTGGGGATTACCTTTTGCAGCCGTGTCAAAATTCTATTTTAATCTCCCCTTCAATGGAAGAACCCATTTTGATTGAGTTCTACCAACTTTGTTACTGAGGAGGTGACCGTCTGTGGGATTAACTAGTTTCCAGGATAAGACCATTTTATTGTCCCAAGCCGAGAAGTGCTTAAACCTCTGTTTCTTAAGTCTCCTGTTCAAATGCTAATTGATTCTTACTTAAATTTTGAACAAAAGCTCTTCCAGATTCATTTCTTTACCTTTGAAAATTCTTGCATTGCGCTCCTTCCACACATACCATATGACCATAGCCGGGATTTCACAACATAAACCACCATAGGCTGCCCCTTTGTAAAAAATTCAGCCAAGATTCAAAAAGGAGCTTTAAATCATTTGGAAGAGGGCCATGCCATTCCACCTTTGCACAAAAATGTAACAAACACGATTGGGAAAACTCACATTGGAGAAGCAGGTGTTGCGCATCTTCTGAATTTTGTTTGCAAAGGACACACCAATGTGGGCCACATAGGCCATGACTTTGCAACTTGTCCCCTATAAGTATTCTCTCATACAATGCAATCCAAGCAAAGGCACCAACCTTTGGAAGAACAAACTTTCCCCAACACAACCGTTTGGGCCATGTCAACCCAGTAGCTTCATTTTTAATTAGCTTGTAGCCCATACTCACGGAGTAAGAACTAGTATTTGAGGCACACCATATAATTGTATCTGGAGTTTATGTTAAGAAGATTCTTCTCTTGGACAGCTCATCTACCAGTGCCAACTTTGTTTGTTTTTGCAGAAAATTAAAGCTTTTCCACTCCCAGAATTGACACCCATGTTCATTTTTCATTGTAATATAGTTACATACATGTTCGCCATAAGGCTCTTTTGTTGGTTCAATGGCTGCAACCAAAACTAGTAGTGAGTTAAGAGAGGGATATCCATTCCATGATTCATCCCAGAAGGAAACACTCCTTCCATCACCAATACGCCAAGACAGATGATTACAAATTATGTCTCTACAACTTAATATGAAGTTTCAAATGGTTGAACCTTTATGAGGGTTGGCCACAGTTAGGATTCTCTCAGGCTCCATAGAGTCCAAATAATTTTCCCTTAGTGTCTTGCTCCATAAAGCATCATGGTTTTTGAAGATCCCCCAGGAAAGCTTTGCTCCTAGAGCACGGTTTTGTAATTTGAGATCCTTTACTCCAGCGCCACCTTGATCCTTTGCCTTCATCAGTATTTCCCATGCCAGTAGTGGGATCCGCTTCTTTTCATGCGAGCCTTCCCATAACATTTTTTGTTGGATACCTGCTAGTCTTCTCAAGGCTTTATTCGGAGCTTCAAGAGATGAGAGCAAAAATATGGGTATTGATGCTAACACAACCTTCACTGTCGTAATCCTACCTACAAACGTAAGCCAATGACCCTTCCATAACTTAGAGTTGGCGCTGTATTTATTTATTGTAGCTTCCCATAAACCAAATTTTGAGGCCCTTACAAATAAAGGAACGCCCAAATACTTGGACGGCAGCTGCCCCACATTGAACTCCAAAATATTTTTGATACTACATTGAAGGATTTTTGTAGTGTTAAAGAAAAACACATTGGACTTTTCTGCATTAACTTGTTGTCCAGCTTGTGGATAAAATTTATCAATTATGTTCTTCATTTCTTGGGCTTCCTCAATTATCGCACAACCAAATAAGATAGTATCATTAGCAAAAAGCTGATGGGAGATGGCTGGTAATTGTCTTGTGATACCAATACCTTTCCATTTTCCTTTACTCCTGCTTTGCATTATATGATTGCTTAAAGCCTCCACCATAATCACATACAAGAAGGGTGAAATTTGATCCCCTTGATGTAGACCTTTGGCTCCACAAAAAAACCCGCAGGTTGAACCATTGACAACCACTGAATACCTTGGTGTGGATATACAGCTAAACACCCAACTCAACCAGGCTTCATCAAATCCCAATTTCTTCATAACTTCCATGAGGAAGCGCCATCATACCCTATCATAATCCTTTCTCATGTTGAGCTTTACTATCATACCTTTTCCATTTGAGTGTTTTAGCGAATGTATTACTTCATGTGCTACAATTATACCATTTGTTATATTCTTGTCGGCCACAAACCCACTTTGCTCTTGTGAGATTATTCGAGGAATTATTTGTTTTACATGATTTACCATGACTTTGGAGATTATTTTGTATATTGTATTACACAATGCGATGGTCCTATAATCAGCAAAAGACTCACAATTCACTTATTTGGGAATTAAGGCTATATTTGTGTTATTTAGGTCTTTGAGGATAGTCTTCTTTTTCCTTGACTCCTCCACCACCTCATGTATCTTCATGCCCATAAAAATCCAACATGATTGATAGAAAAAAGAATTATAGCCATCGAGCCCGGGGGCTTTGTCCGGCTTCATTTGGAATAATGTAGCCTCCACTTCCTCCTTGGAGACTTTGTCAGTAAGGAAGATATTATGCTATAATTTCATTGTTTAAAAACTATGCTTCATCCACTCCGCCTAGAAGGGAAGAAAAGTATTCAACCCCATCTTTTTGTATCTTTGCCTCTTTTGTTAAATACCCCCCATCACTTGCCATAATTTGGTGAATCCTGTTCCAACTTCGCTTTACTTTCATTGAATTGTGCAAATACTTAGTATTCAGATCACCCTCCTCCAACCAAGTCTCTCTCAATTTCGTCCTCCAATAACATTCTTCTCTTGATAGAACCTCATTGTATTCCTTCATAAGCGATTTTTGTTTTTCGAACTCCACGTTTTTCATCCCCGTTTTAGGACCACTTCACCAAGTGCTCCCAGCTCTTCAGCAATGTGGTTTTTTTCTTCAGAAATGTTCTGAAAATTGTTTTTGTTCCATTATTTTAGTTTTTCCTTCAATCTTTGAATATTTTTTTGGAATTTAAACATTTTTTATCCCATAATCTTCATGGGTTCCAACCACTATTGCTTTAATAAGTCTGCTAATTCAGGAGCCCTCATCCACATTTTCTCGAATCTAAATTGGCCTTTTGGTGGATTTGAATCCTCAATTTGCAGCGTTATGGGATAATGATCAAAGGTTGCTACTCGGCAGATTGTCACCTTCGGCAATATATTACCTTGCAACCAATCCTCAGACACCAACAATTTGTCTAATCTCTCTGCAATATTAGTAAAATCCTTCCTTCTATTATTCCAAGTGTAAATACCATTCGAAGTTTTGATATCTACTAAATTATTTTCTTCTATAAATTTCATGAAATCTTTTTGTGCTTCGAGGATTTTCCGAGAACCACCCATTTTTTCTTTTAAGTCCACTATAGCATTAAAATCCCCCCCAATTACCATTTTCAGATTTCCTATTGCATTTGATAAAATATCCCATAACACTTTCTTTTCTTCTGATTTCATTGGACCATAAACATTATGCATTTCATACTTTGTGTTTGATTGAAGATTGATTAACTCAAGTTGCATCCAGTTTGGATTTCAATTTGTGATTGAGACCTTTACTCTCCCTGCTCGCCAAAAGATGCCTAAACCACCTAATGCACCAACTGCATCTTCGAACAAGCCTTCCCACACTTTGCAATATTTTATGAAGGAAAGAGATTCCTCACCTAAAAGTTTTGTTTCCTGGAGTAGGATGAGATCCGGATTTTGGAACTCCAACTGGAGTTTAACCAGTCCCCTCTTCTTAGGGGCATTGATTCCCCTAATGTTCCATGATAGAACCTTCATCTCCCTCCAAGGGAGGCACCTCCCTTGGATCTCGTCATATACGACCTAATAGATGGTTGCTCACCCTTCAGGGCCTCTTCTTCTCTTTTTTGTTTATTGGATTTCCTGCCCACTTTTGAGATAGAGACGTTCTTCATGGTTTGTCATATTTTCCTTGTTTCAGTTATGTCCAAATCGTCTAAATTTTATTTCTCAGACATTTGTTCCAATCTGTCTTGATCATCACTTACATGCCAGTCCAACAATCTTATTGGATATTTTTCCCCACTTCCAGCAATCTCCCCTTCTTCCCTATGAAAGTCTATTTCTCGGCCCAATGTTTCGATTGGCTCTGCCATGATGATTCGCCATTTTTTTTACATGTGACGAGGCTTACACATCAGTCTGCTCCATTTTTCTCACTTGTTCAATCTCTTCCAATGGCTAACGCTCCTCCTCCTTTTCCTTTTTCTATTTTTCTCTCCAAATCTCCTTGGTATTTGGAGGAAACCTTCTACAATTCGTTGCGTTATGATTTCTTCTCTTACATCTTGTGCAATAAAACTTGGGAAACTCAATCTCAATGTTTTGTAACCATGAACTTGTTCCTGAATTTAGCCTAATTGTGAGAGGGATTTCTTTTATTGAGAGAATGAGTACTCTTGCGAATATTAGAGATTCACCTTGCCTTAAATCAACCTCCAAAGTTTGACCCATCACATTTCCAATTCTTGAGATACAGTTCCCCGACCAGTACTCAAAGGGAAGGTTGTACATGCATATCCATGTTGCACTGTTACAAGGATTATAATTCAAAGGATTAAAATTTAATTCCCACTTTTGGAGGAAGAGAAATGATGATCCATACTTCCAGTCTGGTGACTCCATGACTTCATTTCTTTCATGTTATTGTTTGGCCTTATGTACCATTTAAATCACTCAATGTCTTTTAGAATGATATGGATATTTTCATTCAGACAATAAAGGAACCATTAAAATCAAGATTGTCATTAGAAAATAAAAGGAATTCGATGGAATAGGAAAAGCATGATCTACAATAGAAACATTCTAATAGAGGTCAATCTTACCTCTATTCACTGCACACAATCGACCAAGATATGGAGTGTAGAATTCTATGAGATTCTTGAAACAACTTTTTTCCTTCCTTGCCCTACTCTTTTGACCTCTTTCCCCTTCTTTTTGGACCAAAATTCTCCTTCTTCTCTTCAAGTTTTCTCCCCTTTACCTTTTTGCATGATTTTTCCCTCTCTGAAATTGTGTTTTTTCCTAAATTGGAAAGTTTTATTAAGTTACCTGCCCCAACTTCTTGCAATCAAAATTTCTCCTCTATTTAGGGGATTATGGGCATCCTTCAACCCATTCGAGCCCATTTCCATTTAAAATTTGAATATAAATGAAGTATTAATTATTAAGTCAGTAACTTTCAATTAACACTTTTTCATTTAAACGTTAATTTCCATATGATTATTTGAATTGTTTTCCCATCTGACATCCTTTTATCATTTCCTAATTTCAAATAAAGAATTCCTTTCAACATTTCAAATAGAAGAAAAAAAATTACCACACATATATTTCCAACTCCATTTTTCTTAAAATGAAATTAGCATCAAATGGACAAGGTAAAGAAAATGATCCAATAAATTTGTTTCCATAAGCTTACCTATTTAATCATTTATACATTTCACACAAGCAAAATGCTATCTACCAAATTGCAAGTTAAATGCAGATGCTATGATTTTTAGTGGTTTGTGCACATTCAAGATTCCAACAAGCTTACAGATCACCATCCGGTTAAATACTCCTACCTCCACTATGTTCTCAGTCTTCAACCTATTCCTACATTCACACATTTGCACTTGCAGAGTTTTATCAGTAACCATTAACCAATGCTTGAAACAAAAATATTTCATTCTTCCTCATAACTTTCATTCTTTGTTATCAATAATATGAATATAGATATTTCAAATGACATTGAAATCTTAAATTTATCACAAGTCAAAACTGATAAATTTCATTTTCCATAATTATTTAAATAACTTAGCATTATTAAATGTAAGAAATATTTGAGATGTGATAGGACCCTTATCAAGAACAACTTGATTGACTTAGGGGCAACAATTAATGTCATGACTAAAGAGACAATGCAACTACTTTAGTTAGCTAACCTCATACCTACACCAGCTACTTTACAGTTGGTATATAGGTCAACAATAAAGCCTAAAGGGATCATTGAGGACTTAGTCATTGCATTAGATTCATGGTAGCATCTTACAAATTTTATAGTCTTCCAGCCAATAGTCCACCTTGCAGGATATCCACTCATTTTAGGAAAACTAAGGTTGGCTACAACTGATGCATTCATAGGTTGTAGGTCTAGGAACATTATAATATCCAATGGGACTATAACCGAGAAATTGGTTCTCTATCCATTAGCCCAACCTCATAAAAACCTAGAGTAGACTATATGGCCTATCTTGGATGAAGAAGATCACTATTCCCTACAAACTCTCATGACAATAGAATGTGGTCCCCTATTAGGAACCCAAGATGAGGATGACTTAATTGACCATATCATACAAAACAACTACGGTAGGGGCCCACAACAACAAGACTATCTTTCATGTCTATAAGATCCACCATAGAACATTATACCTACAAATTCATCAGAAGAGGTATCCCAACTGTTCCATTCCATTTTACCACAACAATGTGTCCCCAACATTAGTGGCCTTGATCTCTCATTTGTGCAATAAGAATCCAAAACTTGGGGAATCATGCCAGGTAAAACCTTGAACATCAACAATGGATTAACTAAAGAATAATAGAATTCCCCGAACACTGTGTTCCAAGAACACGTAGTAGCCTTTGCATGGGAATACCATGATATGAAAGGGATTGATCCAGAACTTTGCATGCATATGATCTACATAAATTATCACTTCAATACAATTAGATATCCCCAAAGGAGAATGAACCCTACCTTAAGAGAAATAGTCAAGATTGAGTTACAAAAGCTAATTGATGTAGGCTTCATTTATCCCATTTTTGATAGCCAGTGGGTTTCACCATTAGTAATTGCTCCTAAGAAAGGAGGGAAATAGAGGGTATGTGTGGACTATAGGGAGATGGAAAAAAAAACTAGAAAGGATCACATCCCCTACCTTTCATTGACCAAGTGATTTATTCCTTAGCAAAGAAAAAGTACTTCTCTTTCCTAGATGAGTTTAGTGGCTATAACCAGATAAATATAGCTTCAGAGGACCAGGATAATACTACATTTACATGCCCTTGGGGTACCTATCCCTATTCTATCCTTCCTTTTGGACTATGTAATTCCTTAGTAACGTTTTAGAGGGTAGTGCTAATTATCTTTTCAGACTATGCCCATCATTCCAGGGAAATCTACATGGATGACTTCACTACCTATGGAGACACCTATGAAGATGCACTTAATAATATATATAAGGTTTTGAAAATGTGTAAAGAACATAACCTATGATTGAGTCATGAAAAAAAAATTGTGATGGTGACTCAAGGGATTTTTCTAGGAAACTTCATCTCAAGTGAAGGAATTCGGGTGGACCCCAACAAGATTGAGTTCATTTCTGCACTTCCTATGACACAAAAGCAAAAATATTTTAGGAGATTTTTGGGACATGTAGGATGCTATAGAATATTAATCCAAGATCTCGATAAAATTTTAGCACCCTTATTTGTCTTACTCACCAAAGACATAGAATTTGAATGGACTGTAGAAAGTCAACTTTCCTTTAAAGCACTTAAGACAACTTTGACACAAGCACATGTCTTAAGAGGGAAAAATTGGACACCACCTTTCCATATACACACCGATTCTTTAAATTTTACTATAGGATAAATCTTGGGACAAAAAGAAGGTAACAAGGAATATTATATCTATTATATCATCAAAAATTTGTGAGTTGAACTTAACTACACTGTCACAAAAAAAGAGATGTTGGCAGTTGTTTATGCTATCAACAAGTTTAGGAATTATATCATTGGTTATCAATTCTTTATCTACATAGATCATACAACCATAAGATACTTAATGAACAAACCTGTAGTTGGTGGAGACTAGTCAGATGGCTACTCTTGCTATAGGAGTTTTATATAACAATAGTGGATAATCCAAGGAAAGCTAATGAGGTGGAATATTTTTTGTCTAGATTGCCTACACAAATAGAAGAAGGTGTTGTGGGTGAATCTTTTCTAGATGAGAATTTTTTCTCTTACTGTACACACACCATGAATTATTAAAATTGAAAACTACTTAGTGGTAGGGAGGATACCATCACATTTCTCTCCTATAGAAAAGAGACAATTGGTGCGTAAAAGATTTCCATATTCCTGGATAGCTAGTTACCTATGCTACACTGGTCCAGATAATATCATGAGAAGATATATAAGAGAAGATGAGGTCTTTGAAATTCTAAAAGCTTACCATGATGAGCCCTATGGGGGTCACTTTGTAGCCAAAAGGACAACATTTAAGATCTTGACAACAAGTTACTATTGGACAACTCTCCATAAGGATTGAGTAAAGTATACCAGGAGTTGTGACAGATGTCAGAGAATGGGAAAACCAACAAGGACAAATGAAATGCCTTTGCAGACACAAATAGAAATAGCACCATTTGAAAAAATTGGGCTTGACTTCATTGGCCCAATTTCACTAGCCTCTAATAACAAAGAGTATATTTTGGTATGTATAGACTATTTGAAAAAATGGGTTGAACTCAATGCATTACAATTTGTAAGAGATGGTAATTCATCTAAGTTCTTATATGAAGACATATTTACAAGGTGTGGAGTACCTATAGAAATTGTCACTAATCAAGGTCCTCAGTTTTCTCTTGAGCTTATTTATCAATTGGTTAAACAATATTCAATTAGACATAGAAAATCAACACCTTATCATCCCCAAGAAAATTGGCAAGTGGAGATTACAAATATACAAATTGAGAACATTCTAACCAAAACAATGCAAAATCATAGAAAGGACTAGGCATCGGGATTATTTGAAGCAATGTGGGCCTACATAGCATGCAAAATAACTACAAGTTTCACACCTTATGAATTAGTCTATGGGAAACCAACTTTGCCAATAGAGTTTGAGTACTAAACACTTAGGACAGTAGTGGATTTAGGAATGGATTTGATAGAAGAACAAAAAGAAAGGTTACACAGCCTAAATGGATTGGATGAAATTATAATGGAGGCCATGCATCATATAGAGATTATTCAAAAACATAACTAAATGGCATAATCAATTTATAAAGGCCAAAGATTTCATTGTAGGTGACTAAGATTTACTATATGATTCCAAATACAAAGACCACAAAGCTAAGTTATATTCAAGATGGTTGGGAACCTATGAAATTTAACAGGTGTTTCCTAATGGAGTAGTCAAGTTATAAACTATAGACACAATTAGATTCACATTACTGGTGAATGGACACAAATTGAAGATATATAAATAACTAGTTTAGATTGTGTTGGATGTTGTGGTTGCATTGCTGATATGTGGTTGTCATTGATGTCAAGACTATTAGCATTGGTGATGCTTAAGGCTGTATATATCGAGGATATTGAGAAAATTATAAAAATATATATTGCAAACAGCTAGTGAAGCTGAGAAATTTAGAGTGGTGGTAAGTGTTGTAAGTTGATAATAAGGTGGTGTGCACTAGAGGGTTTGTAGCTCAATCTATCTAGTATGTTCTTGAAATTTTCAGTGGTACACATCAAGAATTGAGAAAGTTAGGAAATCCTATGCTCCTACAGTCATTATGTCACTATAGTAGGTGTTCTTGGATAAAGAGGATGAAATTTTGGAAATCCCAGTCATTGTGCATGTTCCCATGACATTCATTGATGAGTCTAGGTCATGATCTATCAGTTCTATACGTCCACATTGATCAGAGTGTTCGTTATCGGAGATTTTTCTGATGTGTGCTCAATTTTTCATGTTCTTGGTTGACATATTGGTGATAGTGTGTTGCGGATCCATGAGGATTAATCTTTTATTTTTTGGCATGTTTGAAGGTTTTTATTTGAGTCCTCACTATGTTGTGACCGAATTATATTGGTGAACATTAATATTTATTTATGTATTGAGGCCGACAGTTGCAATTTATTATTTATTTGTGGTCAATAGAGTAGTTGATGTAAATTCATGTGGAGGATATATAAGAGTGATTTTTATCCTCATTTTGAGGTAATGCTCGGGAGTGTGTGTGATATACACGCATGAATAAAGGTCACATCATCTAGGAGTAGAGCAGAGTGTGAAGAAGGTTGAGTGAAGTGTAATTGTGACTAACCAAAACTATAATCAGGCTTCTGAAGAAACTAATTTCTCTGTTCATGTTCATCAGATGGATTTAATCTGATTATTGTATGTAAGGCAGTGAGCGTTCCTCTGAGCAGTATGCTCTAGGCAATGTGCCTGAATGCAAGTGCATTCCATATTCATTCTTCATTATACTTCTAATAGGGTATAATCTTGTGGACTAACATCCACCATGGTTTTTCCCCTAACAGGTTTTCCACATATAAAATCTCGGTGTTCATATGTCTCTCATATGTTATTGATTTATGCTTGCACTGTTAATTATCAAATCTATGATTAAAGGTTGATTAAATTTGAATAAGTTTAATTTTCATAACAACTGATTCATCCCCCCTCTCAGTTGTTTATCCTTGTTTTTCCAACAATTGGTATTAGAGCTAGTTCCTCTGAAGAAACCTAATAGCTTGAGGTGATCCAAGATGGCATCATACAAGAAGGACAGTCCTAGATTCGATGGTGCAAACTACTCTTTATGGAAAGTCAGAATGGAGTTTCATTTGAAGTGCATTGGTGAACCTTTCTGGAAGATCACACGGAGTGCATATAGTATTCCTTAGAATGGTCTATCCTCTGAAGATGAGATCAAGCAAGCAGAAGCTAATACCAGGGCTATTGAAGCATTGTTGAATGCCCTGATAGATTCAAAGATGACAAATGTGATAGGACTGAAGACTGCACTTGAGATTTGGAAAAATTTGGAGACATTGTATGAAAGAGATGCACTAGTGAAAAGTGCTAAGCTACAAAGTTTAAAAGGCAAGTGGGAAGACATGAAGATGATTGAAGATGAGAACATCCTCTCTTTTTCTCAAAAGATAAATGAACTAGTGATGAGCATTAGATGTGCCAGTGCAACCTTGGATGAAGAAGAAATTATGGCTGAGATACTTAGATCTATGCCTCCCTCCTACAAAACAAGAGCTCATGCTATTCATGAACTCAGGACAGTGACAAATGTGACAAAAGACATACTGATTGGAAAACTTGTTGACTTTGAGTTAAGTGAATTTGGTGAATCTACTCCTAAGACAGAGTCTACATTCAAAGCTACTATATTTGAAAAAATCCAACAGAGATACAATCAAGGAGAGAGTTCCAAAAGAACATTCAAATATGAAGATGAGATGAAAAATATTGAAGAGGAAGAAAAAGAATTAGAAGAACTAGAAGCATTGATTGTGAAAAGAGAAGCCAGAGGTCATGGTAAGTACAAAGGAAAGTTACCTATCAAATTTTTTTCCTGCAGTAAGATAGGTCATTTTGCATCAAGATGTCCTCAAAGATTTTCTAAGTACAAACTTGAGAAGACTGGATTTCAAAAGAAATGCTATTATGCTGAAGAAGGTGTTATTGATGATGAATCTGATAAAGAAACTGGAAATGAAGATGAATGGGTATTCATTTCTATCAAAGAAAATGGTTAGGTGTCCACCGAATCTGCTAGTAATGTGAATGTTGAGAAAGCTCTTTCAACAAAAATTGAAGAAAAGGATGGGTGGGTAATTGACAGCGGATGCTCACATCATATGATTGGTGAAAAAACAAATTTTGTAATCTTGGAAAACTATGATGGTGGTGTTGTAAGATTTGGAGACAACACTTCTGGCGTAATTCATGGCAGCGACACTATTTCTTTTGGTGGTAAACATAATATTGATGATGTTCCTTTTGTAGAAGGTTTAAAGCATAATTTGTTGAGTGTTGGATAGATGGTAGACAAGGGTTACAATCTTCATTTCAAGGATGGTAAGTGAAAAATAAGACGAAGTTCTAGAAATATGATTGCTTCAAGTACAAAGACAAAAGGTAATATTTTTCACTTGACTACTGCTAGTGAAAGTTGTTTAATTGCTTAAATTGATGCAAGCTGGTTATGGAATAGGAGGTTGTGTCATGTGAAATTTGATAAAATTGTCAAGATAATGTCTACTCAAGCAATCAGAGATCTTCCTAAGTTAATGCAACCTACTAACACTATGTATAATGAATGCCAGATGGGAAAATAGACCAGAAATTCTTTCTGAAGCAAACAGTACAACTCTAATGGAATACTTGACTTGATACATACTGATCTATGTGATCTATCTAGAATCAGAAGTCTTCAAGGTGAAAGGTACTTTATGTTTCTTATTGATGATTACTCTAGAATGATATGGGTTGCTTTCTTAAGATAAAAACATGAAGCATTAGAAAAGCTCAAAAGCTTCAAAGCTATGGCAGAAAATGAGACAGGTCAGAAGATCAAATGCCTAAGAATAGACAAAGGTGGTGAATTCACTTCCTGGGAATTCAATTCTTTATGTGAAGAGCACATTATCCAAAGACAATTTTCTACTCCCTAGACCCCTCAACAAAATGGAGTTGTTGAAAGAGAGAATATAATCGTTCAAGACATTGCTAGAACCATGATGTTGGAAGAAAAAATTTCTCATTTCTATTGGAGAGAAGTTGTAAGTACTATTGTGTATACCATTAATCGGGTGAATGTCAATAGTAACTCTGGTAAGACTCCTTTTGAGCTATGGTTTGGTTATAAGCCTACTGTGGAATATTTCAAAAAAATTGGAAGAAAATGATACATCAAGAGAGATGGTGATATAGGAAAATTTGATGCTAGAACTGATGAAGGAATCTTTTTACATTACTCTACTAAGAGAAAAGCTTATCGGTGCTTTAATAAAAGGTTGAAGAAAATGGTTGAAAGTGAAAATGTCAAAGTTGATGAAGATATTTTTAGACCATCCAGATGTAGTGGATATGATTCAAATGATCAACATGATAGTAATAACAATGGAAATGATGTTCAGACACAGAATCAACTTCAAATTGTTTCGGTGAACCAAGAGAATCAAGAAGCATAAACTAGCAGAAGTGTAGAAGAAAGAACACAAGAACAAGAAGTCATAGAAAATCCTAAAAGTCCCAAGTACATGAGGCAAAATCATTTTGATAGTTAGATCATAAGAGATAAGAGGAAAGGTGTGAAAACTAGAAGAAGAATTTTAGAAGAATATTGTCTAATTTCCAAAACTGAGCCTAGCAATATCAATGAAGCATGCAAAGATGAATATTGGATGGAAGCCATGAAAGAAGAACTAATGCAGATAGAGACAAATGATACATGGGATCTTGTTCCTAGACCTTAGAACAAAAATATGATTGGAACCAAATGGGTTTTTCGGAGTAAACTAAATGAACAAGGTGAAGTGGTTAGAAACAAAGCAAGACTGGTTTGCAAAGGGTACTCATAGATGGAATGTATTGATTTTGAACAAACTTGAGCTCCTATTGCTAGAATTGAAGCTGTAAGATTATTTATTGCTTATGGTACTTTCAAGAATTACAAAGTCTATCAGATGGATGTAAATTCAGCATTTCTAAATGGTGAGATAGAAGAGGAAGTCTATGTTGAATAACCGGATGGATTTCAACTAACTGACAAAGAAAACATGGTATGTTGATTGAAGAAATCTCTATATGGACTTAAGCAAGCCCCTAGAGCTTGGTATGCTAGATTGGATAAATACTTGTTGAAACTTGGATTCAATAAAGGTACTACTGATAGCAATTTGTATTTCAAGTTGGATCAGAATAGAGAATTGATCATTGAATTCTTCGTTGATGACATTATTTTTGAAAGTAATGATGATTTGTGTATGAAGTTCTATGATGAAATGAAAAGTGAGTTTGAAATGCCAATGATAGGAGAGATAAAATTCTTTTTAGGACTGTAAATCACTCAACTAGATGATGGGATTTTTGTATCTCAGTCTAAATATGTAAAAGAGTTACTAAAAAAGTTTGGCATGGAAGACTCAAAGCCAGTTGGTACACCTATGATAACCGGATGCAAACTTACATAGAATGATGATTCTCCTAAAGAAAATCAAACAAGATATAGGTCAATGATTGGTGGATTACTCTATTTGACTCAAACTCAGACCAGGCCATATATAATGAATGTCATATGCATGGTTGCTAGATATCAAGCTAATCCTAAAGATTCTCATGTGACTATTGTGAAAAGAATCTTCAGATACCTGAAAGGGACAGTTGATCTTGGTCTTTGGTATCCTAGGGATGATGATCTTATCCTGAGTAATTTCACTGATGTTGATTGGGCAGGAGATGTGGATGATAGGAAGAGTACCAGTGGCGGTGCATTCTTCTTAGGAAAGAAGTTGGTATCTTGGCTAAGCAAAAAGCATAATTCCTTTTCATTATCTACTACTGATGAAAAATATATTGATGTTGCAAACAGTTGTACTCAAGTATTGTGGATAAAGTAGATGTTGAGAGATGTCAGAATTGAGCATGAAGAACCCATTGCCATATTCTGTGACAATTCGAGTGCCATAAATATTTCTAAGAATCCATTGTTGAATTCAAAGACAAAGCATATATCCATCAAATATCACTTCTTGAGAGATAAAGTAAGTGACAAATAAATTAAACTAGAGTATATACCTACTAAGGAGAAAATTGTAGACATCTTTACTAAGCCATTGCCTAAGGATACTTTTGAGTATCTCAGAGGCAAGTTAGGGGTGATTTCCCCTCTTGATCAAAACTAAGTGATGAAGGTCCTTGCATCGGTCCATGAATTCATATCCATATCCTATTCCAAATTGATGTTGTGGTGGTTGCTACTCAGAGGGAGTAGTTAGATGTATTAAATATGAGGATCAGATAATGTGTACCTTTTCCATTGATGTCAAAGGGGGAGAGAAACAATGTGAAAAACATGAGAGAAGAATAAAGTGGAAGAAGATAACAGGAAAATAGTGCACAATCTAAGGGGGAGATAATTGGAAGAGCTAGTTGGGTTGATGGTATTTTTCACATCATGTGTTGTCATCAATGCCAAAGGGGGAGATTGTTGGATGTTGTGGTTGCATTTCTAATATGTGGTTGCCATTGATGTCAACACTATTAGCATTGGTGATGCTTAAGGTTGTATATATAGAGGAGATTGAGAAAATTGTAAAAATATATATTGTAGACAACCAGTGAAGCTGAGAAAGTTAGAGTGGTGGTAATTGATGTAAGTTGATAATTAGGTGGTGCACACTAAAGGGTTTGTTGCTCAATCTATCTAGTATGTTCTCCAAAAGTTTCAGTGGTACGCATCAAGAATTGAGAAAGTTAGGAAATCATATGCTCCTACAGTCATTCTGTCACTATAGTAGGTGTTCTTGGATAAAGAGGATGAAATTCTATAAATCTCAATTGTTGTGCATGTTCTTGTGACATTCATTGATCAGTCTAGATCATGATCTATCAGTTTTGTATGTCCACATTGATCAGAGTGTTTGTGATCAAATATTTTTCTGATGTGTGCTCGAGTTTTCATGTTCTTGGCCGACATGTTGGTGATAGTGTGTTGTGGATCCATGAGGATTAATAATTTATTTTTTGGCATGTTCGAAGGTGTTTATTTGAGTCCTCACTATGTTGTGACTGACTTATGTTGGTGCACATTAATATTTATTTATGTATTGAGGCCGAAAACTATAATTTATTATTTATTTGTGGTCGACAAAGTACTTGATGTAAATCTGTGTGGTGGATATATAAGAGAGATTATTTTCCTCATTTTGAGGTAATGCTCAAGGGTATGTGTGATGTACATGTGTGAATAAAGGACAAATAATTTAGGAGAAGAGCAGAGTGTGAAGAAGGTTGAGCAAAGTGTATTTGTGCCTAACTAGAACTATAATTAGGCTTGTGAAGAAGCTAATTTCTCAGTTCATGTTCATCAGATGGATTTAATCTGAATATTGTATGTAAGGAAGTGAGCCTTCCTCTAAGCATTATGCTCTAGGTAGTGTGCCTGAATGCAAGTGCATTCCTTATTCATTCTTCATTATACTTCTAATAGGGTATAATCTTATGGACTAACATCCACCATGTTTTTTCCCCTAACAGGGTTTCCACGTATAGAATCTCGGTGTTCATATGTCTCTGATATGTTATTGATTTATTCTTGCACTATTAATTATCAGATTTGAGATTAAAGGTTGATTAAAGTTGAATAAGTTTGATTTTGGTAACAATTGATTCACCCCCCCTCTCAGTTGTTTATCCTTGTTTTGCCAACAGATAGATGATTTTCTTCTTTCTCTAATGCATCTATCTAGTCAAAACAATGGTTCAAATACAGATAATCTATCACAAGATAACAACTTAGCAGTAGATATATGGGTTCTCACAGTGCCTCATTAGATGACCTAAAAATTTCATCTCCTGAGGTTACTCAGGTATAAATTATTATCCCATTCTTTTATGCCCACACAACATAATTACTACGATTCACAATTTTCTTCCAAGTATGCTTCACACTACTGAAGGGAATTGTAGTGTTATGCCTTGCATAACCACCCCATCTTTTGCCTTGGTCAAAATGGGTCCCCCTTTGTGTTTTTATCTTTTGTTGTTTTTCAAACAAAGTCTGGAGTATTTTGCTTCCAACACTTTGTTTAATTTTGGTTTAGTTGATGGAATCGGAGTCGGAACCAAATCAGGTTCTGAAACTTCTTTCAAAACTCATTCCAACCCCCATCCCGGCACTCTTTATTTTTGACCTTTTGTTTTGTCTTTATCGGAGCCGGAGCCGGAGTGGACTTTAAGTTGGTGTTTATTAAAAATTGGAAAATCAAGATCCATCCCATCTCCGCCTCTGCTTTTTCAACTTTGGTTTTAGACTAAGTCCTTGTCTTAATTTTTATTATGTCGGTCTTTTATTTTACTTTGTGTTTGGTTTTGTTTTGTCCTTTGTTGGCAGACCCGAAATCGGAATGGGAATGAAGTTGGGAAATTCCTTAAGTTTCCGAATCAATTTCCATTCTGATTTCGCTCCCGCCATTTCTTGGTCATTGACTTTTTATTGAAGTCGCACTGTAGTGAAATGTTTGTTCTTCTCCAGTTCCAACTCCACTTAACTGCATTTAATGTGTTAATAACAGCTGCCATGCGCAGGTAGAAACTCTAATTTTTACCTTCATTAGGGATTAAACACATTATTATTATCATTGTTAAAGAAATCAAAAAGTGAAATAGAGCAGTTGCGGAGTCCATCTGAGTCAATCGATTGATGGAGGAGGAGATAATTTCTTTCGAATCAATTCAGAAGGTTAGCTAGGTTTTGTGTTTGAGGTAGGGTTCCTATTCTCATTTTTTATTTATTTGCTTTCGTGTTTTCTGTTCATATTGTTTGATTTAGATCTCTAGGCAGGTTCGCTTTCTTGAATTTTTGTGTTTGTTTTCTTTCTTTGTTTATTTGATGTTCTCGATTTTGTTTTATGTTTGTGTTTGTGGTTTTATAGTGAGTTAGGGCACGGTTGTTTTCACGTTTTGTCGTGATCACATCGTGCTGTGTTAGGTTTTAAATGTGTAGATTTAATTAGGGTTTTCACAGTGAGGTAGATTAAATCTAGGTTTTTACAGTGAGTTAGGGTTGGTAGAATTTGGTTTTTACTTAGGATTTTATTGCGCATTCATTTGGTTAAATTAGGAAGGGGTTAAATCTGTGCCCTAGTTTTATATCGTGTTTTCTAGGTTAGGGTTTTATGCATTTCTGTGATCACATTTTAAAATGATTAAAATATGATGCCCTAAAATACAGTCGTCCCCACGGTCATATGGGCATGGTTGATTTTAGGCTATATTTTAAGCCTTATTTCTTTTAATATGACCTTAGTCTTTAATCATGAAGTTATGCGTTGAATTGATAAAATCGTTGATGACGTCATGGTTAACATAGCCAGAAGTGGGATCGGAATTGATTTAGGTTTTGTTGGATGTGTTTTATGTTTAGTGTTAATTTCATTTTCCATCCCGTCTCCGACTCCGCTTATAGTAAGAAGCTTTACTTCATAAAAATGTTAACCTAGGTGGAAGTAGAAGCGGAACCGAAACAGAATATGAAAATAGAAAATCTGAAGGAAACCAAATCAGTTTCCATTTCGGTTCTGGTTTTGATCACTATTTCACTTCCGACTCTGAGCCCACTTCTTGCTAACAAAATGTCAGTAACAGTTTTTGCTCCAAGCCCAACAATATGATGAAAGAGGATTATTTAAGATGTTTGCTGCCTGGTTCTGCCTCCGATGTATGTTTGAAAGGTATGAGTTTAAAGACACATTTTGAGATGTTTATTCAAGAATCTAATTAGAGGTTTTGTTGCAGGAAAATCTAAGAGGATGTCGGGAACATTAGGAGAAGCTTCCCAAAGAAACCAGCCTATAGGAACATCAAAGGCAGCACCTAAACCAAAGAAGATCAAGCCAGAACAGTTGCCTTATCCCTTGAGGTATAATCATAGGAGTCCTATTGTGAAAGTGAGCAAAGTAGAATCAGATTGGTCAGATATCATCGACACAAACCTGGGCCGGTACAACTTTGAGGAGGCATATACTGACACATTCAATGTGGATGTGACACCTAGAACCAAAAGAATTGTTGATTCTGGTTTGGCTCATATCACCCTATTTCCTCTATCAATCCAGTGCTCGGAGTTAATCTTGATAGCAGCCAGTGCCTACAATCCTGCTACCAGACAATGCATAGATTCACAAAACAATGTAATCATTGATCTTATTCCTCAAGCATTGCAAAGTATATTTAATGTCCCAGATCCTAAGAACTTGGTGCAGTTGGATGAGGCAGAGGCCTTGGAGAAATATAGTAAGTATAAGGAATTTAATAAGTCTCATTTGAACAAAAAATGGTTGAAGACGGAGAAGAAGTCTCTAACCAAGCTTGCAGTCCAACCAAAGAGGGTAGATTTCTACAAAGAGGTATCAGATTTAATAATGATGTTGTCTAGGGCTTTTGGGAAGAGAGATGCCTTTCATTTCAAGGAGTGGATGTTTCCCTTCATCCAGACAATCTTAAATGGATCCCAACAGTTTGATTATCCGATGATTGTATCAAATTCTATTCATGATCAACTGACCAGCATCAGGGAGACTAAATGCTTCTTTATGACTTCTTACATCATGTATGCAGCAGCAAGGTTGGGTATCTTCCCAAGTTTAAACAGAGTAGGGATAATGGGAGTGTTGGATGGATAGAAGAAGGTGTGGGAACATTATAACTAGTTGTCTCTATAGGTTGCTGAGACTCAATTCAGAAGAGTTAATGATGCATTCATATATGTACTCATTAACCAACTCAACGGAGATGTAGGGTACAAGTTGAGTCAAGAAGCCATGGCATTTATTGCTAAATGGGGATGTTGGTATATTCAATACCCCAAGTTTACATATTTCAGGTTCGTTGGTTTTGAAGGCCATCCACATTTGCTTCCAAGGTGTTGCAATAATAGGATAGTATTGATGGAGTTTGTATATCAAGCTCTTGGAGTTAATGCTCGGTTTGGTTTAAAACATAAGACATGATGTCACAAGTTCCCCATGAAGTTGGGTGAGTATAGCTGTTAGAATTTGGTAGGAGCAAAGGTGGTCTATAGTGAGCTGATATAGTTAAAGTTAGGTTTATACACAGCTCGTAAGTATTTTGACCCGAAGGGTAAGATGAATGTCTTGTTGCCTTTTGCGTTTGACAAGCATTTCAATTTATTAGAAGATTTCTGGAGTGACCAAAAAGATGAGTATGATTTGAGGAAAAATAATTATGAAAGACTACCTATTGCACTCATGTTAGAATTTGGAGTCAAGAATGACATTCCTGACACATTGGTGGATGATGGAGTTGTATTGGATCCATCTTATGAAGCTTTGAACATTGGACCTAAAAGTCTGGATCCAATTGACTGGGATAGTGAGGAAACTATTGATATTAAGCAGATAGGAAGAGCAATCTTGGATAGAAGTGTTCAATGGTTGGTTCTAAGAACCAAAGCTCCTCAAGGACCAGCTCCTAAAAAGGGGAAAGGGTATAAAAGTCTCAAAATAAAGATGCCTCCTAAGGAGCCTTTGGAGTTCCTTCCTCCAGACATTGAAGAAATCGAGCTTGAAGCAGCAGTTGATGAAGCAGAAACACAAGAAGGAGATGCTCAAATGGGATTGGTTGTTTCAACACCTACATTAGTTGAATCTTCCACACAAGTACCACTTGCAAAATAGTAGAGTGAAGAAGTTCAAAAAGGGGCTCTTCGTAGTATGGTTCAAACTACAAAGGTAAAAGAAGTGGAGAGGGTAATTCATGATGTTGGAACATATTCAAACGAGACTGTGTCAGAGAAGGATGTGCAAGAGAATATGCCTCTAGAGGAGGATTTTGAACAGGCAATGACACAAGAGGAGCAGTGGGCATTGTTTGAAGAAGGTAGGAAGGTTGTTGAGGAGCAAGCTAAAGAAATAGAAGAGTAAAAGTTAATGGATGCCAAGACACAAGTCGATGTCATACTACAGCAGCAACAAATTGAAGCTAAGTCAAGAGTTGATGAAGTAGAGAGGCAGAAAAGGCAACAAGAACATGAACTCAAGGTTAAAGAAGAAAATGATAAATTAGAATTAATACAAAAGATTCATGACCTTGAGGAAGAGAAGGCAAGACACTAGAGGGAGAAAGAAGTCTTGGTTTGCAGGCTAAAGCTTGTAGAGGAAGCTCACCGAAAGGAAGAAGAAGTAGAATGGTTAAGAAAGGAAAAGGATACTGAAGAGCTAGTTAGAAAGCAACAACAAGAAGAAGAAAAGGCAGAAAAGCTTAAGGCTTTAGAGGTAGAAAGACTAGAGAAAGAAAAACTAGAGGCTTTAGAGAAAGAGAAACTGGAAAAAGAAGCTCTAGAGAAAGAAAAATTGGATAAGGAAAAACTGGAAAAGGAAAGATTGGAGAAAGAAAAGCTAAAGAGAGAACGATTGGAGGAAGAGAGGTTGAAGAAGGAAGGAGAAGATAAGAAGATACAGGAACAAAAAGATAGGGAAGAGGCTAAAAAGCTTGCACAAATGCATGTGGTGCAAGAACAACAAGAGGAACCAAGGGTTGATTCTCAACCCCAAGTAAATGTGCAACCACCTTCTACTACTACTATTGCTTCTTCTTCCAATGTGATGACTACTGCTCCATGTACTTCCACTTGGCTAAAATTGGACCTATAGAAAAGAACAGTAACACCTTCACAACCTCTCAATTGGGAGGATATGTTGAAGGAGATTGAACAAGAGAGGCCTAAAAAAAGGGCCAAGATCCTACACTCCACTAGGCTCACGGACAAGGGAGAGATTGTTGCTGAGTGTGCCATACCGATGACAGAAAAGGAGGTAGGATACATGTAGTTAACAGATCATCAATTGAGTGTTGTTAACTTGGGAAGGCCTACCAAAAATCAACAGATGAATCTAATTGATGTGGTAGCTTCGACAACCAAGTCAAGAATGTTAAAGGATAAACAGAAGAAAGATGAGCTTAAGGCTCAATTAGATCAATTGCATTCCTTTTTGAAAAGTGTCTCTTCTCCAAGATCACAACAGGTAGCTGCTATTGAGACTCCAATTTTGCTGAGTAAAAATGAGGTAGATGATTTAGTACAGGTAAGGGGCAAAGCGGAGATGTTAGACAGGTGGGTTGACAAGTTAAATCAAGAAGTAGGTGAAGTTTTAGTTGAAGGTTTTGAGGTTCACAAAGGGATAGAAGAGTTGATAGGGGAAATGCATCAATATATTGAAGCATTGGAGAAGCAGGAAGAGGAATATAAAGAGTATAATCAGAAATTGGAGAAGTTTAGTACATTGCCTTTGACTAATCTTCTTGAGCAATCAATACTTGAGGAAGATAATAATTATTTTGTCGAAAAGACCTCTCGTATACTCCGATTCAGAACAAATTTCTTGTGCAAACATAGAAATGAAGTCCAAGATTCCTTTAAGGATCTAACCGAACAATTTGAGGAGTTGGAGGCAGTCATTGCTATTATAGTAGATGTTAATATACTAACAAAGGAAGGCCTACCTTTGAGCTAGATAAAAGAGAAATGGGGTGAAAGGTTTAAAGGACTCATGTAGAAAGGAGACGATGGTGAAGATTTGATGATAGATCGACTGATGGATGTCAAAGAAGAGATTTGACAAAGATAAAAGATATGAGAGAGGGTTTGTTGCAGCAGAATTGGAGCGAATTAAATTTGAAGATAGTTGGGATGATGGGCCAGAATTAGATGTATTAAAACAAGTCTTCGCTAGTTATGACAAGTTTATTGCAGACCCAACTTCACATGCATAAATTTCTTGCATGCATATCTTTCTTCTTCTTTGCATAGTGCATGCAACACTAGCAGTTTTTGAAGCGCATGACTTCCCTTTTTCTCTTCTATTTTTTGTTCTCTAGTTTAACTGAATGTCTAATGTAAGAACTCAAGATCAAATTGATCTGAGTTTCCAAGAGACTTTTAGTTCCTAACAAGGCGGATCAGCTTAAAATAGAAGTGGAGTTCGAATTTATATATCTATAAATACCCTTTGGGTATCATATTGTAAGGGTCGGCTAATAGAGAATAGAATTGGCCACCTAATATTAAGAGAAAGAATTTTGTAGTAATTACAGAGATACATTGTTATTTGATATTTTACAGTTAAATAAAATTACAGGTTTATGCAATATGGTGTTAAAATTGAGTTTTACTTGATAAGGTTGATAAGTTATAATCTATCTGTATGCCAGTGATTGTGCTGAAGCATGATTGTTTCTTATGTGATGAAAGTCATTAGAAGAAGCTATATTTAAGGATTATCTTGTTAGATTATCATTGGATTAAATTTGTTGAAGTATGTTGATCTATGATCTTGGAAATGAATGAATGTGTGTTCTTTTAAAAATCTTTGAAATCGTGGTGATAGGAAAATTGAAATAAGCACCTTAGATGCATACAATGGTATAGATTATTCTGTGAATTGTATCATGCTTTGGTTTTATTGATCTGATTAGAAGAACATTCATTGTTGAAGGTATATGTTTGGATGTTAGATGATTTTTGTTCATGTTTACTAGTTTACCCTCTGATCTATCTTTTTATTTTTTTTGAAAACCCCTTGATTTACTAAAAATAGTTCGGTAAAATGAGTCATTGCTTGCATTCTTTGTTACCAGCATAGGCCCCTTAAATATTACAGTTGCATGGACCAATTGGGTGACACCAGACAGTTGAGAACCAACTACCAGGACCTTGGGAGTTAGGCTACTATATGTTGTCTTTCTTTTTCAGGAGAAATAGAGTAGAAATATTTTGTTTTAACATTGTTTGTGTCATTTTCACCATCAACATGTAGCTTAATGTATTAAAGTTGCTACAATCTAGTTTAGGACATGTTGCAGTAGGGACATATAGGTTAATACATAGGAGTTTTCAAAGTTTAGTTTGAGACCTATTGCAAAAGGTACCTGCAACACTATTTATTAGAACATTTAAAAATTTGCACCAACTTACTTGCAGTTCATCACCTTTTACTCTAGTTTTTCCCACACATGTAGCACTAATTCTATCATATCAGTACATGCAACATCCTCATTCCATTACACATTTCCATTTTGAAATTTCTAGCATTCAAACTATCACTTCAAATACCATCATCTGTACATTTTGTTTCATTTCATTACATGCACTAACTAATCATTCATTTCACCATACATTGGAATTAACTCTTGTCAAATCAATATCATATTGCAGACACTCTTCAATTTTTCTCACACGTACAGATTTATGTTAATCACATCTGATAGGTATGTACACGATACTACCATAATAATCTTAGATTTCTAAAGCTTTCATTATGTATTTTCCTTAAATTTTACATGCTATCTATTCATTACATTTATTTCCATACTTTCCAATCATACCCTTCACCTATTTCACATGAATTTAAGTGAGGTCACTTCAAAACTTAAGTTGGGGGTGGGGTAATATGTTGAAATGAACAAGACAACTGAGAGGTGGGGTAGATCAGTTGTAGAAATTTATACCTTCAAAACCCTCAATAGTAATTAGATCCACAAGCATTCATTAAACCCCTATTCTGTTAGTTTGATTAAACATGTAATGCAGATAAAAGGAACTGAAATCACAACACCATACACATATGAACACTGGATTTATGTGAAAAACCCAATGAGGGAAAAACCTTGGTGAGGATTAGCTCACAATATAATAAATTCCAAAACAAAATACAAAGGCTCACTATCAAAATAGGACACACTATCCATAAGGGCTCACATCCAAGGCACACTACCACAGAAAGAATACAAGAAGATAGAAGAATAATGTTACACAAATAAACACTTATCAATGCAACAAGGAGTCCACCACAATTGCTCACACACTTTCACAACCGCATATGAAAGATATTTGATTCCTTCAGCTCACTACCTTCGGAACCCTAACATGAAATTTGCACTGCTCTACTCAAATTCCTATCTCATTACACTTCACTCACAACAATCTCACATCTATCTTGCTTCTTACTCTTTTGTAATATCTCTTGCATCCACACCATATATATTTATATGAACCTCTTCTTTAAAAACTTTCTCCAATGTTATACACTAGCTATTATACATTCAAATTTGAAATAGGTTGCCACCCAAACATTCCCGCAGTGGATAGGAATGAAAGGTGACCTACGTAAATATTTAATTAGGACCCAAATATATCCCAACACACTTCAACACACTTCTACAAGCCTAGCATGTAGTGTTAAAACACAAGGTTGGCCAATACCCATGCAAAACATCATAGACATTAAGTACATGCTTCCTTAGATCAATCTAATAGTTTTAGACAGCATAATTCACTTGAAATCAATCTAGAACAATCCATGAATTACTTAAGATTCATCAACCACTTCAACTATTCTTTGCATCAACAACTACTTCAATTCAAGATAACTGATAACCCTTGTTTGCATACTGATAAAAGAAACTTACAGTGTAATGCACAAAATCAAGTAAAAATTTGGACACAAAATGATAAAAGAATTATAAAAGAACTTCCTAAATCTCAACAACCTAAATCCAAATAGTGGAGAAATGCGAAGAAAATACATTTCTCCTGGCCCACAAAAAACATTACTGAACAGCTGATTCACACACTGGTGAAAATATCTCACATTGTAAAATGATCTAGAAGCCCAAAGTTTGGGTATAGCAACTACCAACAACCATGAAGAATAACTCAGATCTGCACAATCATATAATCAACACAAAAGAAATCTAGAGAACATCCCGGAGCACACACTAAATATCTGTACGACACTATTTTCTCTATTTGTCAAATTTTCTCAAAAGAACTTGGAGATCAAGTACCAGAGACATCATTTCAACACATCACTTCACTCTAACCCACTTCCATACATAGAAACATAAGGATAACTCCATATACTCACAACACTTCTTCAACATCTCAACTATACAAACAATTGACCTTCTTTATTACAATTTTCTCAATATCCTTGACATATAAAGTTAATAAGCAACCCTTAACACATAGTTGGCATCAATGAAAACACCAACTAGGTGACACAACTATTTGACATCAATGAAAACACTTTATACTTTCAACAATCTCCCTGTTGTGCATTTTTTGCACACACACGCCACCTGAGGTGGGAACCCTCTTTTCTTGCTTTGCTTTCTTGTCATCGCCGTAGGGTTTGGACTCCATCCCCTTAAGGGATAAGTCTCTTAGTTTTGGTCTTGATTCACCCATGTGCTTAATGATAAATCTGCATTTGAGATGCCTTTTGCAACATTTGGAAGATGGCTTTGCTCTTGGGAAATTGACCTGCACTTGAAATTTTGGACTTGGGGCACAAATTGACTAAGTATTAGGTGGGTTCGGTAATTATGAGGTACCTCAGATTACCCGAGACTCCCTCCGATCGAATAATCTGAGCTCCCTCAGATTACCTAAGTCCGGCTTCCCTTCGCATTTATGAGCTTTTAGGTTGTCCCATTGCACATTAATGATGTGCATTTCTTAAGTGGAGGGGTTTATATGTGGTGTCTGCCTATCATTTTTGTCATTATGCATTGTGTAAGCATTCGATTTTGAGGAGTCTCCCATCCAGTGCATCTCGCTAACAGAGGGTCGAGTGATTGGGCACAACAGGTGATCTTTCTTCGCTCCAATTTGGATTCCTTCACCCTCCAACGCACAAGTTCAAGGTAGGATTCTTCCTGTCGACATCCTTTCAGCTCGTTGTTCTTTTTTCATTTGCACTATTTTGTATTTCATAGAGGTTTCTTGGTGGATCTTGCTGTGTATGAGAATTTTGAGTGCTTGGGGACATTTGTTTTGGGCGTGTCTTTTGGGTATTTTATTCCTTTTGGTGTGTGTTTGGGGATATCGATGATTGAGGCCGGTTTGATTGAGGATTAGCAACGGGATTTGCAAAATTTCAAGGTTTATCGTTATGGGCTATGTTGTGTGTTTGATGATGAAGTTGAAGATGTCATCTCATTTTTGAAGGAACCCTAGTTTTCAAACCCTAGTCAAGAGTAAAGATTTTGGATGAGTGATATAAAACTTTTGGATTCTCGAATGAATTTGACTACATTGGTTTAGGAGAATAGAATCATTTCCATTCATCACGTTGGGGTAAAGAAATCTTGACACTTAGCATATTTTCAGGCACCTGTACTAAATCTCAGTAATTATGAGGTAGCTTAGATTTTCTGAGCTTTAATCCACCCAGAGAATCTGAGCCTCCTTGAATTACCTGAATCTGGAACACAACTAAAAGCCCAAACTGGAGGGGTGAATACTTAGAAAATTTTCGATCTCGCCCTCTCGCTCGATAAATTTGATCCCTCTCGGATTTCCCATATGATAGTTCACCCAGGTAATTTGAGGACCCTTGAAATGCCCGAGCTCTATTTATCAAGCCTCCAATGCATGGAAACAACTCTGATTTTGGGAATGAAAGCAATTTTCTCAATTCCTTCATGATTATCAAGGATTGAAGAAGATTCAATGCAACATCAACTTCATCCATTGAATTTCCAAATGACCTAAAGTAATTTTAAGTATAGATGGGACCAGTGTTGCAACATCTGAGGAATCTAAGCTTGCTCAGATTACTTGAGGTCTGACCTGGCTGAGGAATCTGAGCTTGCTCAGATTACCCGAAATCTTTCATGAGGTCTCCAATTTGAGTAATAATCATCAGAAGGCTTTCGTAACATGGTTTTATGATCATTACATGGGATCTTGATTAATTTGAGTAAATTTTATATGCATACATATTGTGTAGATGAAGTCTTTCAATAAAATTGCTTGCTTTACATTGCCATTGTAGTTTAACTTCTTATCATTTTGATTCGATGGCATTATTATTACTCATATGGAATTGGTATGATACACTATATTATTGTTTTCCATTTTGGTGATCTTGGTCCTTTCTAACAGATTCAAGAAGAACTGAGTCCCAACAAAGCATCTAAGTAAAAATTTTCTCTATTGCAAGAGGAGGTAAAGAAAAGGTCAGAAAGGATGAATTATGACTTCAAGGGCATATGACCTGAGTCCAAGATTGGCTCTGCTTGGTCAAAGATTGCAGATACAAACATAGGACATATTGATTATGATGATTTTCAACAGAGGATGTTTGGGAGTGCACCCACTTAGTTAGCACAGGTTATCACCAATACTGGATTGGTTCAAGCAGCGGGATTCCCACCGACACAACTTTTCCCAAAATTGGTCCTAGAATGTGCAAAGAATTATGACTCTAGAATGAGAATCATAATTGGCCCGCAAGGAAGAGTCATGGCAAACCTTACTAAATAATCCATTGCTGACGTGTTCAACATTGCCTCACATCTCAAGCTTCTTGAGGAAATTAACATTGGGGAAGCAATAAAGTTCTATGACCAAGACCCTAATAGGGCTTTGGAGATTATGAATAACTCCTAGATACTGAAACCTAAGCCCCACTTTTTGAAGTTTCCCAAACAGTTGCACAGGAGTGATTTCAAATAGGAATATCATGATATTATAACTCTTTTGGGTAGGGTCATGGGAGTTGAAGAGGCCCATATCTTTCATACATGGATATTTTACCCCATCACACAGATAGTGGCAAATAAGCATTATCATTGGGCTAGAATCATAAGCAATAACTTGGATGCCCAGTTGAGAAGTATGCAGGAGACCCATAGGTTTACAATGACTTCATATCTGGTCTATATGTTGGCACACAAGACTAAGTATAGGGGTCTCAGCTGCAAAGGGACTATTGGGAAAGATAAAATATGGGACATATACCCACAGTTGCAGCATAAAACAAGCAACTACAGAAGAGACAATGATGCATTCTTCATATATATATTCCTAGGTTGATACAAGATTCCCTTCACATTAGGATTTCCTCTGAGGCCATGGACTTGATCAAGCAATACGGTTAGTGGTTCATTCAATTTCAGAGATTCACATACATCTGAATACAAGGATCCCCTATTGTTCTGCTCATATTGCCGAGGTACCCCGCCAATAAGCTCCTGATGTTGGAAATAACAAGACAGATGGTTGGTTTTGAAGAAATTTTATAGCAAGAGATGAAAAAGAAGGGGTTGGCAGCTAAATTCCCCTTGAGAATTGGAACTTTGGAAGCCTGTCCTTCTATTCAGAGTGCCTCTCATTCAGAAAAGGAAATGGCATAGTTTGAGCTATATTCTCACATAAGTAGAAGCAGGTTTGATCCATATGGTAGAGCTATGAAGCAAGCAAACAGAGAGTCCAAGCACAAGGATCATATTGAGGATTACTGGGTTAACTATCAATATGAGTTTGAAGCAACAAGAAGAAGATTCTCAAGGTTGTCTTTGAAGTCAATTACATTGTACAAATTTGCAGAAGTGATTGATCAGGTACAGGAGGATGATGTAGACTTGCTCCAACACCATGATTTTGAACCAAACGGGAACATGCCCTTGCCTCCAATCAACTGGTCATAAGAATAAATAACAGATTTAGACCAAGTTACTGCTCTAGTTAGAAGTACTCAAGGCTATGGGTGAAGCATAATATATTGGAGTTGGAGGCAGATGCCACCAAACTTACATATGATTTGATGGGGGTCTAGAATCCCAATCTGAAGAGGAGATTGAACTTGATAAAGGAGAGGATACTGATGAGGCTCACAAGGAGGATATCCAAGAAGAGGAGAGACCTATGTCAATAAAGAGGAAAACCAAGAGTCAGACACAAGTCAGACGAGGAGAGAATCCCTCCCCTAAGACAAAAAAAGGTCCCTGAGGCTAGTATTACAACTGAATAGGGAGAAGCTTCATATCCTGTGAAGAAAAGGAAGTTAGTTACAAAAAGATAGAAGGCTTCTAAGGCAAGGAAGAGTGAGGCAACCACTGATGCCCCTTCTTCAGAAAAGGTTGTTGATGTGGAGAGTTTAGGGGAAAATCCCCAAGTATATGTCAGAAGAAGCTCCCCAAAACATAGGGTATCTACTATTAAGGAAATGAAAGATGCGGAAGAGGAGGTGTAGAATGAAGAGGCACCTACTGATGATGTTGAAAATAGAGAAACTATAGGAAATAATTCTCCTCCCCTCTCTCCTCATTTGCAAATTCTAGAAGAAGTTTCCCACAAAGAGGGAAATATATCGAATAATCCTAGGCATGATGAGGTTGAGGACGAAGAAATTTCTACTCCTAATAGTGGAGAATGGAGGAAGTTCATACAAGAAATGAATCAATCCACCTTCGAAGCAAAGGAAAAGAACATGGAGTCTGAAGTGGTACAAGAAAAGCCACCTAAGTCTCCAGAAAAGGTAGTAATTGAAGAATTGAAAGATCAACTGGAGACTCAGAAGAATGTTGAAGAAAACGTGGTTGATAGCCCAAATAGAGAAATATCTATAGAGAATTCCACAGCCCCAGAGTGGCTAGATAAAAGGCTTAGCAAGAATCCAATAATTATGCAAGAGGAAGCCCCGAGCTGGGACAAATTGCTTGAAAAATGGGGGCAACCTAAGTAGAGGAAAAGGGCCAAGACTATCTCAAGAATTTTGAGAGATGAATCTAACAATAGGGTTATCCATGTTGTTGTGCATGGAAATGATAAGTTCAAGGATGAGGTCATGCCCTCTGACTATAAGGTCCAAACCATTAACTTAGGGCCAACCACCAAGGAGCGGGAAAGACAAGAATTCCAAGAATCTTCTAAGGCAATTCTAAGGAGATTGGACAAGGAAAATAAGGAAAAGGAGAAGCTTCAAAATCAACTAAATGATTTTTATAAGTATGTCCAACACCAGATGAAGCCTCTACATTCCAGCACTGAGGGTGGTTTTTCAATCCCAAAGGGATTGCTACCCTAGGAAGCAGTTTCTGAAACAAAAAGATTAAAATCCACTACTCATAACACCCATGAATGGTTGCAAGAAGTCAGCAAGTGGGGTGATGAATCAATTGAGAAAATCTTCGGCATTTACACCAAGGCTGCTGAATTTCTTGAGAGCACTTCACAATTTTCTGCAAACTCTAAAAAGATTGATGAATCAACTGTTGAGGAGTTGAAGAAATTTTTGCAAGTCCCCAGTGATGAACAAGCTAAAATGAATATTTTCTCCTCTGATGAAATTGGTAAGGTGAAGGAATGGGTAGAATTATAGAATTATAGGAAGGAACTCCTCTCCAAATTGTTGAAGAAATTCACAAAGCTGCAGGGGAAAATGAAGGAGATATATGACAATTGCATCAATTTCCTAGAGATCATGATTGGAAGAAGAAAATTTGCGCAGAAGAATATGATTGTCAATAGGTTGTAGTCATGGTGGCATGAATTCATGCTCCTTCTAACAGTGCTCCAATCACTAAGGATAATTTGGAGGATGCAATAATTTATATTTCAAAACTAGATAAATATCATGAATTATAGATTGATTGGAATAAAGTGATGCCCCAGTATTTGGAGGAATATAAAAATTATAAAACAAGGGTTAAGTTTATTCTAGTTCTAGATCCAGCTGATGTGGAGAAGATTCTAGAGAAATTCAAAGACTTATCCAACAAATTAGAAGCCAATAAAATGGAGAAAATAACTAGCTTGCAACTGCCTATGTGCCAATCATGTGACAATGTAGCTAAAGGGTGACCTCGAATTTTGTGCCATCAAGGGAAATATTTTGGAAGACTCTAGGCTGACCTAGATGATGTTTTAGAATTTAATATTATTTTATTTTATTAAAAACTCTCTAGGCCGACTTGTTTGGGCTGACCTAAGCATGTAAACCCTAATTTTGGGGGTGCTTTTTCTATAAATTAAGGCTCTTGCTTCATTTGTGAGGGTTAGAATTTGAGAGATATAAAGAGTTAGAATCAAAATAGGAGTTGGCCATTTTTGAAAGCAAGTGTTGATACATTAAGAATACTTGAATTGTTGTTGTGATCCTAATAAAATGTTAAGTCCTAAGGTGATGCTAAAATGATGCAATGAGAGGAGATAACATAATGAAAGGGCACCTCAATGATTAGCCTAAGGCAAGATAAGCATAAAAACAAGATGACAATTAATTGAAATTGGTTATACCTTTATCCTACTCCTTCCTTGGTTGGACCTTTGATTCTTGAAGAGTTGTGTGCTCCTTGGATGACAAGCTATGTTGAATGTGCAAAATGATATGCAAGATGGATGAGGGTATGATGATTATGAGATGAGAGCTCAAATGGAAAATTGGCAAGATTTTGGTAGCAAAAGATTTGATCTTCAAAATGGGAGAAATGAGGGGGTATTTATAGGATAATTGGAATTCTCTAGAGAATTCAACAGTTGAGATTGATCCAACAAGATCAAGATGAAGGGCTATGGTGAGTTGAGGACTCACAAGCCCTCACATCTTGACATGTGGAATGTGAGATGTCTTAGGGTGGAATGATGTGGAAATGAGGTGGAAGAGAAGTACATGAGGTGGATGAAGTACAAGTACCTTTGAGGTACCTTGGGGGATGAGAATATTTCTTCAAAAAAGAACTTCTTGTCCCCAAATGAGGATGAAAGAGACATTTGAGGAATTTTAGAATTCCTCAAAAATCTCCATGGGAAAAGGGGAAGTGGTTGGAAGAATAAATTCAAATTAAAAATTTACATTCATTGGAGAGTTTATTGGATAAAATAAGGTCTCCAAAAAGTTGAAGATTTGGCACATGTGGGTGATGTGACAAGTCCAAAGTTCTAGAAGTCCTTGGCACATATAAAGTGACAAGTCAAGCCTTCTAGAATCTTGCATGGGGATGGGAAAGACCTTGGAAAGACAAAAGTGAATTAAAAATTCACATGGGGAAGAGAGGAGCTTTGGGAAAATAAATGTGAATTAAAAATTCACATGGGAAAGAGAGTCCAGGCTAAAAATGGTAAGTGGGAAGGTTGACCAGAAAAGGTAAGCTAAATATGGCTAATGATTCTGATTAAGGTTGTGCAAACACAAAATTAGGATAATTAATGAGAGATTAGAGGCAATTGGGAGATTATGGAGGATGTGACACTTAATCAAGATTAAGTGATGCACATCCTAATCACACATTAATTGATTTAATCTGGATTAAAAGAGGGTTATGGAGAATGTGACAAGGAGAGAGAAAAAGGGGAATTAAAAATTGGTTTAATCCACATGGGTTAAAAGACTAAATTAAATAATTTGTCATATTTATTTAATTTAGAGAAGAAAAGGGATAAGGTAAAGTATGTAATTTATTTAATTACATACTTTAGGAACCTTAGGTAGAAAATGAAATAATGATTAAATAAATTATTTAATCACTATTAATGACATAGATGGATAGAGTAGACGATTTTGATCATATCGAAGTGATCAAATTTGGATGTCTACATTTTGCCCCTCTTCGAAGTACCGTTAGAATAACCATGCTTCAAAGAAAAGAAAGTTTAGATGATTCTATAAAGGAAGTAACCAGATGATGATGCCCCAGTGTGGGGAGGAGAATCTGAGATGTCCAATTAGTTGGAAATGGATGAAGATGCCCCAATCCTAGAAGGAATTGACTATGGTAGGAAAAATTGGTAAATGTGAAAGGTATGCCCCCTCGAGAGGGTGACGGGGGAAAAATAAGGGTCCTAGGCAACATCTAGATACGATGAAACGGATGGTATGGTTAGAAAGAGGGAAAAAAACAAGGCAAGTTTTTCTTTCGAACAAAGTCAATCGGACAAACGGGGTGCAAATGGCAGCCCTAGGAAGAGAAGGGATTAATTGGAAGAGAAAAAGGTAAATAAGAGGTAAAAAAGACCTCTTAAAAGAGGGGGAAAGTGAATATAAGGTAATTTTAAAAATTACCTCACCTCATTTGCACTGTAGCAATTGAGAGAAGAGAGCAAGCAAACGAAGAGCGAAGATGTCGCAAGATAATGACACTGAGATCATCCACCGGATAGACGAGGTTCGATGGTCCTACAGTGAGCAGGGTGGGTCCCACCAGGTAGTCGACAAAACACTATGCATTATTTTCATGATTTTAATGCATTTGAGATGTTTTATTAAAAATACGAAATATGGGTTTTGTGGGCGGGAGAAAATAAAAAAATGGGTAGGAAAGAAAACATAAAAAATGTTGAAAAAAATAGAGTTTTTGGTGGAAAAATAAATTCTCCCGTCGGGGGGCGAATACGCTCTCCGCCGGATAGGTCCTCCCCAGGGTTGGGGCGGATCCACCCCGACTAGGGGCGAGTCCGCCCCACGACGGGGTGGACAGTCATCACCGCGTCTAGCGGCGGCGCCACCCGGCGGCCAGCGATGGCGATGCCGCCCTGGCTAGCCTGGCCTCCCGGCGATCGGCGACGATGACACCACCCTGGCCGGTAGGGCCACCCCCATGGCCGAGGTGGGTCCACCCCACTATGGGGGCAGGTCTGCCTCGACCAAGGGTGAGTCCACCTTGCTGCAGAGGCAGGTCCGCCCTGGCCAAGGGCGGGTGCGCCCCAACCAAGGGCAGGTTTGCCCTGCGGCCAAGAGGAGGGAAGGAGGGGGGAAGGATAGAAAAAAGGAGAGAGAAGGAGATAGAGAGAAGAAGACAGAGAGAAAAGGAAAAAGAAAGTTGTGGGATTAGGAAGAAGAATTTTGATGAAAAAAATGACAAGGTAGATGGAATGTTTGTAGGATTTTGGTAGATTTCGGACCCATGAATGGAGGCCAGAGGCATTGGTGGCGATGATCGAGGCAATGATAGGGGCGGACCACGCAGTACTAGAGCAGGTGGGGTTACTGCACTTAGTGCAATTTCCAAAGATGAGAGCGCATCGGACGATGCTGATAACCCTGATAGAGAGATGGAGCTCGGCTACGTCGACTTTTCATCTGCCGATAGAAGAGATGATGATGACGTTGGAGGATGTCTGGTGGATCCTGAGGTTACCAATAGTAGGTCTATTAGTGAGTGAGGAGGTGTCGAGAGGAGCATAGTTAGATGAGACCATTCTGGTGCTATTCGAGTGAGATGACTTACCGATTCAGAGGAGGCAACTAGACGTAGACAGATGCCTGGCCTTGGGGGTGCCATCATTACCACTATTTTTGTGTTGTTTGATTAGCGGGATACTACTATCGAATCAGAGTAGGCAATTCTGCAGCTTGCGGTATATGGAGGTGATACAACATATCGTCGAGTGGTGGGAGGGGCAGTTTTCCTGGGGGTCATGTGTATTGGCCCAATTATACCGGGACATGGACGTGATCTGTTATCGGGGGATGCAGAGCATGACACACAGGACGCTATTACAGGTGTGGGGGTGGGAGCATGTCTCAGTGACGAGACCCATAGTGGTCAGGAGAGGAGAGTTGGATGATAAGGAGCCGGTGGCTTGGGAGTTCGGGGTAGCCCGGGGTTGTATCTTACGTTATGAGATGCAGGGAGAGATGGATCAATGGAGGAGAGTGTTTGATGAGTTATAGGAGGAGCACATTGTATGGCGGCCATACATGTATCAGCGGTTTAGAAGATGGAGGACTGAGGAGGAGGGACATCGAGGATTCTTTAGGTGCGGATATTTCTTGATTGGGAGCCCGGGGCACATAGTGGAGATGCATCATCCAGACAGAGTGATGTGGCAGTTTGGACTCATGTAGGACATTCCAAGAGCGCCAACTATGTTTCGTCGACTTACTAGAGAGGTACCCTAGGGGGCGAGGTTGTCAGTGAGAGGCGTGAGGGAGATGTGGGTGATGGTAGGTGGGGTGCCCTATCTAGGGAGGGGGGAGGGGCCAGAGGATGCCAGAGTGACAGATCGGTATGATCGATAGTTTCGCAACCACCGATGGGAGAGGGTTACACTGGAGGTGCCTACGCTGAGAGCCATAAAGTGAAGCTGAAGGATGAGGAGGCGGGGGGACGGGAGGAGTCATGTCGAGGGGTGGACATAGGGATGAAGAGACGGGAGGATAAGGGGCTGGCCGGGGGTGTAGGGGAGGAGGGAGGTGGGGGAGAAGACACTCAGGAGAAGCGAGGAGAGATGTGGGAGAGGAGATGGAGGCAGGAGGGGCAGGTGGTGGGGGAGAGGAGAGAGAGGTGGTGAGTGTGGGGAGTGAGCTGGAGGTGGAGATGCTTTGGGTGGTGCAGACAGGGATTGGCGGTAGAGTACAGTGGAGGCGGGTGCAGGTTAGAGCCGAGCAGGAGGAGGCGAGAGCCATAGATCTATAGGAGGAGGTGAGGGCCAGAGATCCTCAGGAGGGAGTAGAGAGGGCAATAGATATCAGAGGACATCCCGAGGGGATGCCCAAGAGCAATCAACAGAGGAGGGTCCAATCAATAGAGTAGGAGCTAGAGGGGGAGAGGTAGCCTGGAGGGGAGCCATAGACACTGATGAGGGTGGGGAGGATAGCCACGAAGGATTCGGTTGACAAGTCGAGCTGAGTAGGTGCAGGAGGAGAGAGAGGGGGATCCTTTAGTAGTAGTACCAATAGTTGTAGTTAACAATCTAGGGGTGTTACTGAGAGGGGCCCAGGTGAGGGTATGGGTGTTAGAGGAGGAGGTGAGGAGGGCTGAGGCTAAGGTGCAGAGGGTGAGTGAGTCAGAGTTGATAGAGTTTGAGTGTGTTGTGAGTCGACCGATGATAGATATACAGTTGGTTGAGAGAGAGAGGGATGGAGAGGGTACGGGAAAAGTTGGATCAAGTGACATGGGACCGAGATAGGCTAGAGGCAATGATGACAATGGCTTAGATGCAGGGTCAGCCAGAGCTAGTAGGAGGAGGGGAGATGGAGACACTGAGAGTTCAGGTGGTAGGACTTCTGGAGGAGAGGATAGCACTATAGGAGAGGGTATCCACGATAGAGGCATCTTTAGAGGAGATGAGGGTTAGACTCGAGGCCGCAGAGGTCAGACTAGAGACAGTGTAGCGGGAGAGAGAGAGAGTGCATAGGGATAGGTGCAAGCACTACAAGGGGAGAAGGACAATGTACAGGTATAGATGTAGACACTACAGGGGGAGAGGGATAGTGTACTGAGACAGGTCTAGATCCTGCAATTCCAGAGAGATGCAGCAGTGGGCCGGGCAGAGAATGCCAAGAGGGATATAGCATAGAGGCAGGCACGTCGAGGGCAAGGTGATGTGACAGAGTTAGAGATTTTGCGAGCAAAGAGGGAGAGGTCCGTAGAGCAAATACGACTACTAACAATGGCATAGGAGGCATGGGAGCAGGAGCAATGGGCCATTAGCAAAGAGCGAGATAGGTATAGGTATGAGCGGAATGCCACTCGGTTCCAGGTTGGGCAGAGAGATGATTACATGAATGAGGCGGTGTACTGGAGGGGTGCGTATGAGCAGATAGTGCTAGATTCGGTGCAACATACAATGCAGTATGTTAGGCAGATACCACAAATTTCGGCACCATCCCAGTCTTTAGGGACACAGACCAGGGGGTACAATGATTTTCAGCCGACTCCTTCATGATTTGGGACTCCAGATCGTGAGTCATAGGGGACCCCGACACACAGGGGACTGATACCTGAGTCTCCACAGAGGTCAGGTGTGGGCAGCTCAGGGTAGGCAGAGGACATGTGATAAGATACAGGTGCTTTTGACAGGTACCAGATAAAGGTGTAGCACATATGTATAGATGATGCACCTTATTTTGAGCATGATATGGAGGTGATTATGTGGTGACTATATTTTGGATATGGATATTGTATTATTTTGATGATGATATGTGATGGTCCCCATTGATATTATGCCACACATTTTTGTGATGTAAGGTATGCATATGGTGTTACATTGATGTTCCTATGATAGCTTATGTATGTTATGCATATGTATATGATGTTTTTGTGTTGATATGGATGTTGTGTTATGATTTTAATGATTTACTTATGCATGTGTGCATGATGTGATTATGGATAATGTTAATTATTTATGAATGGTAATGCAATTGTATTTATGATGTAAGTAATATGGGCCTATTAATGATGCATAGAAGGATATGGAAATGTATGGATGAATGATCATAATGAAGTGAATGAACCTACATGAATTAATGCAATATGGATAAATGAATTTAATGTATTGATGCAAATGGATAAATGAATGGATGTAAATGGATAAATGAACTTAATGAATTGATGCATATGGATAAATGAATGGATGTAAATGGATAGATGAACCTAATGAATTATTGCAAATGGATAAAAGAACCTAATGAATTGATGCAATATGGGTAAATGAACTTAATGATTGTAGACATAAGTATCAATGGGTAGGTGATAGGCGTAGGGTGTGTGGAGCATAGTACCTATCAAGGACCGTAAGGATCCTGAAAAGAAAATTTAGTAAGAGGGAATGAGAGTTTTCACAACCAAAATCACGAGTCAAAGATGTAGGAGCAAGAGAGGATGAAGGGGGAATACTCAATGAGATGAAATGCAACATGAATGTAATTTTTCCATCCTTTAGAGCACTGATTTTTGCTATAGCATAAGACATCAAGCATCAGGGTATGTAAACCAAGATGGATTAATGTCTAATGCATAAAACAAACACGAAAAACAAGAAGGCTATCCCAATACCCCAAAGTCACGATGACTTTGGTCGGACCAGGTATTGGGATAACCACAAGCACAAAGAGATGCCCCCACATAACACAAGATCCAAGAGGAATCTTGGTGGGTACTATGTGGAGCATCCCAGCAGACAACAATAATAAAACATTCAAGAGATGTCCTTATGTTAACTAGGCAAAACACACCATAATATGAAGGATCATGGCGATCTTGAGTAGTGATTATAGGGAGCTCAAATGATAAACAAAATCCAAAAGTACCAAAAGATCATTAATCAATTACAAGCATCCTATGCCATAAGATCCCAAGGATGGATTTGGTTGATGTGGTCTGTTAGGAAGGATATATCCTGTTAAGACCGATGATGGATACTAAGCTAAATTGACCTAGATGACACAGGATAATTGTCATTGGGTAGATTTCTTGATACGAGAAGATCTTGTTTGTGAAGAATCAGCGATGATAGGGACATACTTGACAACAAAACAACAAGAGGACAAGACACAACCTAAAGACCTAGGGGCTCAAGGGTTGATCAAAGATCAACCTTGCGTACATGAAAGTGCAGAGCCCTCGTAGTTTAGGAAAAGACCACAATAAAAGAGCAGAAAGTGGACTGATGGAAACCGATGGATGACCAAGATAAACACAAGCCTCAGGGAAGATCAAAAGATCAACCTTGCTTATGTGCAAGCACAGGGGCAACGCAGTTCGGACAAGACAAAAGACAGAGGATGGACAAGATCAGAAAGTGGACCATGAGGATAGATGATGAAGGAAAAAATGCCTTGGGGGCCGATCCAAAGATTAGCCTTGCCTAGGTGCAAGCATAGAGGCATCGTAGTTCAAGAGGAGACGATGATAAAATTGGAAAGAGGGCGATGATGATGTATGATGGAGGACAATGATCAAACATACTGACCACAAAAGAAGACAAAGAGAAGCCCTGGGGGTGGATCAAATTATTAGTCTTGCCTATGTGCAAACGCAGGGGCAGCGTAGTTCAAACGGAGACGATGAGACCTAGATGGAGACAAACACGAAGAGTGAGCCTAGATGAAGACAAACACAATAATGAGATGACACAAGCTCAGATTAGGATAATAAGCTCAAGATGTCAGATAGCGGCTTACGGTCATCTAATGCTCAACTAGAATATACCAAGCAATGAGGTGATGCAAGCGGATAGGAGGATATGGGGATTGAGGAATCAATGGATAAGCCATAAAGTAGTCAGGATGCGAGGTAGATAATGATTAAGCCCTATACAAGAGGTGCCTATTGCCAGGTTTTCACCAATCATACATATCCAAGGTGCCACACAGGGGTGGTTTTCACCGTAGGATGAATTATTTCTCTTTCCTATTTTTGGATTTTTATTTATTTTTTACTTTTGACTTTTTCCAGGAAAGATACCCCAGCTGACCTAAGTGTAGAACTTCTTCAGGTGCATGATGTTGATGGGTTCTTCCAAGGGATCGCCTTTAGGGGTGGAGAGCTTGTTGGTACTAGAACCATACTTCGTGGTGATGACATAAGAGCCCAACCAGTTTGCTTCAAACTTACCCTTTTTCTCTCGATCTTGTTGATTCCACTGATTCTCTTTTAGGACCAAATCACCAACATTGAATTGGCGAGGGCATAATTTCTTATTGTAGCTCCTTTTGAGTCGATGTTGATAGGCTTGCAGATGATTATAAGCCTTGAACCATTTTTCATCCAGCAATTCCAATTGTGCCAGGCGTGTGTCTTCATCACTGATGAGATTTTTGAGGGAGATTCGGAGTGAGGGGATTTCAACTTCGATTGGAAAGATGGCTTCAGTGCCATAGACAAGAGAGTATGGAGTAGCATTGGTAGGGGTGCAAATGGATGTATGGTAGGCCCAAAGAGCAAGATGGATATGGAGGTGCCAATCGTGGCCAGTGCTATTGACCATCTTCTTGATGATTTTGATCAATGTTTTGTTTATTGCTTCTGCCTGTCCATTACCCTGGGGGTAATAGGGGGTGGACCAATGATGTTGGATATGATATGTGTCACAAAGAAGCTTCATGCACTAATTTTTGAATGGATTTCCATTGTCGGTGACGATGGCAGAGGGGATACCATACCTGTAGATGATATGGTAGAGGATGAACCTAGAGATCTGAACACCAGTGATTTGAGTGAGTGGTATGGCTTCCACCAACTTGGTGAAGTATTCAATGGCTGTGATGATAAAGGTGTGTCCATCAGAGGATGGAGGGTAGATCTTTCCAATCAAGTCGAAACCCCATTGTGAAAATGGCCAAGGTGTCGTGATAGGTTGTAGCTCTTGTGTTGGAGCGTGAATCAGATCTACATGTTGTTGACATGGAAGACACTTTTTGACATATTCACAAGCATCTTGTTCCATTGTAGGCCAATAATATCCTGCTCTGAGAATCCGTTTGGCTAGGGCCATACCATTAGAATGGGCCCCACAAATACCACTATGCACTTCTGTTAATGTTGTGCGGGCTTTAGTTTCATCTAAACAATGGAGGAGAGTACCATCATATCCATGTCGATAAAGTGTATCACTGATGATGGTGTAGCGGGCAGTGTGTTGGATAAATGATTTACGTTGGTTTCACATGAGGTTAGGTGGGAGGGTGTTGTCATGAATATAGGTGTAAATTTCATGGTACCAAGGGGATTTAGGACCTACAATAGCACACACCATGTCACTCTCAGGGATATCGTATGCTAGGATTAGGAGTTGCTCGACTAGGAACTAACAATTTGTGCAATCTTTTGGCATGTCGAGGAGAGAGCCAATGGTATCCATAGCATCTGCTGCCTTATTTTGGAGTCTCAGGATCTGCTCAAATTGGATGGAGGTGAAATATTTTTTCAAGTCATCCACCATTCATTTGTAAGGCAACAATTTTCATCTTTTGTTAGAAACTCATCGTTGACCTATTTTATGACAAACTGGGAGTCACCAAAAACTTGCAGATGAGTGATGTGCCATTGGACTGCGATTCTGAGGCCTGTGAGAAGGGCTTCATATTCAAAGATGTTGTTGGTGCAGGGAAAAGCTAGTTTGAATGATTTTGGTATGTAATCGCCTTGGGGGCTAATAAGCAAGACTCTTGCCCCCGATCCATTATGAGTGTGTGATCCATCAAAGTACAGTGTCCAAGTGGTGGCTTCTGAGACTGCAAATACTCCTTCATCTGGAAATTCAGTTTCTATGGGATAGGCGTCCACTAACGGGGCATCTTCCAATTGATCCGCTATTACTTGTCCTTTAATGGCCTTTCTATCGACATATTATATATCAAACTCATTGAGGCGCATGATCCATTTAGCCATTCGACTAGTCAAGGCTATCTTGGATAACAAGTACTTGAGGGGGTCGACTTTAGATATCAATTTTATAGGATGGTTAAGCATATAGTGGCATAGCTTTTGTGTGCTGAAGACCACAGCAAGACATGCTTTTTCCATTAGTGAATAATTGAGTTCATACCCGACCAGTGTTTGACTAATGTAATAGATCACCCATTCCTTTGAGCATTCATCATGTTGTTCCAATAATGCCCCCAATGCAATTGATGTGGCAGATATGTACAACAAGAGGGGTTTTCTAGGGATAGGTAGCATCAAGATCAGCAGGTGGTCCAAGTATCCTTTGATCATGTCAAAACCCAACTGACACTGTTGATTCCACTTGAAGGCGGTGTCTTTCTTGAGAAGGTGGGTGAATGACTGGAATTTATCCGCAAGCTAGGCGATAAACCAGCGGATAGATTGTAGCTTCCCTTGGAGGCTCCTTAATTGTTTCAGGTTTCTTGGTGGAGGCATATCCATGATAGCTTTCACCTTAGTCGGGTAAACCTCAATGCCTCTTCGCGAAACTATGAAGCCCAACAATTTCCTTGATGTGACACCAAACACACATTTTTTTGGATTTAGTCAAAGCTTGTACTGTTCTAAGTGCTTCAAGATCCTTTTTAGAATGGTAGGGTGCTCTTCTTTGGTTCCAAATTTTTCCAGTAGGTCATCAACATAATCTTCCATGATGATGTGGTTGAGGTCATGGAATATAACCATCATTGCTCATTGATATGTCGCCCCCGCATTTTTGAGACCAAAGGGCATGACATTGTAACAGAAAGTACCCCAAGGTGTTGTAAAAGTTGTTTTGTGTTGATCTTCAGGGGCAATCCGGATCTAATTGTAGCCAGAGAATCCATCCATGAGGGATAAAATCTCATGTCCTACAGTAATGTCCACCAACATGTCAATGTTAGGCAACGGGAAGTCATCTTTTGGACAAGCTTTGTTAAGATCCTGGAAATCTGTACAAATTTTGATGTCTCCATTAGGTTTAGCAATAGGTACTATATTGGAAATCCAATCAGAATAATCAATGGGCTTGATAAAGCCAGCATCTAGTAATTTCTCCAATTCTTTCTTAACTAATAGTGCCACCTGCAGGTGTATCTTTCAGAGCTTCTGCTTGACAGGTTTGGCATCTAAACGGACATCCAAATGATGCACAACAAGGTTAGGATCCAGGCCAGGCATATCAGAATAAGCCCATGCAAAATTTATAACCCCTTGTCAAAGAATGTGGACAATGGTGAGATATTCTTCTTTAGATAAAGATTTGGCCACATAGGTGATCCTTGGAGTTTCTTCTATCCCCAAATTCACCTCTTGTGTTTCTTCAATGAGAATCGAAGATTGCTCAGATAGTTGTGTTCCTATAAGGGGAAGATGAACGTCCCCATCTTCTAGTGCCGTATTAAGGTTTTCACTATCAGATACATCCTTTTTTTTTACTTTTTCGTAGTCAAAAAGCACCTCGGTAAGGTTTTCACTTGATGACCCATTTTGCTTTTGTTTTTTTTTGTTTTTGCGATTAGGGCATTCATCTTCCCCCAATCCCATTAGATGTACGTAGGTATCCTCTAAGGGAAATGTGCTGATAGGTACACTACCTTATAGGTCATGATTGATAAGCTTGGGATGTTTAAGGGAAAAAGTTATGGTACAAACAGACAAGCACTCAAACATGGTGGGGAGGTCAATGTGATTCAAATCATCATACGCGTGTATGATGGATTCTTCCTTCCGTATGTCTTTGAGGGAACCGTTGTCAACACTAACATTTTTAGAAGTGCTAGAGGATGTTGCAGGACCCTTCTGTTTAGTATCATAACCCAAGCACAAATTTCTTCATCGGATGGTAGTTGCTTCAATGGGCAGACGTTTTCCATGTTCTTCTGCACCAAGGCCTCTGCCTTGGTAATGACACTTTTCAATGAACTTAGAGGCATGTGGATAGACTTCTTGAAAGTATTGTATAAGAGGACGTGGTGGCTTAGGTTCCTCCTGATAAACCCATTGACTGATATCTTCATCCATTTGATCCTAGAGGGATCCCAAATCATTGAATGTTGTTGACCCAATGTTCTTGGAAGTGAGGGTAAGTGTCTTTTCTTCCACTCTTGGTAGTGGCAGAATTGGTTGTCCATATGTGCAGGGCAAAGGTGACATGCTTTCGACATTGAGTATGGTATGCATTTCGTATTCGCCACATCCCTTATCTATGATATGGACCTTGGTGATGGTGGAAGCAGGTGTGGATGATGGTGGGGATGAAGTGTTTAGTGTATTAGTGGATGGGACAGGATCAAATGTTGGGGATGCCCCCATTTCAACACCTGGGCAGTAATGTGAATGTGGAAAAGAAGCTTCCAAGGCACAACAATATTCAAAAGGTTGGGGGTCAGCTTGTATGGTGACTTCCATTTCTTGAAATGGGAACTTTAAGCATTGGTGATAGGTGGATGGGACGACTTTCATAGAATGAATCCATGGACGGACAAGAAGGATGTTGTATGGAAGTTCAAGGTCTAGAACATGACACATAGTGTATTATACAATGGGGCCCACTTGAATACGGAGGAAAATAATGCCTTTAGAATCCCACTTTGCATTATCATATGCCTTGATGGTGATAACTTGACTTCTTAGATCAGCCTGGGTGTATCCAACCTGTTGTATGAATTTTAACTTGCAAAGATTTAGGGCCGAACCATTATCTACCAGTACCCTTTTTACTTTTTGACAATTTACACCAACCTCAAGATGGAGGGGGTGGTTGTGGCTTGAATCAAGATGCAGCATGTCCTTTTGGCTAAAGGCTAACTGATAGGTTGATGAGAGATTGCCTACCAATGCTTGGAATTGGGTAGGGTCAATATTATCAGGCACTTGTGTGCTTTTCAAAACCTTAGTCAAGATGTCTTGATGTACGGGGGATGATTTAGGAAAATCTAAGATGGATATTTGGGCTGCAGTCTTGCCTAGATGGTCTAGGATGTTATATTGTGAATTGGCGGATGGTCATTGGGTAGATGGAGGAGCTGTTGGGACTATGATGCGAGTTTGCCGAGTGGTAACAACACATTGTGGATCTTATCCTTTGACATGTATCATGGATACATGTGGCTCCACTTGTTCTATATATGAAACCACACCTTGATAATTGTATGGCACATTTTTATAGCTGATGTTATTGGTGCTGTTACCTTGCTTGTTATTATTGCTAGGTCTAGGATTTGAGTTGGACGTACTAGGACCCTGATTATGGTTAGGAAAGGCATTTTGATATATTTGGAGTTGAGCATTGCATGAGGATGTTGTGTTAGCATCTACATGGTTTTCACCTCGATTGATGAGGCCTTGAATGTAGGTTTTTAGGCCTTGACATTTATCTAAGGTATTTCCCTTAATCTTGTGAAATTCACAATATTCGTTGTCTTTAAACCAAGCAGGCTTGGGTTTAGATGTATCAAGGGGTTTGGTGACAGGATATGTGATGGGATAATTAGCTTGAAGCAGCTTGTTAAACACCACACTAAGGGGTTCACCCAAATGAGTGAACTGTCGCTTATTTCCCCCTTGGTTATTTTGGTTAGATTGATGTCATGGTGCCCCTTAGGGGATGGATATGGCATTCTGGATTGACGGTTGTTGCTGAGGAGGGTATCCTTGCGTGGTGGTGGCCACTTGAACATGTTTGGTGTTAGTGACACCGTCATTGACATAATTTTTATTTCTATTCCAATAATGAGGTTTATCCCCAAAGGATTTCTCTCTATCAGAATTGAAATGTTTGACTTGCCCTTTTGCAACAAGGGCTCATTCTAAGATGGGGCTTTTCTCCACAAGTCCCACAAAGGTGGTGATACAATGGAGTTGGAAATTATGAGCCATATTTGGGTGGGAATTTTTGATAAATAGCATGACCATGTCTTTTTATGTTGGTGGGGATTTCATCCTGCTAGCCAATGCATGCCATCTTTGTAAGTAGCTTGCAAAGGTCTCTCCATCACGTTGTTTTTCTTTGAGGAGATCAAGTGTGTCAATATCTTTCTCTAGATTAAAAGAGAAGTGAGAGACAAACTATTTGGACAATTGTGCAAAGGTTTTGATAGATCCCTTTTCAAAACCCATAAACTAGTTGAGGGCAACCCCTTGTAGACTTTTAGGGAAAATTCGGATAAGATAGTTATCATTATGCATGACCTCTTGGCAATGAGCGTAAAATTCTTGAAGGTGAGCTCTAGGATCCCTGGTTCCTTTGTATTTATCGAATTTTGGTATCTCAAAATGTTTGGGAAAAGGAATCAAGGAGATGGAGGGATCAAAAGGATAAGGACATATGTCCTCAAACTTGAATGATTGTTTACTCGCTCCAGCTTTCAGGTCCTTTAATGTTGCTTTTACTTCTTCCAAGTCCTTATTGATAGGAGTCGTGGGAGTCAAAGTGGATTAATTGTATGGATAATATTTTGGATATGATGAGGATGGCCCTACCATTGTTGGATCATAAATGGGTTGAGTCAGATATGAATGCATTGGTTGATTGATTGTGCTGAGTGGGAGCCACTTGCTATTGATAGTAGGAAACAAGAGAGGGGTCCTATTGCTGCATAGCATTTTGGTAATGCGTAGAGGTAGGGCCTCTTTGTTCATGTGATGATGGTTGTTGGTAATAAGAAGTGTAAGGTGTCCCCTATTGGTGAGTTTTTTGTTGTTGAAAGTAGGGCAGATAGGATTGGTATTGTTGCGCAATGGTGGGTTGTTGCATGGCATATGGGTATGGATTTGATGTTGAGGTTGTGAAAGGTTGGTGTAAGGTGGCGGTTAGATATGTGTTTGGTTTTTCACATTCTTATGAGGATTCGTATGGGATGGAATAGTGTATGTTCTAGAGGGATGATAGAGGTACTTAGTAAGTGGATTATGATGTGTTTGTGTAGGGATATACAAATGTTGTTGTGGAGGTCATTGTTGCTGATGAGGTGGGTGAGATAAGATATGTTGTTGTTGAGATGGGTGAGATGGGATGTGTTGTTTTTTTTGAGATGGGTGAGGTGAGATGTGTTGTTGTTGTTGAGATGTATGTTGCACTACTTGATGTGATGGTTGTGTGAGAATGGAAGTGTGTTACGCATGTTGTGGATGCAAGTGTTGAGATGAAGCTATAATAGTAGCAACATGTTGTGGAGGTGCTGGTAGTGTGGTGGATTGGTGTGGATTATTTGGAGATTGTTGAAATGCAAGAGGTAGCACATTGGCAAGTGGAGGTGTGCCCCCTATATTAGAATATGGGGGAGGAAGCGGTGGAGCGGATGGGATGTATAGCGGCATGTCATAGGTATGGGGATCATTAGGATCGGGTGGTGGAATAGTAGATGTTGTGGTTAGAAGATGAGGATATTCTTGGACTTGATCAATGACAACATTTCCAAGTTTGGGGTGGTACCAATTTTTAGTGGGTACACCTTCAGGAACGTAGGAATTTTTTGGAACATTTTGTGAGGTTTGTGGGTCAACAAATGGGGGAAGGGCATATTGTGATGTATTGAAACCAGATGGTGGTTTGAATCCCTTCATGAGTAAGGTGGCAAGGATCTTATCCCCACATTTTTTTAGGAGATGATCCATCATTTGGACATTGGCAAGATTACTGAGATATTCATCAACGGTGACTTCGGGTTGATTGACCATGTTTTCATAACTAGGTGGTGTTATATTCTAGATATCGGTGTTTGATTGAGATGAGAAGCCATTATGAGGATCGTGTGGAATTTTATTAGGATCTTGAGGGACATTTGGTTGGGAACCTTGAGTTTATTGGTCTGCCATTTGCTTTTTTGTTTGTGAATGGGTTTGAACGGGCATCAACGTGCAAAAGAACTAGGTGATTTCAAGATGCAATCTCTAAAGGATGATCTAGGTGATGACTTGGATTGATTGATTTAGGTTGGATGATGGATCAATTGAGGATGTATCAATTTGATCATTTGGATGATGATTGATTTGATTGGGTCAATTGGATAAGATTGGATTTGATGATTTGGATGATGATTGGATTTGTTTGGATCAAATGATGATGTATTAATTTGATGATTGGATTGAGGATTGGATTATTTGGATCAAATGATGATGTATCAATTTGATGATTGGATTGAGGATTGGATTGTTTAGATCAAATATGATGTATCAATTTGATGATTGAATTGAGGATTGTATTGTTTGGATCAAATGATGATGTATCAATTTGATGATTTGGATGATGATTGGATTTGTTTGGATCAAATGATGATGTATCAATTTGATGATTTAAATGATGATTGGATTTTTTTGGATCAATTGATGATGTATCAATTTGATGATTTGGATGAGGATTGGATTTGATTGGATCAATTTATGATGCATCAATTTGATGATTTGGATGATGATTGGATTTGATTGGATCAACTGATGATGTATCAATTGGATGATTTGGATGAGGATTGGTTGATGGAGGGGATCCTAAAACCTGATTTGGAAATCACCCTAACTGACTTATGGCATTGGTTGATTGAGTTGAGCTAGCTAAATCAATTATCATGGCACCGAATCCACCTTGAGATGGAAGGGGATTGATTTGGGCCAATGACATTGACTTACAATACAAATCCACCTCAAGATAGAAGCGAATTGATTAGGTTGAAGACAAGGATTGATTATGTAGGATAATGATCAACTTAACGCCTTGGTCAATTCGAGAGATAACTCCTAAAACAAGGTTTAAGGGATTTTTAGAAATGATGATGAATGCAAATGGAGGATGTGTTGTTGGAAATATTTAGGTCACATGATAAGATGGGTATCCCAAATGGTGGAATGATCAATGTGAATGTGGTAAATGGACATTTTAGAAAGGTTAAATGGAGGTTTGGAATGGTCAAATGGATGTTTGGATTGGTTAGATGAGTGTTTAGGATGATTAAATGGTCAAATGGAGATTTTGGGGGTTCAAAGGAAGGTTTAGAATGGTCAAATGGATGAAACAGTTCATTCAGAAGGGCGTATCCGCACTTCTGCAGTAAAACTATTAGAAACGTCGGAATAGGGGGGCATATCTACACTTCTGCAGTGAAAAACTGGTAGAAACATCATAACAAGGGGGCATATCTGCACTTCTGCAATGAAAAACTGGCAGAAACATCGAAACAGGGGGCGTATCCACACTTATGCAGTGAAAAACTGGTAGAAATGTCAGAACAAGGGGGCGTATTTACACTTCTGCAATGGAAAACTGGCAGAAACGTCGGAACAGGGGGGCGTATCTGCACTTCTGTAGTGAAAAACTGGCAGAAACGTCGAAACAGGGGGGTGTATCCGCACTTCTACAATGAAAAACTGGCAGAAATGTCAGAACAGGGGGCGTATCCACACTTCTACAAAAAATAGGGACTTGGTTTGAAAATGAGGGATTATGGCAAAGACTTGGAATGAATCAATAAAGGCTTGACTTATCAAAATTTACTGGTTTTTCACAAAAAGACACTTTGAACAAGCACAATCCTATGATTAGTATTAAGGGGTATGGCCGGCAAAGGTCTTACTCTAGGATGAACAAGGTTTCTATGGAGTCCTTGATATGCGCTCAGTACGTGAGGCATAACCGTGAACACCAGTCCATCACAAGCGTGAGTCGAGAACCCCAGCGAGATACTGAAAGGCTCGGACCAAATCTTTACGTCTATCTAGGTATCACCCTAACTTCGACGTTCCGCCAATTACAATGCAATTGGATTGGGGTACAGCTTTGGCTCTCCCCCCTTTATATACCCCACCAATATGTGTGTCTGGGATCATCCCTTGGGGTGATGAAATCCCCAAACAGGTCCCACTAAGAAGAAGACATTAATCATTTCCAGCTACCCCCTTTCGATCTACACAAAGTGCAAAGGGGGAAGGTGAGAACAAACTAATGCCCCCTCAAGGTAAAACAAATAAAATAGACACAACAAGCAATAAATGTTACTTTCCCCTACTTATACTAAGTAAATAGATAAAGCAGTAAGGAAAGACTTCAAAAATCAGAATAAAACAAAGGACCTGCAAGCAAATGTTAGTTGTTTTATTTATTTTTTCCTTTGTAATTTTCAGCAAAACACTCAAGATATCAGCAAGAAATCTAACTTCACCCACCAACAAACAGGGTTAGTGGATTAGAGCACAAAATAGCAAAAGAAATGGACAAAAACGAAGCTAACATGCACTTTTTTACCTTCCCGAACATACTGTTTAGGGCAAATCCGCCCCTCTAAAGTGAAAAATGTTGAACTGGGAGGGAAAATCCGCCCCTCTGCAGAAAACAGTTAGCAAAAATGTTGGAAGACAAGGGCGTATCTGCACTTCTGTAGAAAAAAATTAAGCAAAAACGTCAGATCATGGGGGCGTATCCGCACTTCAGCAGAAAACAGTTAGGCAAAAACGTTGGAACATGGGGGCGTATCCGCACTTCTATAGAAAATAGTTAGGAAAAAATGTTGAAATGCAGGGGCATATCTGCACTTCTACAGAATATAATTAGGCAAAAACATCGGATTGTGAGGGCGTATCCACACTTCTGCAGTAAAAACTGTCAAAAACATCGGATCGTGAGGATGTATCTGCACTTCTGCAGTAAAAATTGTCAGGAACATTGGATTGTGAGGGCGTATCCGCCCCTCTGCAGCACTCGAGAGAGAAAATTCACCCCTCTACGACCTGAACCTACAAACAAGTTAAACAATGGAAAACGTAAAAGAAAGAGACCCTTTTGTGGGTCCCACCGGACGTGCTAGAAATGTGATCCTAATAAAATGTTAATTCCTAAGGTGAGATGCTAAAATGATGCAATAAGAGGAGATAACATAATAAAAGGGCACCTTAATGATTAGCCTAAGGCAAGATAAGCATAAAAACAAGATGACAATTAATTGAAATTGGTTATACCTTTATGTTGCTCCTTCCTTGGTTGGCCCTTTGATTTTTGAAGAGTTGTGTGCTCCTTGGATGAAAAGCTACGTTGAATGTGCAAAATGATATGCAAGATGGATGAGGGTATGATGATTATGAGATGAGAGCTCAAATGATAAATTGGCAAGAGTTTGGTAGCAAAAGACTTGATCTCCAAAATGAGAGAAATGAGGGGGTATTTAGAAGATAATTGGAATTCTCTAGAGAATTCAACGGTTGAAATTGATCCAACAAGATCAAGATGAAGGGCTATGGTGAGTTGAGGTCTCACAAGCCCTCACATCTTGACATGTGGAAAGTGATATGTCTTAGGGTGGAATGATGTGGACACAGGGGTGGAAGAGAAGTACATGAGGTGGATGAAGGACAAGTACCTTTGAGGTACCTTGGGGGATGAGAAGATTTCTTCAAAAAAGAACTTCTTGTCCCCAAATGAGGATGAAAGAGACATTTGAGGAATTTTAGAATTCCTCAAAAATCTCCATGGGAAAAGGGGAAGTGGTTGGAAGAATAAATGCAAATTAAAAATTTACATTCATTGGAGAGTTTATTGGGTAAAATAAGGTCTCCAAAAAATTGGAGATTTGTCACATGTGAGTGATGTGACAAGTCCAAGGTTCTAGAAGTCACTGGCACATGTAAAGTGACAATTCAAGCCTTCTAGAATCTTGCATGGGGATGGGGAAGACCTTAAAAAGACAAAAGTGAATTAAAAATTCACATGGGGAAGAGAGGAGTCTTGGGCAAATAAATGTGAATTAAAAATTCACATGGAAAAGAGAGTCCAGGCTAAAAATGGTAAGTGGGAAGGTTGACCAGAAAAGGTAAGCTAAATGTGGCTAATGATTCTAATTAAGGTTGTGCAAACACAAGATTAGTATAATTAATGAGAGATTAGAGGCAAGTGGGAGATTATGGAGGATGTGACACTTAATCAAGATTAAGTGATGCACATCCTAATCACAGATTAATTGATTTAATCTAGATTAAAAAAGAGTTATGAAGAATGTGACAAGGAGAGAGAAAAAGGGGAATTAAAAAATTGATTTTAATCCAAATGGGTTAAAAGACTAAATTAAATAATTTGTCATATTTATTTAATTTAGAGAAGAAAATAGATAAGGTAAAGTATTTAATTTATTTAATTACATACTTTAGGAACCTTAGGCAGAAAATGAAATAATAATTAAATAAATTATTTAATGACATAGATGGATAGAGTAGACGATTTTGATCATATGGAAGTGATCAAATTTGGATGTCTACAGTTGTAAACTTTAGGTGATTCAATATAAGTAAAGACATTGTTCTTTGGTGCTCTTTCTTGTGTTGATTTACTTTGCATGGTTCCTATTGTTCTAAATCTTTAAGATTGCTTCAAGATTATCATTTGCATGTTAAATTCTAGATTTAAATGTGATGCAATGGTGTTTATGGTTTAATATTTGAGGTGTTTGAGCAATCCTTGGTCCATACTTTTAACAGCTTGATGACTGTAAGTTTTTGTGTAAAGTTAGCCTAGGCCTTGAATTTTTGAGTTGAGTTCAATTGTGGGTATTTATTCATTTCAATTGTGAAATAAGGTTGATCTGGGTGAATGCTTCATGATCTAAAAATCTTTTTAGTCCTTAGAAGATTGCACTATTTATGTGAGATTGCAGGTTTAACCTAGGTTTAGTAGGAATTAGTTTTTGAAGGATTGGTCCACTTTGAGTGTTTAATCATTGGAATTGTTGATCTTAGGGTTGATTTACTTTAGAAATCTCTCTAAACCCTTTATATTTTTCTATTTCTTTTAAATTTTGGGTTAAGCTTAGGGTTGTAAGCATCAATATATTGCAAGATCTGATGAGCTGAAAGTTTCCAACATTTGTTTTGTAAGGTCCCTTGTGATTACCAACATTTTTACATTTATCACTGAGTTATTTTATTGTATTGTCAAGACCTAACATTAGAGACCTTAGGGTCATCTCTTGAGGATTGTTGATAGATATTTACCTTTCAAGAGAGATAGGATATCATATTCTATCTGAGTTGTTGTGCAGAAAACACCATCAACACTCACCCTTTGTCATTGATGGAAACACATGATGTGAAAAAACATCAAAGACAACACAATAGTTATGAAAAAATCTTCTAAATGAATAATATTTTTCACATGATACTTTTTCTCCCCCTTTGACATCAATGGCAAAGGAAAAATTATATTTTGTGTTGTTCTCTCCTTTTAACATTGAACCAAGATCTATACTAGCGTTGAATATTCCCCCTAAGGAGTACACCCAATCATCTACACAATGACAACAGATGACACTACCTACTCCCCCTGAGAGGCAGTCACCAAACATCATTCCATAAATAAGATAGATCCATAGATCCATTAGACTTATGCATCTACATATGCATCTAGTTCAAGAAAGGAGAGACAATAATCCCCAACTTCTCCCAGAGATACTCAAAAGTATCTTTAGGAAGAGCCTTAGTAAATATGTCAACAATTTGATCCTTGTGGGTACATACTCAAGCTTTACTTCATTCTCCATAACCTTCTTTCTCAAGAAGTGATACCTAATAGATATATGATTTGTCCTTGAGTGAATCACTAGATTCTTTAAAATGTTAATTACACTTTTATTATCACATAAAATAGAGATGGGATCATCATACATCACTCTAATATCCTTTAATGTCTATCTCATCCATAAAACTTGTGTGTAGCAGGATGTTACAGAAATATTCTCAGCCTTTGCAATAGATATTTAAATTGAATATTTCTTTTTACTTAACCATGACACCAATCTACATCCAAGAAAGAATGCACCACCACTTGTACTTTTCTATCATCAACACCACCTACCCAATCTACATCTGTATAAGCACTTATAGTGTAAATTCAATATCCCTAGAATACCATAAGCTAAGATTTGGAATGTCTTTTAGATATCTGAATATCCTCTTGACAACTGCAACATGTGTTTCTTTAGGATCCTCTTGAAATCTAGCCAAAAGAAAAACTACATGCATGATATTTGATCTAGTAGCAGGTAGATATAGCAGTCCACCAATCATGGATTTTGAATTGCTCTGATCAACCTTAGGTGAATCATCATTCTTACTCAATTTGCATCAAGTTACTATACGAGTGTATACCAATTTGGAACCATCCATCCTAAACTTCTTCAACATTTCTTTTGCATACTTGGATTGTGAAATTAAAATCCCTTTGTTTATTTGATTGATTTTCAATCCAAGGAAGAAATTCATCTCACCAAATATAGACATCTTAAACTCTTTCTGCATTTCTTCAGCAAACATCTTACACATAGTTTCATTTCCTCCAAAGATAATATCATCCACATACACAACTACTATCAAGATCTTGTCATCTTCAATTTTGAAATAAATCTTGTTATTTGCAGTAGCTTTGTTGAAACCTTGTTGAATCAAATATCTTTCCAACCTCGCATACCAAGCTCTGGGAGCTTTCTTATAGCCATACAAAGCCTTTTTCTATCTATAGACCATATCCATTTGATCTAACAACTGCAATCCCTCTGATTTTTCCATGTAAACTTCTTCTTCCAACTCTCCATTCAAGAAATAAAAATTCACATCCATCTAGTAAACCTTGAAATATTTATGTGCTGCAAGTGCCAAAAATATTCTGATAGCTTCCATTCTAGCCACTGGAGAAAATGTCTCCTGAAAGTATATACCTTCCAGCTGTGAGTAACCCTTACACATAAGTCTTGCCTTATTTCCTACCACTTCTCCATTCTCATACAGTTTGTTTCTAAAAACCCACTTGCTTCAAATTATGTTCTTGTTTTTTGGTCTAGGAATCAATTCCCAAGTTTGATTTTTCTCAATTTGCATAAGTTCTTCTTCCATTTATTTTCATCCAATTTTTATCCTTGCATGCCTCACTCGCAATATTAGGTTCAACTTTAGAAAGTATGCAATAATTCACCTCAACTTCAGTAGCTTTGCTTCTTGTTAGTACACCTTTTCTCTTGTATCCAATGATCGGATCTTCAGAATGATTCTTTTGTACATACTTAGGGGTTTTAGAAGCCTTTTTTGGAGTTTCTTTTTCTTCATTCTACATTCCTTATTCTTCAACCTTTCCTTTTTCTTCTATCTAATCAGGTTCATCTAACACATATCCATCAACTTCGATTGAATTCCCCAATACTTCATCAACCTTGACATTTGTGCTTTCTACAACCTTTCTCGGCCTTTTATTGTAACAACTATAAGCTTTGCTTCTTGTAGAGTATCCAAGGAAGATACCCTAATCACATCTCGCATCAAACTTTCCTAGATTTTCTTCATCTCTTTTGATATAACATTTGCTTCAAATACATTGAAATGCTTAAGAGTAGGAATCTTTCCATACCATAGCTCATTGGGAGTCTTAGAGTTCTTATTTTTTCCTTGAACTTGGTTCAGCACATAAACAATAGTATGAATTGCTTCTCTCCAATATACTTCTAATAGACCTGCCTCTGTTATCATCATTCTAGCAACTTCTTGAATTGTCCTATTCTTTCTTTTAGCAACTCCATTCTATTGAGGAGTTCTAAGGGCAAAAAAAAATCTTCTTGTTCCATGAACTTCACAAAACATGTTAAACTCATTGGAGATGAATTCACCACCTCTGTCAAATCTCAAACATTTTATTTTTAAATCCATTTCATTTTCAACCATAGCCTTGAATGTCTTGAATTTGTATGCATCAAATTTTTGTCTAAGAAAAGTAACCCATGTCATTCTAGAATAATCATCAATCAAAAGCATAAAATACCTATCACCTTGTAAACTTCTCACCCTTTTAGGACCACAAAGATCTATATGAATTAATTCCAACAGTCCTATAGTATATTGTTCCTTTGTTTTGAATGTGTTTCTAGCATGCTTTCCAAACTGACAATTCTTGTAGACAGTATTAATCGACTTTGTGATTCTTAGTGAATCTCTCACAACTTGTACTGCACTGATTCTCACCATGTCAAAATTCATATGACACATCCTCTGGTGCCATAACCAATTGTCATTAATCTAAGACATACATCAATGTCCATCAACACCTTTAATTTGATAGATGTTTCCTTCAGTCCTTTTTCCAGCAACAATTATAGTTTCAAACCCTTTTCTGATTGCACATTTTTCATCGTTGAACATAAGATTATATCCCTTACTGCACATTTTTCCAACACTCAAGATATTATGTCTTAAACCCTTAACATAGTAGACATCATCGGTATTATTCTTGCATTCAAAACTGATTGAACCTATCCCACAAATCTTAGCACCAGAATCATCTCCAAAATTAACTATGCCTCCGTCATATTTTTCAAGTTTAACAAACTTGATTTTGTCACGAATCATGTGATTTGAGCAACCACTATCAACAACCCAATAGTTCTTCTCTTGTTTAGCATGAAATTTAGATACCACAATACCTTCAACTTTCTCTAGAGCACATCTTTTAGGAGTAAATTCATCTTTTAAATCTAGGAACAAGCATTCATTATCATCAAGATCTCCATAATCAGACTCATTATTAGAAATGCCAACATATTCATTGACATAATATGATCTTTTGGTCATCTTTCCTTTATTTTCCTTGCCTTCTGTATGTTTACTTCTTTCAACTCTTTTAGGACATCTTGAAGCATGATGACCTATATCATCATAGCTAAAACATTTGAAAGGTAATTTACCCTTGTACTTATCGATGCCCTTCTTCATTCTTCTCAAAAAGTTAGGTTCCACATCATCTAGATCTTCCTTATTTGGTCCTTCAATATTTTCTAATGTACTGGCTTTAAAGGCATCTTCAGCATTAGTGCTATTTTTCAATCCCTTTTTCCTCATCTCAAAAGAGGTTAGTGTACCAATCATCTAATCTCGAGAATAATTATCGAGATTTACAGCTTCCTCAATAGCAGAAAATTTTTCACTCTGACAATTAGGAAGAGATCTAAGAAATTTATTTACCACTTTAGATTCTTTGACTTGTGCACCAAGACCTCTCATTCCACTTACCAACTTATCAATTTTCTACATGTACATTGCAATTTATTAATCTTTAGACATTTATAGGGCCTTAAATTTTTCCTTCAAGATCCGCAACCTTGCTTTTTTAACTTTTCCATATTCTTCATAGATGTTTTCAAGCTTATCCCAAACTTCTTTAGCAGTCTTCAAACTCATAACTTTAACTAGTTCAGTTTTTGAAAGACCATTCAAAATAAGAAATATTTCTTTAGCATTTTTCTCATGTGCCTTGATCTCTGCACTTGTACTTAGACCATTTTGCAGTGGAACATATGTAGTCTTCTATATTTTTTCAACTTCAAATCCATGTGATGACATATATCCATCCATCTGTGTTTTCAAAAATGCATAATCTGTACCATCAAATTTAGAGCAATCCAAAGTAATCTTGCTCGCCATCCTAGATCTACCTTAAGCAGTTAAGCTCTTCTTCCAAGGAACCTTTCTCTAATACCAATTGTTGAAATGAATAAGACAACTAAGAGGGGGGGGGTGAATCAGTTGTAGCAATTTATACCTTCAAAACCCTCAATAGTAATTAGATCCACAAGCATTCATTAAACCCGTATTCTATTAGTTTGATTAAACATAAAATGCAGATAATAGATACTAAAATCACAACACCATACACATATAAACACCAAATTTACATGGAAAACCCAATGAGGGAAAAACCATAGTGAGGATTAGCTCACAATATAAAGAATTCCAAAACTGAATACAAAGGCTTACTGCCAGGATAGGACACACAGTCCATAAAGGCTCATAGCCACAAAAAGAATACAAGAAGATAGAAGAAGAATGTTACACAGAGAAACACTTCTTGTTGGAAGCTTTGCAACATGAGCATGAAGTATGGATAATTGTGTTGGTTGTTCCTATGTTGTCATTGATGTCAACATGGTAATAACTATATGGTGATAACAGTATGAGAAGTTTACTTGGTTTACCAAAAGTTGTTCTTTGCTAGTAATACTCCTTTGTGGTAGATTAGTATGTTGGTATTTGAGTCTGGAACTCATCGCAAGATCTAATATGACTCTATTCTCCTAACCATTTTTTATTGGCTCATTCAGATAGCTATATCTTGGATCTTGAGATGTCCTTTTTACTATGTACAAAAATTTATCTCTGATAGAGTTCAACTCTATATTCTACTATTGTTTTGTGTGAAGGTATACTACGTGAGAGACTCTACATTCTACTAAGGTGAACATTCATATATTGTGATTTTGCTAATAGTCTCTTGATTGGTAGTATGATGGGAAACTAATGTTCTCTCAAATCCAGAAGGTGTTTGCTTTGAGAATTATTTGTTGGTTTGGAGAATTATGGTTTAGTCTTGGCTGACTCAGCAAATGAAATATATTATGAAGACTAATAGCTGACTTGGTATAGTTCACTACTTGGATGAAATGATTAAATCTTATATGGTGTTGACCTAATTGATAAATACGATGTACTTGTATAAATACAAGATAGAAGCAAGTGAAATGTGTGTGCAAGTGTGTGAGTATTGGAGAAGGGAAAAGGTGAAGATATGCAATGCAACACTTTGTATTATGAGCTTTAGCATAATTGAACCCTACATATAGAAGGTGTATTCCATGAGTTCATCATATTGGCAGTGAGCCACCATTATTGTATCTTGCCAGTGAGCCATCTTTTGTACTTAGGTTGTGAGCCTTTTTAAGGACAGTGAGTCTTGGCAGTGAGCCCCATAATATTTTGTATCTAGATATAATATATTGTGAGTTAACCCTCACCATGTTTTTTCCCTCATTGGTTTTTCCATGTAAAAATCCGTGTGTTCATGTGCATGATTGATTCACCTTGTTTATATGTTCTCTCTTGTTGATTCAATCATTATTGTGATAATGGTTAAGTAGATTTTATTATCAGTTTGTGGAATATTGATTCACCCCCCTCTCAGTATTCCAACTGTTCAAATATTAGTATCAGAGCTTGGTTCCTTAGCAGAATCCTAACAGCTTGAGGAAGGTCCTAGAAGTTGAACATGAAAAAAAATTCCTTCAAAAATTGCCCCTACCGAATTTTTAGAAGAAATGGAAGCCTTGAAGGACAAGTTGATAAAAAAAATAAGCATATTGAAAAGATACAAAGCACAAGTCTAGTTTCATGTGATTTGTTGATTGAAGGAGAAGAAATCATCTCTAGCCTGCTAGAATAATTGGATGAGAAGAGAAGAATTGAAGAATGTAAGGAAATTGAAATTCAGAAGAGACGGATGAATGCACAAAGCCAGAATTAGAAGCAAGAATCCTGAGATCTAATCTAGAAAGGGCAAAGATTTTTGAAGACAACTATAAGATAAGCTCAGTAATGCTTGATAATTTGATTGCCTCTCAAAGACCAGAAATGGATAAGAGCGGTTTAGGGTTTGAAAAAGGTCAGAGTTCTAAAGAAAATAAATTCACTAGTAAGAAGACACAGTACAAAGGAAGACAAGTCAAGGAGCGAAGAACTGATTCTGAAAAAACTCCTATCAAACGACATGATACAAAAAGGTATTTATACTTCAATGGTGTTTGTCATTTTAGCAAGAGATTTGGTCATAAGGAAAAGGACTATGAAAGTATTGTGAATGATTCTAAAGGACAAAAGAATGGATATAAAGATAGTTTGTTGGATAAAAATAAAAAGGGAAAGAAGAATGTTACGTGTTGTAAATGCATAAAATTAGAACATCCTAATAGTAATAGTGGAAGAAAGAAGAACATATATTTGGTAAAGAATAATGATCAAACCTTTTATCTGGAAAGGAAAGAAAAGAAATGGGAAGAATTTGGAGAAAGCAATTATCAGTCTTATCTATGCCAACCTTCGATCTACATACTCCTTTCAATCTCTAAATAAAAGTAGTGGCTATGGGGGAGAAATCATCATAAAATCTAACAAACCCTCATATTGGTACTTGTGTCATATCATGATAGAAGTATATTTAATGTGGTAACAAGATTAAGGTATTTTATTAGTAGCACGTGTGAAGAATGAGGTTTACAGAATTTGAAAGGAAGAAGGCATACACATTTTTCGAGGAAATATACCTGCAAGTTGGAACATTTATTGAAAAATAATTTGGAATGAAAGGAATAAGTTCAAATGAAATTAAAGGTTTATGTATTTTTGATAAAGCGTGCAAAGGAATTTTAGAAGGGAACTCAAAATTTCAAAATTTCAAGAATGTATCAAATGAATTCAAAGTGAGTTCCAGAAGTGGGATAGCTGTACATTTCTTGTTGACATTTTCAAAGGTATTCTTGTTTGCACAATCTTTTACTTTTATTGATGGATAATTCAAAGATTGTAAATTGTGCGGATAAAGATAGGTTAAAGAGACATCTGAGGGATTTTTTAGAAGATTCTATTGGTGCATTCTCTTGCATCCCTTCAAAAGTGTCTCCTACAGAAGATCTCTTTGCATTTGTTTATAGTAGATTGACGAAATATCGTCAGTTCAGTTCAATGTGCTTTAGGAAAATGAATTGAAAGAGAATCATGATGCTTATAGAGTATTAGTTGAAAAGAAGTTGGATGTTTGGAGAAAAGTTCCTTGGTTTGAATTTGAGAAGTATATTCAGATGGTATTGAGTAGAATTCATGATGAATCTTTGTGGATTGATGAAGCACACCTAATTTCTAGAGAAGCTATTAAAGACGTAACTGGTTTGTGCTCCTTCAGACCGATTCCTAAACTAAATATTATGAATGAGAAATAAATGATTGAGGTTACAGGTGCGAGTTATAAAGAAAAAGAAACTACTTTGAGATTGATTGTTGATCTGATAACAAGGTATGTTGCTATGGTCATTGGTTATAAAGTTTGTATCCCTAACAATGACTCTACAGTTTCTACTATTGCGATGAAAATTGTTGTTGATATGGTAATAAGAGGTATGGAATATGATTTGTGTGAACTACTTCACATATATCTTTTCAATAATTTAAAGGAAATTAAGAAGAGCAAGAAGGATACTTTTCGGTATGGCAATCTAGTTGTTTGTCTACGGGCATGTGCAAGATCATGATGGGCCAAAACGTGGCGATATCAAAAAAAGTAGCATTTTTCACTCGCCAAAAAATGTGAAAATCCTGAGTTGACTTTTTTTTAGGTTGGGTGTCAGTACATTGCTCCATACCAATGCCCAAGCCAAAGTTTTACAAATCAGATATCCGATTTGAATCGGATATCCAATTTTTAAAAGTAAAAAAAATCGGATATCCGATTTCGGGTCGGGTAATATAAATTAAAAAAAGGTCATTTTGAATTCATTTTAACACTTTGAAACCTCCAACGACTCAAACAACGACAATGAGTGCAAATCCAATATCAGATTTGAGCTGATATTCAATTTTGAAGGTAAGTCTTTGGTTGTTTTTTGTTTTAATTGATTTCTGTTTGAGTTTTGTATAATTTTAACTAATTTTTAGCATATTTTTATTAAAAATTAGGGTTTTTTACATATTTTTATTAAAAACTAGGGTTTTTTACAATAATTTCATTTATATTGTGTAATTTCAATTACATTAATTAGTTTTGAGCTTCAATCAAGTATTATGGCTGAGAATCAAAACCCACAAATGCCAAACCCTCCACCACCTCCGTGCCCATCAATTGAAGAGCTAATTGGTGAAAAATTGGAGCAATTGAGGGGAATTTGTGATGTTTATAAGACAATCCCTCGATTAAGGAAGATGACAAACACATTGAAAGAAATAATTAAAAATATAGAAACCCTCTCCACCCAACATAATTCCTTTCTTTCATGGCGAGAAAGCATGAGGGAATATTACTCCTGTGGATTGTCTTATGAAGATGTGAAAGATCTCGGAATAACAAAAGCCCAAATAGCCTCTTTATTTGTTAACCCCCGCACCGGTCTGCCAGTTAATGTTAATAAACCAAAACTTTCTATAAAATAGTGTACGAATAAGGACATTGCAGATAAATTTTGGGATCGTTGGTGCATGGTTTTTGATAAACCACCCAACAACAATAGTGATGTACCATTTTACTTTATTAAAAAAATATACGTTGAGTTTGTGTTAGGGCATCATGTCAATTACTTTGACATTAAACCCTTCCAGGGCATAGGTGGAGGTATGCCCCAGGATAGACCAAGAGCAGTTAGAGTAGTCTAGGTCCCATATTTTCCCCCTCCTCCCCTTCCTTAGCCACCTCCAATACGTCATCCAGATATTATCGAGGATTCAGCCACATAGACTATTCAAGCTATTCACTCTTTGAGTGATATTTTTGTTTCCCATACTGCTACAATTCTTGAGCCACATGTTGGTGATTTTGGTGATGTTGGCGATGGATCGAGTGTTGTTGCACCATCCTCCTTAGGTCGACATATCTATCTTCCACATATTTGTACTATGTGCCACCAGATATGCTTGGGTCCTCTTGTACATCTCATTGAGCATCCCTTGGACACATCTGGTTATGACCTCCATGATGCGGACGTTATTGGAGATCAAGCGCAAGAGATTGGACCACACCTTATAGAATCTTTTGCTACTAGAGAGGAGGACATTGGAATAGTTACACAGGTAAGATTTAAGTTGTAAATTCATAACTAGCATTTTTAAAAATGAATATTAATAAGAGATAGTATCAAGTACTAATATTTATTTACATGCTCTATTTAATAGTTGATGTATGAGGAGGAGCTTACATAGGTTACTGATAGCACCCTCAGGGCCATTTCATTTTTCCTCGAAATGCACGTGGTATATATTTTCACACTCACTCGTTTATATTTTTGTATTATATACTTGCTTTTTATTAATGAAATTATATATTAACTTGTATGTTTATCTTATTTTCCTCTTGTAGGAAACACCTAGAGTGAGCAAGGTGCAATGTTGTCCATAATTTGATCTTATAGTGATTATACATACATTGACATAGATTGGTAGTTTCATATACTTGTCATTTTTATGTACAGGTGGTTATGAGCTACATATCCTTGTTGACGAGTGTCTCAATGCCTAAAGGAGTAGGTGTTGGAACACTTGAAGGAGTAGGTATTGAAACACCTCAAGGAGGAGTTGTCAAAACACCTGAAGGAGATAAAGAAAAAGAGATGTCTAAAGAGGTATGCGTTTATTTTATTTTTTGTTTCTTAAATTTGTTCCTATTACTGACAATTGTATGCTAACTTGTATCAATTTTATGTTTTTGTTCACATATATAGATTGGCATTGCAAAAGTTGATATGACTGGTTCTTTGAGAGGGGTATATTCTAGGAATCCTGGCAGTTTGAAGAGACTTATATATGAGGTAATCAAGATTTCAATTTTAGAGTTAAATTATATTTCAATGTATATTGATTTTGATGTTAATTATTCAATTTTAAATTATATAATATAAATAATCTCAATTATGGTTTGAATTTTTCTTGTGTAGTTTCCTTTAGAGCCAAAGAGTGCTTCAAAGAGGCTCCATTTTGATGATCCACCAGTAGTTTAGGATGAGATAGACATTTTGTCATGTATATTTTGAATAGATATCAAGATGCTCCATTTTGATGATCCACTAGTAGTTTAGGATGAGATAGACATTTTGGCATGTATATTTTGAATAGATATCAAGATGGCATATGCCACATTTTGTAAAACTTTGTTTGATTTGGCATTGATGCCAATTTTGTATATGGACATACACTTGATTATTGGATAATTTGATATATAGAAGTTGATAATCGAAATAATTTGTTCCTCATGTGCATGTTTAAACTATTCAAAAATTTAATCTTGATCAATGGTTAAATATCAATGTACAATAGCATAAAAAATAATGATTATATTATATATTTTAAACAGCTTTGAAGACAAGAACAATGGTAAAGTTTAACATTTTAACTTTAAAGTTTAAATACACTCCAATAGATTGAATTCAATGGGCAGTAGGGTTAACCTCACCACAAACCTGGTTTGAAGAATTTTCATTTGTTTTTGTGCTTTTGAGAGGCAATTTACTAAGGGTCGGTCTGTATACCTTGTTTAAGGGTTTTGAGTGCATCTAAAATGGCATATTAATCCTTCCACCCACTGTATGCATCTATAACTTGGTGGATAGGCTTAGTTAGGGTTAATAAACATGTTTTCATCATTTCATGTGCAGCGGAGGTCAGGATCATGATTTTGATGGTGCCCTAGATGGAATTTTGGGTGTTTTTGCATGAAAAGGAGAGGTTAGAGGGGGTAAATGTGAGAAATATTTGAGGGAAGTCACTTTTTATATCCTTTTAACTTGTTTTTGTAGGGTTTTTTGAATGTGTTGGATGCACTAGGATGGTCTGGTGAAGTCTTCAAGTAGGTTTTTCAATAAATCCTTGCCTAAATTGAGCAATTTGAAGGTTTTACTGAATAGGGCTTTAGAGGGCGAGTTCCTGAAGAAAATTTGGAAAAATTGTGGTTTTGTCACCTGGTGAGTGCTTCCCCATTGATTTTTGGGGTTTGTGAAGTGATTCAAGGGTGGTTGCTTTGGAAATTAGGCCTATTTTGCTAGGTTGAGCAACATAGTTTGAATGATTTGTGGAAGTTGTTCCAAAAGATTCATATGTGGGGTTGATGTATGTTGTAGAAGGATTTAATGGGTGGCTAGAATGATGGTCACTTTTAGAGGTTGTTAAGGAAAACTTAGAGTTAAGTTGGAAAAATTGGGTTTGCAAACCTACATGGGTGTCTAGGTGAGAAAGGGAAAATAAGCCAAGATTGAGTTTGTAAGTAGAAAGGTGATTTCTAACCTTTTGAGTTGATAAAGTGAGGGGTTTGTCAACCTAGGTTTCTATTATAAATACTCATTAACACTCCAAAACTCAAAACCCTCACTTTTGACAAGTTTCAAGGAGGGTTTATTGAAAACCTCACCTCCAGACCTTTCCTCATTGTTTCAATGCCTCCACCTTCAAATATGTCTGACCTTGCTTAATTAACTCTTACAAAGTGTTGCCCCGATGTAAGCAAGATTAGGACCTTTCACATGGACTTTAAGAGGCATCTAACAATATTAAGATTAGGACCTCCAACACCTTCAAATATGTCTACAGAGATTAGGACCTTTCACATGGAGTTTAAGAGGCATCTAACAAGATTAAGATGCTCTTACAAATTCAACTTATCCCCAAAACACACCCTAACTTCTATAATAATATTATTTATCCTACATATGTGGGGAAGTGGTGGAGGTAGGTGGTTTATGTGATAATATTCTAAAAGATTCATTAAACCTAGTCATTATGATTGTGTAGTAGCTTGCCCAAGAAGCTGCTCTTTTTACTATTTTCGCTTTGGATTAAACTCATCTTTCAAGGATGAAACATGTAAAAAGATGGAATGTCATATACCTTGGGGTATGATATTATGATGTATTAGGTAGTAATAAATAAAAATGTGGGTGCCTATTATTTGTAAGCCATCCCACTAGTTAACTAGAATGAAAGTATTTATCCCACTAGTGTTGAAAAATTATAGTGGTAGGTAGTTGAGTATTATATATTGTGGGGCTTAGCCAAGAGAGGATATGTCAAGAATTGTAAGATTATGAATAAAAACCAACAAAGAGCATAGATCCAATCTAGATCTAGGTGAATGAAGACTTTCACAATAGCAAAAGTAAATAATAATATATGTTGTTAAGCAAGATGAATGTTTTTCTAATAATGAGATCAAATAATTAGATTAACTACCAAATGGATGAATCACAAAACAAATAAATAAGCCTCTAAGATGCATGACTTTGTGGAAGTGATATGTCCAAGATGACATGAGTTAATTCAAAACCACTCACAATTAAGAGGAGAGTTAACTTAGTATAACTAAAAGATAGGCAACCTTGACTAAATAGAGGTGACACATAATTACCATTAATTAAGAATTGATGATGCACTGGATGCACTTAAGTACCTCAAATCAAGGTGTACACACATTATTATTAGCTACTTAAGTGAGGGAAAATAAATATTCCTAATATCCTAAGCAAATATTAGGTACACTATCATATTTAGAATAAAATATTATCCAAGATAAGATATTAATACTATACCAATAACTCTCTTATATGTAATTTAGGAAAATAAAGATAAGACCCAACAAATGTTCAACCACCATATTAAATGTTGATAAAAGTTCTACTTTATTAAAAATTTAAATAGTTCTATTTTTTAACATGAGCATTATAGTCCTCATCCTTATTTATACCTAGATGGAGTCTTTATTTCTAAGATTTTACCTCTCTAATATAAAGGGCTAAAGGGTTAAATGTATTTGGTTTTGCCAGTTAAGTGAAAATAATTGTTTTATTTAGCTTTTTGGTAAGCCCATGTTAGAAAATAGACGAATTAATATGTTGATATGAAGTAAATGATGGCAGGCTCATGCACAAACATATTGCAAAGGTATCCAAGGTCTTGATTTATTAAATAATGAATGGGTGGTCAGTGGACAAATTATTACTTCTTTTATTTCCTGGGATTACTGGTAACGGTTTATGTGGATTGCATTAAAGTTAGGATAAGAAGAGAATAAATATTTCAAGTTGTGTTTACCAAGACCATGTTTCTTCTTTGATGGATATTGACTATTCTCCAAGTGGTGAAGAGTTTATTAGAGGATCTTATGATAAGTGGTGAGAATATTTCCCTAAAATGGGGGGTATAACAAAGAAATGTATCGCACAAAATTGAATATAAAGGGTGTTTATTTTTCCTAGTAAATATATTTGTTATTGTAGTTATTATTTTGAAAATTAATTTTGAGATAGTGGAAAATATATCAATAATTGGATAAGTTGTTACAAATTAACAAAAAAAAATTATATTTGAGAGGGACAACTTTTTCTTATGATAAATTCTGATTTTTTTAGGTTATGTTTTTAATCAGAAAATATGAAAGGTGCACAAGTTAAATTACAAAGTGTGAGAAAATAAAGGGTATGAACACAAAGTATCGCAACATATACAATCTATGGAGAGAAAATATAAATAAGAAATATATTCATCAAATGTTGCATAAACTTTAAAATAAGAACGTCTAAATGAAGAATTCAATCTAAGATCTACAAAGACTATTCATATTCCACACATTTTTATTCATAGAAAGAATAATATAGAATATTGTTGCAAATATAACATAAGAAAAAATTACAACCACAAAATCAATGACTCAAAGTTCATTGAATTCTTTTGGCATTCAAAACTTTGGAGCAATGTTTCTTTTTAACAAATCGCAATTGTAAGAAGAAAAAATAAAATAAACCTAATAGTAGAACTAGAATTGGAGATTTTGTTTGCGAAGAAGCTATTTTAGCTATATAATCCCTTAATTTGATCATCATTGGCACTGTACCTTTTTCATTTGGAATTCTTGTAGTATTGAGACATATCTTTCATGTAGATAATATTTCACCAACTTCTTCTATTTTCTTAAGACAAGAGTTTCTTTTTTAAAGGAAGTCAAGGAAGAAGACACACTGCATAATTTTTCTATTGTATTTTCACCCATGGTATCTTTCTTGAATAGTTATTTTGACATTAATTTTTATTGTTTTTAATTCTTCACTACTTCGATCTCAACTAAATTAGCTTCATTTTTCATTTAAAATATAAGCATTTATGAAAATATTTTTTTCTTGGACAATCATCAACATTGAATCACAAGTTTTAAGTATCATTTTGTAGTCAATTACTACTTGTTTTGATTACTAAAAATTTCCCTTCAATTTCTCCTTAGGTTTGTTGCTAATTTTCCTAGAAATCATGATGCTCACATCAACTCTAGTCATTTCTTGTAAGTATCCGACACTAATCATTTTCACAAATTCTTCTTTTTTGGCAATCAAAATATCAATATTATTATTTTTTTTCTTTATTGTAACCTTTTCATTTAATTTCATATCATATTCAATATAAAGTATGCCACTTAAAGTTACCTTATCCACCCATGTTTCTATTGACTTTCTATAATTATGATATTTACCAATTTTGTTTATAGTCCGAATTCTTCATTTTAGGAAAGGTCTTATTGGAGCTCATGGTAGTTGGATCAAGGGGTTGATTAGTAGTATCAATAATGGATTTGATATAGATGGTTAGATTTCTCAACTACTCTTCTAATTATTCACTCATCCTTTTCCCTTCTTCTACTCTTTTGAATAGCATATCTATAGACATATTAGCATTATGAATATCACCTTTATATGTAGATGGACCAAGGTCTATTCAATTTATTTTAAAATCCACCTCAATTACTTCTTCTTCATTACTTTTTACAATTGATTCTCTATAATTTCAAGATATTGATGACTTGTAGAAGAGTCCATCATTATTCTAGACATTTTTAAAATTTTCTCTAGTTGATAAGAAACCTGTAACATTTTTGTTAACACATCAAAACCATGCTCTACCAATTAGGAACATTTTATCTTCTTTCCTATTGTTTCTTTTAGCCACAAAGGAGAAAATAACCTTGCTTGAACATTAGATACTAATGGGGGAAGTATGGTCTTCATATTAGAATCAATTAGAGGATAATTAATTGTTTGTTGTGGAGAAGATAAAAGTGGATGAAAAGACAGATTTGGTGTTGCATGTGGAGGAGAAAGAAGAGATGAAGTTTAGTTAACCTATCTTTCCTCTCTTATAGGATCTTGTGTATCTTCATATTTTCTTTGTATTTAGAGGATATTCGTATCTCCAATTTCTTCCTTGGTTATTTGTATTACACTTTACATTGGGTTTTCACTTTACAATTTTATCTAGATATTCATCACCATCATTTCTTCTAGGGGTGGTCTATCTAGTAGAATATGTGATGATAGGAGGTAGTTGTGAAGAGGATGTTGCAACTTCTTTTTGTCTCATCAGTACCTAATTATTTAGTAGAGGTATAGAATTAGTATATTAGTGGTTTTAGCATTCAATGATTTATTTCTCTTTCATAGCATGAAAAGGGATCTCTCCCTTAAATTTTTTACTTCTTTCGCTAACTAATTAATTTGAGGGAGTGGCTATGACTAAATGGAGGGATAGACTTCATCAACTAGTTTTGTTCCATCATCTACGATGTCAAGAATAGCCCATCCCAACTTGAAGGCACTCATTTGATCAACTAAATTAGTCTCATCCAATCCACTCTCCTAACTTTAAATTCATCTACACAATCTTCCTAGTAATCTTGGGTGAACCCACAAAAGTGGTTTACAATTTGAGTGAGGAAGGAAAACTTCCAAAAAATGACCCCATTCAAAAAAAATTGCTTTTGGGGGGTTTGAATGAACTCTAGGTTTGAGAAAACCCCTTTAAATGTGGGAACTCGCATTTTCCCATTGTGGAAAGGGGGTTCCCTCGAACCCCCTTTTCCCACCTTCCCACCCTCTAGCACAAAAAAACTCCAGATTTTTTCCCTTCGAAGCTTGGGTTAAGGATGAAAATGGAGGAGACTTCACAAATTCAATTGGATGATGGTAGTCCTAGGAATGAGCTATCCAATGAATATAATTTTAATATGTTTTGGTTTTATTATGTATGTGATTTTTTAGTTTTATTAAACATAGGTTTTTCACTGAAAATCAAGCTCTTTGTTCTACACATATGGAAAAATAACAGATTATCAAAATAAATTTTGAAAAATATGTTCAGGCTGGGTATTGATGCCCTTGATCCATGAAAAAAAATTTTGAATTTTGATACATACAAAAAAATTATGTTGTATACGGTCCCCACCTATGTCTGAATTGTAATTAGTTTGACTTCGAAACTTGATCAAGGAAAAAATATTTAATAAAACACTATGAAACCAAATGAACTAGTTAGATATTGTAGTTACAAATCTAAATTCAAAAAAATTATAATTTTATCCTTCATACAAAAATAGTTATGTTGTATGCGATGAGAGTCACTCCTTAAAAATGTTTTTTTTTTTTTTTAAGTTGGTTTTCGAAGGAGATGGAAAAAGAAGTGCAATCTAATTTCAAAATTTTTGAAAAATATATATTTAGAATCTATAGACAAAATGTCACAAACCACTATTTTGCATCATCTTCAAATTCCTCACAGTTTAGCCGCTATAGGAGCCCGAAAGTGAAGATTTAGTTAAAAAAAATAGTTTAGTGTCCAGTTTGCCCAAAATTGTAAACCAGTATTGTGGGATCGCCCTCTTCTAAATGAGGATCATAATTGTAATTTTTTAAACATGTATAGATTATTTTTAAAATAATTAATGCTATCATAATATATCATTGTTTCGAAGGAATAGAAAATTTAACTTAGATAGGATTCTATCCACTTTTTTAGCATATGCAAAAGATTTACAAAATTAATAGGTTAAATGCACAAGGAAAATATGTCTTATTTTATTCTTTTATCTCACTTCCTATTTACTTCCCCCATTTATCTACAAACTTTGAGGAATATGAAGTAATCACTAACATATCAAGACAACATATAGGGAATACCTTCAAATCCCCCCAATATTAGATGTGTGACCCTCTTGTACTAGATATAATAACTACCATATCACATAATTAATTAGGTTTCTTATGTGGAAATCTTCAATCCAAGGTATCCTTCCAATTCTTACATTCAACATGCAAAAGGAATTGTTCACTCTTTTATAACCTCTATTTCCCACCTCAATCTATAATTATGAGATGAAATCATATATTTGTGTAGAACTATCAAATATTCCCATAGTTTTTAATCTTGGCCACATATTTATACTAATACTAGCATAAATCATATAATAAGACATACAAAATATTTTTTGTTTTAGAAATTAACTAGTTGATCATGTAGGTGATCACTTATCATCTAAGCCAAATCTAAATGATAAGCACACCTAATGATAATGGTAAATTGACATGTCCATTGTTCAAAGGTACTTGTGCCTTTATCTCTTAGCACACTATACAATAAGGTGATAATATCATAGATTTCTTCTTTGATATGAGCTCTTTGTAGTACCTTTAGAATATGATATTTTCCCTTTTTAGGGACCTTCAACCAATGTTTAGCAATATTTTTGAGGCATAGATTATTCTTATTTTAGAAATAATCCCATCCTTTTTCCACACCCACATTAAAGTACTTATCCATTATTGGTAATTTGAGGGTAATCCTAAGTGAAGAGTTGTCTACTCTTTCTATGACTTTGCCTTAAAATATTCTCACTTCACAGGAATCTAGATGATAATTCATTATACAAGCCAAATTCTAAGTTGGGCTTTGAATGAAAACTAGGAGTCTCCTTGCATGGGTTATTCCACTATCAAGAGTCACTTATGTCAACAAGGTCATTAGAAATGTTTTCCAAATCAACATGACCTGGGTCACTATCTTTTACTTCCACTATATAATTTTGAATAATGGAAGAATGATCATAACCAAGTGGCATTTATGCTTCATCTTGTATAGTTTGGACAGTAAACAATGAAAGCAACCTAAATCTTTGAAAAAATTCTAATGCACAATAAAAGGGATAATTTTACTTTGGGAAAGGAAATAACTAGGGTGTACAAATCTCATGAAAATTTGTTAAGCTTGAGCAAGGCTCTAGGTAAGAAGTGTAGTGTAGTAAAATGCATCCCCTTGCATTTTCACACTTTTTTTGGCTTGCCTTGCTTTATTTATCCTCATTTATGGCTTAACTGGTCCTATTTTGTGTCCACAAGCCGTATGAATGGCATCTTTTCCTTGCTAATCCTAACATTCTCCAATGAATAAATGATAATCTAATGATTTTGATCTATGTGTCCCTGATTTTCGGTCGGGACTAAAATGCCACTTAGGGCATCCTTGTCCCCCTGTGGTCTAGGACCCTGATTTTGAGGCATCTTAATTGGTCCCCTTTTTGGTGTTTGTGCCCCAAGTTTCAAGACTTGGGACTAAGACATCACCAAGGGCATCTTAGTCCTCCTTGAGTCATTTTCGGGATTTAAATTCAAATTCTGGTGGGATTTAGCCTCCTTTATTTAGTGAATTCATATTTCAGCTTGGTGTGATACAATTTCGGGATATTAAACATAGATAAGTATAAATGCAAGGTCCATTCACTCATTTTCATCCTAAGCATTCATGAGATCATCCTAGCAACTTGAGTATTCATTCCTAAGGAAAATTTATGAGATCAAGTGCATTCAAGAGAAATTCATCAAGTATTTGGAGCCATCATCAATATTCAAACATCATATCAAAGGATATTCTTGCATCATGTGTGTTGTTGTGCTAACATTTGTGATGTAAGCTTTTGATTCAAACAAGCAAGAAATTCAAGATCTATCTAGCATTTCAAGATCCACATCCATTGTAGCCATTTCACACAAGTTTGCATACTTTACAAAGGTTTTGTGATTTGTAGCATTGCATGTTGTTCATTCAACATTTCCTTTCATTACTTTATTTCATTTCAAATTTTAATTACCAACAAGGGGTTTGACCAAGGAAAACCCCCATTCACTAACAATCAACAAGTTTTTCCCTTCTTGCATGTTTGTCTTTGCAGACCTAGGTCAAAGTCTTGAATATCATTTGGAGTGCAAGATTGAAAAGTTGTCATCTTCATGAAAACTCACCTACAGGTCAGATCCAAAAGCTTCAAAACTTCAAATCTGAGAAGAAGCAAGTGCAGACCTTGGAGCTCAGGACCACATTCAGACTTTTCAAAAATTTAGATCAGGACTAATACACCACCTTGGGAATCTTAGTCCTCCCAAACATATCTTTCAGAGATTCCTTCAAATCTGGTTCTAACATCCGAAGATTTTGTATTTGTCCCGAAAAATAGTAGCAGGAATAATATGCCATCTTGGGCATCTTAGTCCTCCAAGGCACATTTTGGTAGCTTCTTTGCATTTCCAGAATACTCACAACATCTCCAAAACTTTTGAGGTACATACATTCTATCTTGTTGCATAATTTTATTATTTGTATACCCCATTTAGTTTGCATAACTAGGTTTTGTAGGTTGAATTTTCATTTGTCTTTTTCAATCATTTTCTTGGTGGTGAACCCCTTGAAATCTAAAAGAACCCCTTCCTAGGTTCTCATCATTGTGAATTGACTAACCTTGTGAGGTTGTTAGTCAATCCAATTAGGGTTCTTAGGACATAATTGAATGTCCAAGATAGAATAGGTGATCACCCCATCATTTCTATTTTATTTTTGGTTCATTTTGGTGAACCCGACTTCTTTGAACATTCTTTTTTTCTTATTTAGATTCCATAAAAGTCCTAGATCTAGATTGTGTTCATTGCATCTTGCATTAGTGAAAGTGCGTCTAGGGTTTCATGCATCTTGCATTAGTAAAAGTGCATCTAGGGTTTATTATTTTTTCATTAGTGAAAGTGCATATAGGTTGCATTTTTACTTTCTTGCATCATTTCATTTCATTGAAAACTAAAAAGTGCATTGTTCATCCTCTTAATTGCATTTAGAAACATTTTTATTACATTGAAAATTGAAAAATTGCAGTCAATTGCTTGTTAGTAGTTTCTTTTCTTTACATCCATTTGCACAGTTTACTGTTTCCAAACATCAAGTCCCTAGGTAGGCAACCTAAGAAAGTTTTTATCATTCTAGAATTTTCTTTTTTTCTAAGAAAAACTTCTGTTAAGACTAAAATTCCCTTCTTGGCATCTTAGTCCCTCTCAAGGTTTTTTCTCTAGAATCCTCTCTTTGTTGTTTGTTGTCTGTTTCACTCCCTAAAACTTCAGAATCTCACTAGGATGACCAAGACATCCTTATTGGAATCTTAGTCTCTGTTGACTTTGACTCTTCAATTTTCAAGGTCTGCAATTGCTTTTCAATGTTTTTGTGGGTTGCCTTCAGTTTTTTGTTTTAGTTTCCAAAATTGTTGTTATTCCAATTTCTTTCATTTTAAGTGTAATTACAAGCATAGTATATTGTGTTCATTGCACTTTCCATGGTTTATTCCTTGTATGAATTGTATTACATGATGTCCTACTGCTAATATTGTGGTTAGATGAAGTGTGAGACTCATGGCATCCTGCAATAAGACACTCATTGTGGATCTTGGGTTATCAAGCTCTCTTACTTCTGGTGTTGGAATTAGTTCACTAGGTATGGACCATACCTTCGACACCTCTTTTTCCATGCCTACCTTACCTACAAGCGTTATGCCAAGTGTCCAAACAATGGTTGATCATATTCCTCAAGAAAACATAATGAAAATTCATGAAGACTTAGCTCATTTACAAGATAGCGTGAGTACTGAAATCATTTCCAACACTATTATACCTACCATATATAGTATTCACCGCATGATGGAAAGTGATGAAGGAATGGAAGTTGTGTGTAACATAGCTCACATCTTTGGAAAACACCTTCCTCCCACCACCAATGGTGCTCAAGCTTCAAACAATGTGCAAGGAGGAAATCAAACTCCTCCCTCTTCAACCATAGCATCCATTCCCACCTATACAACTCCTCAAGTGACAACAACGATGCAACCTACTAGCAATATCCTTCCTACCTCGTGCATTTCCACTACTGCTCCTTATACATATGTGGAATCTAATCTCATACCTCCTCCCATAAGAAATCCATTCATTTTTCCTTCCAACACATACACACCACCACCATAATCACCTCCATCTCAAACCACCAGTGATGATCCTATCATTAACCACCTTTTACAAAGCTTTTCATACCTTCAATGTCAAGTTTCTACCATAAATAAAAATAAAAAAGGTCCACCTTAATACTACGTAAAAATCAACCCACTATCCTTGGAGATATTGAGAACCCCAATGCCACAAGGTATAGAGATCCATATATTCAAGAAATATAGAGGAAAGGGAGATCCTACTAACCATGTAAATGCCTTCACTGCTTTATGTAGTGACTTTATCCTTGACGACAAACTTTTGGCTAAACTCTTCCCCTGATCCTTGAAAGATATTGCCTTTGATTGGTTTTCTACATTACCGAACAACTCAATTCATTCATTCAATGAACTTGTTGAGGCCTTTATTAACCATTTCCAAGTGCACATGGTTCCTGAAATGACATTGGTTGATTTGATGAGATGCATGAAAAATGAGGGTGAAAAGTCACTAACTTTAGTTCACACTACCGGTCACTTTATTCCCAAATTAGTGTGAAGATTCCCGATTCCCACCTTCAAAATATACAAAACAAGATAAGGGATAAGCTCACCATGATGAAATTCCCTTCCTCCATGTAGCTATGCACTACCATTCGAGATTATCAAAATACCGTAAGTGCTAGTGAACCAAAACCTACCCCTACCTATCTTGAAAAACCTGAATCCTCAAACCAAAACACTTATCAACCTTTCAGAAGACAAACTAAAAGTTTCCTTCAACTAAATTCCACCTCTCAACCTACCCAACCAATTAATACCCAAGTAGTTGTTATAAAGAAGAGTAATCCTTATATATTTGGGGATCCGCAAAGGCAATTTACTCCCTTACTTGACACACTCCACAACATCATGACTCAGCTCTTAAAAAAAGCATGCTTAACTTACCTCCCATCTGACCCCTTGACCTTAGCAAACCATTACCTCTAAGCTTTAGACGCAATTCTTATTGCGCTTATCACCAACAAAAGGGACACGATACAAAACATTGCAAGCATCCTAAACATTTTGTGCAAGACCTCATTGATTCCAACCATATGTTGATTGGAGGTGTGAATGATAAAGGTAATAAGTTTGTGGCTCCTCCCAACCAAAACTTGCAAATATTTACCAATCCCATGCCCAACCATAATATTTCATTTGTTAAGGCTAGTGAAACTAAGCCGGATCTAATGAATATTGACACAGATGATGAAAATATGAGCAAACATGAACAAAATCCTATGGATAATGATGAAAAGAGTCCTATGGGTACTATTGAATAAATTCCAATTGATACAATGATAGGAGTGATCAACATCAACCCTCATAAATAGAAAACCATTGACATTATTTTCTCTTCAAAAGAAACAATTAAACATGCACCTGATGGTCCTCTTTACATAGCTAGCAAAATCAATAACAATACCACTCCTCGGATTTTAATTGATCCCGTCTGTGGAGAGAACGTGATCACAAATCAACTCTTATATGTGCATGAAATCACTCAAGATATATATGATAAACCAAAAGCATGGATTAAAATGCATGATGGTTTTTCTCATGCTACAATGGGCTCAATCACACTCCCTTTACAAGTAGGACCAAAGAAATCAAATGTATCATTCTCTATTATATCTAATTCAAACTAATTTCATGTGAAGTTAGGCTACAAATGGCTTCGCTCCATGAAGGCAGTCCCATCCATTGTCCATAAGTGCTTAAAGTTTCCAGTCGGTAATGAAATATTCACCATAAACCATAGTGGCTTTAGAGCCCTATCTTCTTGTGGAAATTTCTCCTTAGATTACTTTTGACCTGAGCCTATGGAACCTATAAGATAGCATGAGGATTCCATTTCCTATCCTACCAAAATTTCAAATAAAAATGCATAACCAAGCTATCCCTTGAAAACTTTCCTCCATCCATAGTCGAACCTACACCCATGCTTGAACCTCCACCATCTAAAAAATACAATGTTGAGCCTAAATCTCTTCCGATAAACCAAGACTCGGCCATTAAAAATCCCTTTCCTACTTCCTACAAGCGATCTAGAGAAAACCAAACAAGTCCTAATCTACCTCCTAAACAAATTTATAAAGCCAAAGAGAAACTAGTTGAACAACCTACCATGGTTTCTTTTGTTCTTCCCTCACAAGAAGAAAAGGAACCTATGGTTGATAAACCCGATCCTACACAAACACAATTCGAAAATCATAATGAAAAGAACCACAATGCTAGAGAGCATAGGCGTAGGCATCGTGCTATTTCTTGAAAAATGAGTGGCAAGAATAACGTTGAAAATCAAAATCTGAACTTGACAGAAGCAATAAACGATGAGCCTCCTCTCTTAAAAGAGATTGCAAGTTCAACACAACAAGGATCAAAACCGTCTATGGATATTATCATTCATCCTCTTGTTATTGTTAACTTGGATGATGATGAGGAAATAGCTAAAATCGATGAAGAAGTGCATAATGAGTTGATTTTTTTTATTATCCTCATCCATGAGCTTAAACGATAACAACCATGATGATCCTCCTAAATTGAGTGATTCACCATGTGTTGAACCTAGTGATTCTCCTAGTACAAAACTTGATCTGATCCCTCTCGCTAGTGATTTGCATTGCGCATATACTGAACAAGATTGGGATGCAAATGACTTGTTGGATGGTTGATCTGCATGTGCCTTACTATTATTTTTCATTTTCTTTTCACTTTCTCTTGCATGTGCCTATTGTGATCCCCCGTGATGTTCTATTTGATTTTTCTATTTTTTTTGTTCATTCCTCTATTTGTACTTTCATTCTTCTATATGTTCTAAGCTTTTCACCTTTTCATTTCATTTTTGTCTTGTGTTTTACTTTTGGAGATGATGCAAGGCATTGAGACACCCTATGTCTTTTCCATGTTGACCCAAAAGGCTTTTCCTTTTCTTCCACTCTCTTTGTGTCATTCTTCCAGTTCTATGAGTATTTGGGGAATGATGATAGTTCTGAGCTCTCTAATATTATTGTAGCAAAGACAGATGCTCACCCCGAATCCATAGATCCCTTTTTTTTTTTCTAGGGGGCAACCCTCTTTTCATTTTCATCTTTTGGTTACTTTAAAGTAATTTCTCATAGTATGGTTTTATCAATTTATTTAAAGTTGTTGAATTCTTAAGTGGCATTTGTCCTTGATGTCAAAACTGCCCTGGGTTGGTGCCTAGGCATTTCACAGTTTGGTCTTATTATGGCATTTGATTGGCACATTTGTTATTTGGTTTCATGTGAAAAAATCTTGGTTAAAAATTAATGCTCCCATGTTCAGGTAATGCTCTCTGGTTCTTGGTGCTTAAGTTATAAAATGCAGGTGGTTTTCATGTTTTAAGAAAACCCTATCGGGTTTGCTTAAACAACTAATATTGGCTTGGGTGAAAATCATATTGAGTTTAACTTGAAAATTTGCCTTCATTATACCTCATAAGTCATTGGATATTATTTGGCACATGATATGACATTGGTTATTATATTGCATTCAGGATTTGATAAACACACTGATCATTCCTATGCATGTGTTTCGGTTCCTTGGTCAACACAAGTCTTTGGGTATACATATCTTAGAATGGTGGAAAATCGATCGTGGGTAAAGCAAATCGACATTTGGTAGCAATAATGCATGGCATCATATTTGTTGGCATGATTGACTTTGGTAAGGCCATGGACTTCAAAGGTCTTACCATGGTACCGCTAGTAGTTAAGCTAGTAACCGTGGTAGTGCGGTGAAAGCGGTTAGTGGCATGCAAGACAGCTACTGCTACACCATGGGCTGTCAAAAGGGAAACCGCAATAGTGCGGTGAAAATGGTTAGCAAAATGCAAGAAATATACCACTATACCACGGGTAGTCAGAAGGGTGACCACAGTAGTGCGGTGGAAGCGGTTAGCGGCATGCAAGGTAGCTACCATTATACCGTAGGTAGTGTGAAGGGAGACCGTGGTTGAGCGGTAAGGAAGCAGTAAGTTCAGTGCTAGTCATCACTATACCACGGGTGAATAGAATGAAGGGTGTGGTAGCACGATGGAGAAAGGAATTCGTTTATTGGTTCATTTGGAAGTTTAGGTCATTAATTTTTGCTTCTCACTGTTCACATTTTTGGAACCCTACACTAGCCGCCACCATGGAATCTTGTCCTCAATCGTTTCTTTACAGTCAGTGGATTATTGATCTTTGATAGCGTATAGGAAAGATTGGAAGACCATGACAATGGTCAATTCACCTGGCAGTCTCCTGCCATCGGGTAAGAGCTCAAATGAGGAAGGAGCTCAAGCTGCTCAATTACTTCGCAGATCTAGTAAATTGCTCATGGAAAATTCATTTATGGTCTTCACAAGTATTCATCTATTTATCTTTGCAGAACCGTTACCTTTACTAGCAAGGTTAATAAGGGATAAGTGTTTTCTTATGCATGGAAGTTGAAGATTTGGTTTATTTTTTGTCCTTAGTCAGAACTATAATTTTTTCGCATGCTTAGAATTACATTTCAAAAGTGTTACCATATCAGATTTAAAGAATGGTATTTTTTGAGTTGTGGGTAATCATGAAGCCTGAAGAATCTTCTCAGGTTCACACTTGGATTCATTGGTAATTGTTCTTGAATGCATCATTTTATGATTTTGGTTTCACTACATTGAGATGTCGGTTACTTTAATATAGCAGCAGTTTCAGTGGCTATGGTTTATGTTTTATTTAGATATTATGTTGTTTTGGTTTTAGCACTAATTGTGCAGGCTTCTTGAGAGAACAGGTTTCAGTCTACCTTCTATATTTGCATAATGCTTGGCTATTCCTGTTAGAAGAACTTCTTCATATTGATCTTTCACACATGGACATTGTAACACCTAGCATTGTTGGTCGATTGAAGTTTGGTAACCTGATAACCATCTTTGTTTTATTCTCTGAAATAGAAAAATGAGCAATTGTTGTAACCTTCCTTGAATGTAATGATCAAATCTATAATCAGAAGAAAACAGAGAGATTAGGGCTTTAATATCAAGGAATAACAAAAAGAGTAAAATGTGGGCTAACTAGTTTTCTGTGAAGATCTATGAAAAGAGTATAAAAATAGAAAGAGGAAGTTAACTATTTTTTATGCAGAACAATGAGAAAAGTATGAAAGAAAAAGGGAAAAACTAGTGTGAGTACATCATAGTAATTGTATTGAAAAATATTGAGCTCTGAGATTGAAAATCTGAAATATGAGTTGATAATCAAGCTGACTTAAGGCTTGACAATGGCTAAAATTTTGAAAGTTCATTTTGGAACTTTTAGGATTTTAGATATTGTCTGTCAAGAGGCACTTGATAGATAAGAGAGAAACAGAGAGATCCTTTGTATCATTGTATGATTTACTGAAAACAAAAAAGGGGTTGGTGCTCCTTGAGATTGGTGTCTCTAAATGAGGGGTTGGTGCTCCTTGAGATTGGTGTCTCTAAATGAGGGGTTGGTTCTCCTTGAGATTGGTGTCTCTAAATGAGGGGTTGGTGCTCCTTGAGTTGGTGCTCATAAATCAGCCTATAAGGCATTGTAAGCAGTGGTTTTGAAATTAAGCCAGTAAGGCAGTTTAGGAGTGGTTTTTTCTACCCCAGGAGGGTTTTCACTCAAAAATTTATGTGTCTCTCATTTGTGTGATTTATGTTTATCTTGCATAATCGTTTTTTCAGTCATTTATGTTATTGCTTTCATTATGTTGGTCAATGCTCTGATACTTTAAGGTTGTTTAAAAGTTCAAAGTCAATTTGCTCAAGTTTGTCATGCAAATTTAGATTGTGCAAATCTGATGCAAAATGTCTTTCATAAAGTGAATTAACTTCTACATTCTATGCTCATTATATGAATTCTCAAAAGTTTGTCAAAAGCAAGTCAAAGCCGCATATTATGAAGTTTTATAGTTTTGTTGATAAAGCACAGCAAGATTGTTCATAAACCTTTAATTGAACAATATCATATGATTCTTTTAATATGGGTTGTAAATGTTAGTCAAGTCTCATGTCAATCTAATCTAAAGTGTTAATGTTCACTTGCTTAAACAAATTTTTCACTTTGGGTTAAATGAGTAAAAGTTTCATTATGCTTTCAAAGTTAAAAGTTAAAATTATTCCACTCTGATTCACACCCCCCCCCCCCCTCAGAGTGAATCCACTTCCAACAAAAGTGGGGGCATACATTGGCACTATTTTAGCATGATTTCATTTGCATTTCCCTTTCATGTTCCTTCATGTGATTTTCTTTCTTTATGCAATGTTTTTTCCCTCTTGGTGGTGTCTTTGGGTTTGACTTCCTCTTAGAGCATGATATTTCCTTGCCCTCTCTTGCAAACATTAGATACAATGTTCCTCAAGATGAGACCTTGCACTTGTCCTCTCTTGGAAACAATATCAGACCTTTTGCACATGTCCTCTCTTGGAAGCATTGGGTATGATTTTCCCCAGGATGAGACCTTGTATCTATCCTCTCTTGGAGATGTTTAGCACGATGCACCCTAAGAGTAAGACCTCGCATGAACTGATCAAAATCCCTTTGAACATCCCTCTTTCTTGTTGCATTTTCCTTTTGTCCTTATTAAAGTCATGGAGGTATGGCTTTGATATGGACTTCTTGGGGCTCACCTAGTGAACAACTAGCTTCACTAGCCCGTGTGAGCATGCATTTTTGTACCTTATTAAAGTCATGGAGGTATGGCTTTGATATGGTCCCTTGGGGCTCACCTAGTGGACACCTATCTCCCACTAGCCCTTGTGAGCATGTGTTTTGTTTGCATAATGGACAACACGTTCCACTTGTAAACCTCTTCAAGCCTAGACCCAGTCTTCCACATTGGATGACCAGTCGAAGCTTGACCTATTGCAACTTTTCTCTTCTCCTTTTTTCCTTTTCCTATCTTTGATGATGTATGTTTGTGATCTAGTTATGGCTTCATATATTATTTACAAGCTTGTTCCTTTGTGCCTATGTTGGTTTTCCATAGGATCTTGATCTTGGGGGCTTGATCATTGTCATCCTATCTTACTAGCATTTGTACATTTGAACCCCTCTTGATTGTGTGGTTGGATACTTTAGTGTGAGTTTGAAGCAAGTACATCATCTCACTAAAGTGGGGGCTAAATGTAGTGTAGTAAAATGCATCCCCTTGCATTTTCCCACTTGTTTCAGCTTGCCTTGATTTATTTATCCTCATTTATGGCTTAATTGGTCCTATTTCATGTCCACAAGCCCTATGAATGGTATCTTTTTTTGGCTAATCCTGACATTCTCCAATACATAAATGATAATCTAATGATTCAGATCTATGTGTCCCTAATTTTTGGTCGAGACTAGAACACCACATAGGGCGTCTTTATCCCCTGAGGTCTCGGGACCCCGATTTTGAGGCATCTTAATTGGGCCCCTTTTTGGTGTCTATGCCCCAAGTTTCATGACTTGGGACTAAGATGCCACCTAGGGTGTATTAGTCCTCCTTGAGTCATTTATGGGATTTAAATTCGAATTCTGGCAGGATTTAGCCTCCTTTATTTAATGAATTCATATGTCAGCTTGGTGTGATACAATTTTGGGATATTAAGCATAGATAAGTATAAATACAAGGTTCATCCACTCATTTTAATCCTAAGCATTCATGAGATCATCCTAGAAACTTGAGTATTCATTCCTAAGGAAAATTTATGAGATCAAGTGCATTCAAGAGAAATTCCTCAAGTATTCGGAGCCATCATCAATATTCAAGCATCATATCAAAGGCTATTCTTGCATCATGTGTATGTACCTTGGGCATCTTAGTCCTCCCAAGCATATCTTTTAGAGATTCCTTCAAATTTGGTTTTGACATCCGAAGATTTTTTATTTGTCCCAAAAAATAGTAGCGGGACTAATACGCCATCTTGGGCGTCTTAGTCCTCCAAAGCACATTTTGGTAGCTTCTTTGCATTTCCAGAATACTCACAACATCTCCAAACTTTCGAGGTACATATATTCTATCTTGTTGTTGCATAATTTCATTATTTCTATACCCCATTTAGTTTGCATAACTAGGTTTTGTAGGTTGAATGTGCATTTTCCTTTTCCAAGCATTTGCTTGGTGGTGAACCCCTTGAAATCTAAAAGAACCCCTTCCTAGGTTCTCCTCATTGTGAATTTACTCACCTTGTGAGGCTGTTAGTCAATCCAATTAGGGTTCCTAGGACATAATTGAATGGCCAAGATAGAATAGGTGATCACCCCATCATTCCTATTTTATTTTCATTTCAAGAAGTAGGAAAGAAATTAAAGTTTAAAAATGCAAGTAACCTACATCACTTTGTAGAGTTGATAATCTTGTAGTATGTATAAGAGCATTCATAATAATGGAAGTGATGATTTTTGTAAATAAGAAATAAATGACAACAACTAACCCAACCATATTCTTTTAAAAATAGTTGAAATAGAAAGTAATACTTATAAAATATTCTAAAACACTAAAAATTGAAACATCATAATATATTATTTGGAGCTTTCTCAAATTGAAGACCTTTTGTTTTGGTAGATTGAGAAATTTTCAAACTAAAATTTATTGGTAAACTTTCTCTTAACATACTTTGAATCCTTTAGGAACTTCTTGAGCTTTCAAACCACACCTCCTTCTCTCCAAGGCTTCTATTTTAGTGTTTAGAACTTTGATGAGCTGGAAAACTTTCCTTTTAGCTTTCTAAGAAGTTTACAAACTTTAAAATGTGTGAAAAAAAGTCCTTTCATTTATATTTGAACTATTCAAAAAAAATTCTATAAGATTGTTAATTTTGGAGTTTTAGGAGGTTCACAAATTGATGAACCTTTTAATTTTTTTTAAAATAATACTTTTGGAAGAGAGGAAAGGTTTAAAAATGGACGAAACTCTTTAAAGATATTGTAGACATCTAAATTATTCCACCTAACCCTAATCATCATATCATTGTTAATTGCATTCATTTATCATTTATCACATCACATATTGTCATTTATTAGATATTTAGTGTTTCCCATTTAATCCCATTATCTATTTAATTAAATAATATTTTATTATTTAATTAAATGTGAGTTAATTATTTATTTTCAACTCATAATTTCCATTTTTGAATCATTAATCAACTATTTCGTCTATCATTAGTTAACTCTGTCTTCATTTAGCATCTCAATCTTCAATCCTTAGTTAAATAGAAATTTCTTCTTCATCCACCAATCAACTCAGTGTTTAAATAGAAACTTTTTATGCACAATTATCCATCATTTTAATTAAATGATTCAACATTATCTCTTTATCACTTTGAAATAGAAATTTTATATTTATCAATTGAGTTGACTCCATATTCAGTTTAATTAACTAAATTCTTTATTCTTATCTTCATCTTCCATTTAAGTTTTCCTCAAAAAGCCTATAAATATAGCCTTTTCTTCATCATTTTGAAATCTCACATCTTTATACAAATCCATTACACCAAAGTGACATCTCACATCTTATGAAAATCAACTTTGTCGAAATATATCATCGGTAAAAATCAATCAATCATCAATCACATCTATTATTATGTTGTTGAGATCTGCATCCACATCTAAGCAAGGCAAAGAAACATCATTGAAATTTGAGGTTTGCAGTGAGATGGTAAAGTAAGAAATCAGATTTAATTTCTTATCTATGTTTTTGAATCTTTTAATTTCTTATTTTCCCAGTTTTTAATTCTTACATTTTGGTGAACCTGACATGAACACTAACATTCTTTTACTAACCTTATTGTCTAGGTGAGTTTTTGGTGTTTTTATGTCTTAAAAGTTGCAATTACTTTCAAGAGGTTTTGAAAGTATTTTTTAGGAGCTTCTTGAGGAGAAAAAAACACCGTAATTGCAACTAGAAGGTTGGAGAAATGAATTTTCATACATAATAGTCGATATTTTGGGGCAGGATAACATTTAAAACAAAAAACACATTTTTTAGACACTTTCTTTGTTAATTCATACATTTGTACAGATTTGTACTATTGGATTATAAATTTTTTGCTACACATCTTAATTTTTTTTAATAATTTTTTTTCTTTATTTGATGATTAAAAAATTAATTAACAAAGGTTTAAACACTTTCCCAATTTCTTTTTTTCCTCCTTGTAATTTTTGAAAATATCAACCTACAGTAAAACAAGCATAACTTTCAAACCACTAATCAAATTTTTAAATTTATTCAAGCACTAGAATGCTAGTTTTGATATTAACATTGTGAATCAAGTTATTTATTCAAATAAACAACCATAAATTAGATATGTCCAATAAAAGTGGGTGTGTTATTTTTAAATTTCAAACAAGCATACATACGAAATTGCTTTTTGCTGATTTTAAAATAAATTATCAAAATTTCATAAGGATTTTAATGGTGTAGCTAATCTTTTTTTTGTTTGAAGTAATATTTTGCATATTTTAACTAATCATTGAATGCAACACTTTTTCACCATCAAACAACAAAACATGTAAACAGTCTTTTTTCGCAAGCCAAAGAGAAAAAAAGGAAAACTCTGATGAAATTGGTTTTGTATGATGGTATTAAGAAGACAAGTTTATAGACCATTTTATTTTTTGTGTTCCTTGCTTGTTTAGTGTCTTTTAAAACCATATCTATGAAGGATTGAAATGAACCACACACATTTCAATTTGGTTAATTAAAAAACAGTGTCCTAAAATCTTGAAATAGTGTATATGTATCCTCTTCTCTCACACACTTTGCATGACCTTGAGAATCAAAAGCACCATTTTTTCCTTTTTTATTTTTAGGGGGGGTTGTCTAGGTATTTCATTACCCTAGAGGACAACCTCATCTCCAATTTTTTGAATGGAGTATAAGTAGTGGGGATTGAATCGAAAGGCACACCTCTTGGAAGTTGTGAGTTTTTCATTTGAGCTAAGCCCCAAGAACTTTATACCTTGGGAAAGTGAAGGAGAAGGGTGGGTTACCATCTTCTCCCAACTTTTTGACTTTCTGGAACTTTTAAATTCATGGATTAGGCCTCATATGCCCTTTTTTCATATAGAGGATTCCCCTAAAAAACTTGTATAGCCAAATTTAAGACCTTTCAGTCATTTCTTTGTGTGGTGCAAGGTACAATATAACTCCTGAAGCTACACACAATGTATCTCCTTGAGTAAATATAGAAGCTCTTTGGGCAAGTTCTTAGGACCTCTAAAGAAAGGTAAAAGGTGAGCCCTTGTGCCACTAGATCCTTATCTATTGACTCTTGAAAGATAAGTTCCTTGTACTAATCTTGGGATATTAAGCCTTTGGTTGGTGGGCCTACACTAAGTTAATACTCCTACTTGATTAATTCTAGGCTTGTTCATGTGTTTTCTATGTATGTTATTGTTAGAGTAAAACCTCCCAATCTAAAATCCAATGGGGACCTTATCCTTTTTTTAAGCCTTAATTTTTTATAATCTTCTATCTTTTATTAGTACAGTTTCTCAAATTTTCAAAAATCTAAAAATATTTGAAAACCCACAAAATCTAGAAAACCAAAAAACCAAAAAAAATCCAAAAACCAAAAAAGTATTTGATTGTGTGTCTTTACCTTGCACTAGGGTTTAGAATCCAACCATTATCCACCAACTCAATCATCCTTTAAATCCAAACCCAAACCCCACCAACTTATCCATCCAAAATGTCTCATTGTCCATCCTAATCCAAACTCATAGCCATGCCTTCATCTTACCTTGATAGTATCCTTAATCAAATTGAAAACCCCGTATTTGATGATGATGATGTTATCCTTGTTGATCAACTAGAGTATGACACCTATGAAGATAATGAGAGTCTTGTTGATCAAACCTTAGATGATATTACCTTAAGCAAGTGGCATCCATCTATGTTCCATTAATTCCAAAAACCCACAATCCTTAGTAACCTATCCATCAATCCTCAAACAAATTACCCATAATCTCTAGTCACTCATTCATCTACCCTCATTTCCAACAATCCACAATCCCTAGTCACCCATCCATCTATTATCCATATCAACGACACCAACATTCCAACCTAGTTACCAACAACCCATAAACTCTAGTCCTCCATCCATCTACCCTCAATATAAAAAAAGAAGAACATAATCTATACTGTTTATCCTAAACAAACATACATTAGTCATCCTCATCCTAACCTTGACAAGGGAAACAAATCTTCCATCCAAAGTATTCCTCAACACCAAACCATATCTCAAATCCCTATCTCCCATACATATCCCAAATCATCATCCCCATAACCAAACCAAGAGAGTCTTATAGCCTCCACCTCATATCACAATCCTTCATCTTCTAAACTATTATAATCCACTTCATCCCAATCCACAAATTCATCAAATAAAAAATATTTAGCCATGTTTTTTGAGGACTAGTAGTAAAGGATATTAAACACCAATATGGAAAAAATTAGGAAATACCATCATAATGTTAATCCTACACCATCCAAACATCTCCCGCCATCATGCCCTCCATCACCTATCAATCTAATAAACAATCTTCCTATCTGAAATCTATTATTGTCATGCTGAAATCTCAATTCTATAAAAGAATATCTTATTCATATATAAAATCACAATTCATTATCTAAACCATTAGATCTATTTCAAGAGAAAAGTCCAAAGAATGATGAAATAAACTCCAAGATAAATCAAGATAGAGTTACCCAAAAAAATCATATAGATTATCATGACATACAAGCTAGTCCAATCCTTGATCACGATCTTATTTATAGCATCCATGATTATCCAATACTCAATCATGATCATTTATTTGAGTCCATCCAAAAAGCCCTTTAGATGATCATGATATTCAAGTTAATCCAATCTTTTATCAAGATCTTATTCCTAATCATGACCATCTAAGATACGCTTATATTTGATCAAGATCTTAGGTGATGATCCAAAAATTCAAGATGATCCCCTCGACAACCTATATGGAATCCACGATCAAAAGATTGATCCTATCCATATTCCAGCCACCTCCATTTCCCAAGATGAGACACTTTCCTCCTTGGGACACATAGATAATCAGATAAATAACATGGATAACATCAAAAAAGAACATAAAGAAGATATCATGGATCAAATCAAAGAAGAAGATAAATAAGCTACCATGGATCAAATCAACACATCAAATGATCAAGAAGCAACAAGCATGATGAAGGATAAATCTCTAGTATCCTATAAACTAGGTTCATCTACTTTTGTCAAATCAAGATTTCTTGCAGAAGATAAAATACCAAGCAATGATTTTCAACTACATAATGATGGGTTAGAATTTTTCTTTCAAAACCAAATTACCCTATCTCAAATAGAATATTTTAGATCATGTAATATCAAGGAAGAGGATTAGGCATACATGAGCAAGGAATTCTAGAATCAATACAATTTCATGAAAATCCCAAATATCAAGGTCCTGGTTATCCATCGATCAATAAATAAAATGATGTTAGTGATACTTCCACAATATTAGGAGCAACTTCATCCAATACAATCATCCAAATAGGGCCCATGTGTACTCATTATCATAAGGTTGATGCTTGTACTCCTATCCAAATTATAAACCATATTCCAAAATCATTAACAAACCAATTGGAACCAATAAAAATTATTCTTACAAAGCTAAAATATAAAATCAAATGTCAAAATCCATTGAATCAAGAAAACATATAACTGGAAAAATTAAGTTAAAATGGATCCCAAATAAAATTAGATCAATCAAAGAAAACAGTCGAAATCTAATATCTAATTAAAATACGGAGCCACAAGAAAAGATGTCTCTTACATATAAAAAGTGTCCACCTCCTTCAAAATGGTTACCACACAAAGCATATAAAAAATTTGGTTCCAAACAAAATCCCAATCAAAAATTCAAACTCCATCATCCACCATCTCAAGTTTGGAAAATAAAAATCCTTAGATCCAAAATCCAAGAGAATCCATCTACATCTGTCATCACCCACCATAGTCCAACATCTTGTCTAAAGTCCAAAAATCCTACATCACAAATCCATCACATCTTGATAGAAAAACTTTATCATAAGGAATCCAATGGAACTCTATCATGATGTGCATATTTTGATAAGACCAACCCTAGTATAAAAAAGGATCACAATGCCATCCATGGGTTATATAAAAGCACCATAATCCTAACAAGGAAACTCCTCCATATAGGTCACTATTGGAATATCATGACACCAACATCTAAATCAATGCCATAAAAGGATTCAAAAAAATCAGTGATCATATAAAACATCAAGGCAATAACATGAAAAAATTAAAAATATATAAAAAAAATTGTAAAGAGAAATAATTCTTCCAATAGTGAAAACCATTTTTATGGCACTTTGGATAAGTACCATGATGAAAACATAGAAAATAGGCATAATACATAAGACCAATTATGTACGTGGATCATCACACTTGGTGGAAAGTTTTATCATCTTTCATACCTATTTCATAGAATTTCCATCCATCCATCCAATCCATATTATTTCCATCCATTTTCCCTATCTACCTTGATCTTGATAAGGACTAGGGTACAAAATTAAAGCATGCTTTAGAAAACTCCTGACATGTTCATCCTTTGTCTATGAACCAAGGAAATCCATTATCCTTTCATACTTATCACAAGACTTGGTTTTCCATTATCATTGTTTCAAGGATCATAATTCTCCTATCCAACATTCATCCACCTAACCAATATCTCTCCATAATCCATCCAATCCTAGAAGAATTCATTCCAACTACAACAATCCTAATCCATACAATCTTGTTATACAATCTAGCACATCATAAAAAACACACCTTGGTTTTGTTCCTAGACTTGCTACAAACCTAATCCTTTAGTCACATTATCATTATCAGGATATGCCTTTCCCAATCCTCACATTTGTTTTGGTATGTTTCATTCCCATATCAATATTGTTATCATCATCATTATCAATCAATCAATCGATTTTCAACTATACTAGGGGAAAGATCATATTTATCTTTGTATCCATGTGCATGCTTGATTACTTGCTTGGGTTTACATTTTACTAATATGAATTTGTCATGGTCCTTATAGTATACCATCCTTAACATACTAATCCATCAATAAACACAAGAAAACATCAAACATAGACATGTGCTTCAAACCATTAAACAACACACTTGAAACATGCACTTTCAATGTAAAATCTTAGAGATTGACATCAACCTAGATAACATGCAATCTAAACAATCCTTTTCCATCATGAAAATTTCCTTATTACAAATACTTGTCTTATATGGGAAGTTTCTTTCTTGAAACAAAACATCTATCTTATACGAGATGTTTCATTCTCAAAACCATACATGATACAAGTTCATTCTTTAGTCCTTTTTAACTATTTCTTGGAATGTTTTGATGCCTTAGGGTAAATGATAAAACCATTATATGGATTTTCCTCCTAATATTTGAGGGAAAAGGTGTATTACATACGTATCATTGTAGAAAACCTCTAGACAAGCTACAAAGAACTCTCATATGTGTTCCCTGGGATCTCCTCTTCTCTTATACTTATTGATTTTTGGAATCTCAAAATTATTAGGGAAAGGTATCATATGTATATTTCTATTAAACGGATAGGAAAAAATGTCCTCAAGTATATATTTTTATTTTTTTTCTCTAGTTGCATGTTTGTAATTTTGTTGTTCAAATTTTGGATTTGGGATGCCAAATCATTTTGTTCAGTTTTTTGCAATTGGGTGATGGGATGTATGTTATGTGTTGAGGAATGTCTTAGGGTATTTTGTATGAGTTATGTGATCTTTGTTTTGGTTTTTTATATTGTCTTTTCCATGGGTAGAGTTATAGGGATTGTATGAAGTATTTCAAGGGTGTTGAGATATGTGTTATTATTGGGATATGAGTTGTTTTTATTGAGGTATGACATGGTTTTGAGAGATATATTATTGTTATTGAGGGTGGGGGATGTATTGGTGTTGTTGAGGTGTAACATGTGGTTGTTGAAAATATTTTTTTTGTTGAGTTGTAACTTGTGGTTGTTGGATTTATTATTGTTGTTGGGGTACAAAATATTTTTGTTGTCGAGGTGTAACTTGTGGTTGTTGGATTTATTATTGTTGTTGGGGTACGAAATATTTTTTTTGTTGAGGTGTAACATGTGGTTGTTGGAGGTATTGTTGTTATTGAGGTATGGTATATTATAGAGGTACATGTTGTGGTTGTTGAGATGTGCTTGGATTTTTGTGAGTGTTATGTTGTTGGTGTATGATTTTTTCAGATGCATTTAGGTTTAGATGAAGGTTTGGTTGTTGTTGGTTTTATTGTTGTTGATGAAAGGAAGAGTTTTGTCGATTCTATACTTGGGAGATAGAACAACAATCTTCTTACTCTCTCATTCAAAGAAAACCCTAGAGATCTTGCAATAGGGTTGTCCTAGTGTCTAATTGTAAACTAAAAAGGGGTTCACCACCAAGCTATGGATTGGAAAGACTAATGAAATGCAAGATCTAATAGCAAAACCTAATGATGTGCAAAGCTCAATTTAGTGAACTAGAAATGCAATTAAATTAGAATAAAAAATTGTAAAATCAAAAGAATGCACCTAGAAACCTGTAGATGCTTGAATGAGGACTAGAAATGATGGAAATGCTAATTTTAATGTTGAATGCGACTCATATGCCAATCTAAGCGATTTAGTCCCAAACTGGGTTTTTTGTACCAAAACTGGAATCTAACTGTGTTTATTTTGAATCTCTTGAAACCTTAAAAATTGGTTGTACAAGGACTCATATGCCCAAGGTGGCATATCAGTCCCAGTGTGATTTTTTGGAAGGTTAAGGTTTGATTCTACTCTCCAATCTCTTCTCTTTCTACCACACTTTGTTTCTAGATCTGAAACCTTGATTTTGAACCTTTAGAAGTCTTTATGTGATCTCGAAAGTGAGGAGACAACTCCAAAAACTTCCTTCAAGATTGAAATCTAATCTTCAAAGATCCTTCATGCTCTAAGACACCTAAATCTTCAATCACACATGTAAAGATGAGGAGAAATTATTGATTGTTAGTGAATAGGGGTTTGCCTAGGTCAAACCCCATTTAGGTAATTAAACCAAATGATGAGAAAATGAAATAAGGGTATGAAACATGAAAAATGGAACATGAAACATGAATGATAATACCTTGAGTGATGTCTTGTAACATGAGTCAACAATCTAACATGAAGTGGAAATGTAGAATGTAGATCTCGATCTTAAAAATAAGTGTATAACAATGCTTTATCTTGGATCTTCAATGCTACATCACAACACTATCTCAACAACATTTTTTATGCCTTATGATGTTGACATGATGGTGGATCTTGAATTGCTACAACAATTGATGAATAATTCTACTCTTGAATGCCTTAGAAGTGATCTTGTAAACTCTGTTGACGCTCTTATAAAGTCTTGGAATGCTTTAACTCTTGAGTGCTTGACTTGATGCCATGAAGGCTTAATGAAAAAATGATTTGAGACCTTATTGTTGGAGTTGAGAAGATACAACACCACAAAGCCCAAGCGATCTTTGCAAGCAAATAACTTTGTTACAAGGAGAAGCAAAGAGAAACAAGAATGGAGATGGGCTATTTTTCTCTCTCCGACCCCCTCTTAGGTCATTTTTTCAAATGAGCATAACTTGGGCATCCTAGCTCGCTTTTTCGAACAGGAAGATGCGTTGGAAAGCTGAGAATGGCACCTATCTGATGGTACAGAAATATTTTTAATTTTTTTACCATTCTGGATATTTTTTTTCCAGTCAAAGTGAGGTCTTCTTTTTTCACTTTCGGGGTCATAAAAGATGCAAACGGACTCCGTTTTTCAAACTTGAATAGGCGTTGGAAAGCTCTCACCATGCTCTATTCAGTGATGTGATCTATTTTATCAGAATTTTCACCAGGTACACGAGAATTTTTCTTGAAGTATTTTTTGCTTATGCATTGCTTCCTTCTTCTCAGTTTGTACTAGGGTTTGGGTTTATCTTTTGTGGGGGGTGTTTTTTCTCTTGCTTTCTGTCATTTATCTCAGAAAACCAGAACACCAAAACTCTCAAAAATACAAACCCTTCTGCATCTTCTATCTATTCTGAAAGATCACATAATAATAAAAAACACAAGCAGGTACAGGTGCAGGGTTTCATGGCAATTGAATCAACTGTCTGATGAAATGCATATGAAGCTCAATGTGCTTCATCCGCTGATGCTCCACTGGGTTGCGCAAAATGTGTATAGCACTCAGATTGTCACACCAAAGAATAGTGGGACTATCAGGAGGAAAACCAAACTCAGTCATCAACTGACGAAGCCATAAAATCTCCTGACTAGCGAGCACTGCAGCTCGGTACTTAGCCTCTGTAGATGATAATGCATGAGCAGTCTGCTTCTTGCACGACCATGTGATAGGACCAGAGCCAAGACAAAAAAAAAAGCCAGAAGTAGACTTCTGATTATTGACATCACCAGCCCAATCTGAGTCAGTGTAGCCAACAATGTGAGGATCCCCTAATGTGTAGTGAATGCCATATGAATTGGTGCCCTGAATGTACCTCAAAATACGCTTGGTAGCTTGCCAATGACTCTCATGAGGATCATGTGAGAATCGAGAGACAAGACCAACCGCAAAGGAAAGATCAGGACGAGTGTGAGTCAGGTACAACAAACTGCCAACCAACTGCCTGTAAAGTGTAGCGTCTACTGAAGGGGTGGGGCAAGTAGTAGTCAAAACAACCCTTGACTGAAAAGGTGTGGGGGCAGGCTTGCAATCAAGCATGCCAAAGCGCTGAAGCATATCAAAAGAATACTTCTGCTGGTAAATGGAGATCCCCTCTGAAGACTGAATCACCTGAAGACCAGGGAAATAGTGTAGAAGGCCAAGATCTGTCATCTCAAACTGCTCCATCAAGGCTAGCTGAGAATTCTGAATCATAGAGGATGAGCTACCTGTGATGAGAAGATCATCAACATATAGCACAAGAATCAAGATCTCACCCTCAAGATGCTGAATATAGACCGTGTGATCAAAATGACAACGAGTGAAACCAGTGGAGAGCAAAAAAGAGTCCATCTTCTCATACCAAGCCCGAGGGGCTTGTTTGAGACCATATAATGAACGCTGAAGTCTGCAAACCAAAGAAGAATCATGAACAAATCCCTGAGGCTGCTCCATATAGATCTCCTCCTGTAGGTCACCATGTAAGAAGGCACACTTCACATCCATCTGAAAAATGAGCCATCCTCTAGAAGCTGCAAGTGATAATACAAAGCGAATGGAATTCATCTTGGCGACAGGGGCAAATGTCTCGGAGTAATCAATACCCTCAACCTGTGAGAAACCCTTCGCAACAAGACGTGCTTTGTACTTATCAATAGAACCATCAGCAGCATACTTGGTGCGATACAACCATCGGCACCGAACCATCTTTCTGCCCTTAGGAAGAGGACAGAGATCCCATGTATTATTCCTCATCAAAGAAGAATACTCTTCCTCCATGGCACTATCCCACTCAGGGTGACCTGTCGCCTCTGAAAATCTCTGAGGATCCTCTGAAAGAGCATGAGTCAAAAGACTAGAACCCGTAGTATGAGAACGAGTGCGACGAGTGTCTGAAGGATCACCGGCCATAGATCCTGCTGCCTCAATAGTAAATTGAGCCCATTTGGGCCTCTGAGGTTGAGCAAGTGGAGGTGGAGATGGGGGATCATCAATATCCTCATCAGAATCCTCAAAATAATCCTGAAGAGCTGTAGAGGGTGGAGTAGGTAGTGAAGTGGACACTGGAGACAGGGTATCAACTGGAGCAAGGCGCTCATCAAACTGAACATCCCGTCGAAACAAGACCTCTCTGGAATCAGAATCAAATAACCTGTACGCCTTAACATCCTCACAGTAGCCGACAAATATGAGGGGTCGACTCTTCCGCTCCATAGCTCTCCTCTGAGCATCAGGAATAAAAGCCCATGCCTCACTACCAAATACTCGAAATGATGAAATATCAGGCTTGTCATGAGACCAAGCCTCCTCAGGAGTCATATGTCGAATCGTCTTGTGAGGCATCCGATTCTGAATATAGTTGGCACAATTGACTGCCTCTGCCCAAAAAGATGAATCCATGGACCTGGACTGAATCATACAATTAGCCATCTCCCGTAAAGTTCTGTTCTTGCGCTCAGCGATACCATTCTGCTGAGGGGTGTAGGGAACAGAAAACTGATGCTGTAAACCATGCTCAGTGCAAAAATCTCTGAAAGCCTGATTCACATACTCCCCCCCATTATCTGTACGTATCCGCCGGATAGAGAGACCAGACTGCTTCTCTACAAATGTCTTGAAGACACGAAAGGAATCAAAGACATCAGACTTGTACTTAAGAAAGTACAACCATGTGCGTCTGGAGAAGTCATCAATGAATGTGAGTACATACTTGGCCCCTGAAAAAGAAGGAGTGGGAAATGACATGAGGTCACTATGAATCAACTCCAAGGGTGCCAAAGCACGAGTGGTACTTCCCTTTGGAAAGGGATCCCTATGATGCTTGCCAAGCACACAACCATGACAAACACCGTCAGTGCAGAAAATCCGTGGAAGACCAAGAACAAGTGACTGTGTACTCATCTGCTGAAGATATCTATAATTGACATGGCCCAAACGCTCATGCCAAAGCTGACTCACTGAATCTGCATGTGCTATAAGAGATGAACCTGTACCCTCAAAAGGCGCAAAGCCATCAAATCTGTAAAGACGAGATGCAGTATCAACACTACCAGTAGCCACAACCAAATCAGAATCATGGAGGTCCCGAATAACCACATCATGTGGTGAGAACTCAACTGTCTTACCAGAGCCAGTGTGGAAAATCTGATAAATGGACAAGAGGTTCGTCGAAATGTCAGGAACAACCAAAACATCCTGTAGAGTGCCTCCATCCAAAGAGACAGAACCTGAACCCAAGACGGAAAGCTGTGAAGAGTCACCCACTACAATCTGTGAAGTACCACAAGAGGCAAGAGAAGTGACCAACTGCTGAGTGTGAGTCATATGGTGAGAAGCACCAGAGTCTAAAATCCAAGTGGACCCATTGGTCGATGCTCGTGCAGTGAGAGCATGACCCTTCCCTGTGGTGGAAGAAGAAGAAGACGGCGGTGAGGAGATGTGTTGCTGCTGCATGGCCTCCTCTAAAGCCTCTAATCATTTCCAACACCTGGAAACTGGATGACCTTGCTTGCCACAGAAACTGCAAGTGTCTCCTGATTTCTCCTTAGTCTTGGAGGAAGACTCACCAAACTTTGAAGATTTCCCATGTTTGGGATTAAATGGTGGTTTGGAATCAAACTTAGGAGGCGGTTTGGAGGAATGCTCACTACCTGCAAAATATTTCTTGGGCCTCGGTTTCTGCTTCTGTTTCCCCTTCGGTGATTGAGCAACCAATGCTTTGCTCTTTGAACCTGAGAGCATATCCATCTGAGAAAAGTGGGTCTGTTCCCGAGACAAACGCTCACAAAATAAATCAAAGGTAGGCATGGTAAAATTGGCACCCAAACCATCCATGGTGGAGTAGAAGGAGGAAGCAAATATCTGAAATGGACCACGAAGCTTCGAAAGAATCAAATAAATGCACTCTGTGTCTATCTTGTTCTTCCCACAACCCTGTAAAATAGAGCGGATAGTTTTGAACTTGTTCAAAAAGTCCTCAATAGTGGGGAAGGAATCAGGTAACAATGAAGTCAGCTCTGCCTCAATCTGTAATGCGCGGAACTCATTAATGGCCCCAAAAAGTGTCTCAAACTTCAGCCACATGGCTCGAGGAGTGAGCAAAGCATCAAGGTGAAACAAAAGACTGTCTGAAACATGCAGGCATATCAAACCCATAGCCTCATCCATCTTGTTCCTGTGCTGCATAATCTCAAAAGCACGCTGCAACTGAGGCTGAACCTCATCTAAACAAGACCATAACCCTCGTGACTGAGTAGCCTCATCATACGAGACTTCCAAGTGTGATAGTTATGTGATGTGAGTAGCTCAACTGAAGAGTCTGCCATGAAACCCTGCACCTGTACCTGCTTGTGTTTTTTTTATTATTATGTGATCTTTCAGAATAGACAGAAGATGCAGAAGGGTTTGTATTTTTGAGAGTTTTGGTGTTCTGGTTTTCTGAGATAAATGACAGAAAGCAAGAGAAAAAACACCCCCCACAAAAGATAAACCCAAACCCTAGTACAAACTGAGAAGAAGGAAGCAATGCATAAGCAAAAAATACTTCAAGACAAATTCTCATGTACCTGGTGAAAATTCTGATAAAATAGATCACATCACTGAATAGAGCATGTTGAGAGCTTTCCAACGCCTATTCAAGTTTGAAAAACGGAGTCCGTTTGCATCTTTTATGACCCCAGAAGTGAAGAAAGAAGACCTCACTTTGACTGGAAAAAAAAATATCCAGACTGGTAAAAAATTAAAAATATTTCTATACCATCAGATAGGTGCCATTCTCAGCTTTCCAATGCATCTTCCTGTTCGAAAAAGCGAGCTAGGATGCCCAAGTTATGCCCATTTGAAAAAATGACCTAAGAGGGGGTCGGAGAGAGAAAAATAGCCCTCAAGGGCTTAAAAACTGGCGGCCCAGGGCACATATGGCCGGGGGGTGGATTTGGAGACCCTGGCGGTCGCAGTAGGGGGAGTATGGCCGATGGTGGGCGGTTGGCGGTGGAGAAGACACGGTGGCCGGGTAGAAGGCGGTGGCCGCCCCGCGGCCGTGTGCTTTCAGCCGATTGGCGGTGGCCGAGGCTTGCAAATATGGCCGCACACAAAAAACCGAAAAATGATTTTTTATTTTTTTTTCGATTTTTTGCGATTTTTTTGGCGTTTTTTTCTCCGTACGGCCCTAGGGCAAAAAAAATTTTGCCTTCCAAATTGAATGTAACCAAAATCGACGATTTGACAGTCGTTTTAGGGGTTTTTGGGCGCTACGAATCCAATGGAACAGTCCATTTGAGCCCAAAGTGAACCCAAAAAATGGAGTATGCTGAATCCACCCAAAGAACTTAAAACCCTAGATTTGCTTCCAATGCAAATTTCTCAAAACAAGAACAAGCAGCTGCAAATCTGAAGCTCTGATACCATGTTGGAGTTGAGAAGATACAACACCACAAAAGCCCAAACGATCTTTGCAAGCAAATAACCTGTTACAAGGAGAAGCAAAGAGAAACAAGAATGGAGATGCTCAAGAATGTGGAGCAAAGTATTCACCTGAAAATGTAAAATGAATAATGATACAAAAGATAGTTTTCAACTACATATAGATGAAAACCCTAAAAAGGAAAACCCTAGGCTTGCACAATAATAATTAATAAAGTAATTAATTATTATGCACCTAATGTTAGCTTAAGTGAAAAAGAGTTAAAAGGAAACTTTACATAATTAAACAAATATTGTTTAATTAATAAAGTAAATGTCCAATTACTCTAACACTTATTTATATAGGAAATACATCCAGGTTATCATTTATTAGATCCTAGAGGCTGACATTCATAAAATTTGAATTTAAAACCTTGTTTTCCTACTCAAAACCCTAAAAAGAGACCAAATGGGACTCATATGAAACCCCCGGCTTATCAGTCCCACCTAGGTGGGACCCATATGCCTAAGGTGATGTATGTGTCCCACAAGACCTTTTTAGAGAGAGAAAGTGTTGGGGAGTTAAGAAATCAAGTCTATTTGTTGATCTTGTCAAGATTTTGGTTGAAATAAACCTTGAGATGCATAATATAGGGTCTTAGGGGCCTATTAAAGCTGATATTAAGGTCATAAATGTAATAGGGCTCAAAAATCAATCCAAAATTGTAAATACATACAGTTTACAACATTAAATTAAGGCAATATTAGGTCAATTTAGCTTAAAAGGGCCCTAAATCTGATGTGAATGTGTACAACACATTACAACACTAGATTACGGTAACATTAGGTCCAAGGGCCCTACATTTAATGTGAAGGTGTAAATGAATACACTTTACAACATTAAATCAAGGAAAATTTAGGTTTATTTAGCTTAAAAATGGCCCAAGACCTAATCACAACACTAGATCAAGGTGACCTTAAGTTCATTTTAACATTAATCATCCTCAAATAAAGTGTAAATATGTAAACAATGGAATTTTTCGACACTACATTTAGCCCCCCCACTTTAGTGAGAGTAGGAACTTGCTTCAAACTCACACTAAAGTAGACATTCAGGAGGGGTCCAAGTGTACTTATGCAAATGTTCTAGGATAACAAGGATCAAAAGAGGTGGCCAAGCCCCCAAGATCCAATATCCTGCGTCAAACCAACATAAGCACAAAAGGACACACACAAGGTGTACGATATGCAACAAAACAAGATACACAAACATGCAATGTCAATGACTAAAAGAAAGATAAACAAAAACAAGAAAAAATAAAAAGAGGTGGATCAAGCCTCAACTGTTTGTCCAACGCAATATGGATCAGATCTAAGTTGTTAGTCTGAAAAATGTACTCTCACTCAGAGGTAACAAAACTTCAAGTTGTATGTTGGGTGAGTAATCCAAGAGAGTGATACACATACACATGTGGCTGGTATGCAATCACAACACACACACGAGTGGCTAAGGGAAAGTCATGCCTTAGATCGACTTCCCATCCAACCATACCAAAGCTATAGTTCCTGATAACTTTGATAAAGTGCCACACAAAAATGAAATTAGAGCTTCATCAGGCAAGCAAAGCTTCGTATGCTTGAAAATCATGGACAAACAAGATGGCTCCATAGGCATGCAAAGTGTATTATGCAAGGTGGCCATATAATAATTATTGTAAATACAAAATAGTGTAAGGTATGTTCAAAGGTATTTTTCTTAGTCCATATAAGGTCTCTTCTTAGGGAACATCATGTTTAATGTCTCCAAGAGAGGACAAGTCAAAGAAATATCACACTCTCAGAGGATATCAATCCCAATGAAACCACCAAGAAGAAGACACATTGCAAGAAGAAATAAAACACATAATGAAACATGAGTGTCGATGTATGTCCCCACTTTAAAGCAGATGCTAACACCATTATAGTGGGCAACTGCTTTATAGTAGAAGAAGGCATGAGAGATCATTCAAAAATCCATATGCCAAGTCATATGTTTCCAATAAGATACACCATGAAAAGGGAAGAGGTTGCCCCCAAAATACAATGCTAAGTATGTCACATGCGAGTCAAGTTAAGAAATGTCATCCACATCCCAAGCTTGCTCTTATATGTACATGAAAGATGGTAAAATATCCAAAAGAGACAATGACAAGTGACATACAAGTACAAGGCTACCTAATCCCCTTCCACCACTTAGTGCAAGACAAGGATGAGCCAAGATGATTGATGAGAAACATGGATATAGAATGAAAATAAATGTCAATTTAAAGAAATAGGTGCTTCAACACAAGGAAGAGCACCATATTCCTTAAGATGTTGAATTCTATTACACAAAACCTTGTATTCATTAGTAGAATGACAATGAAATCTATGATAGGCATAAAATGAAGTCTTGTAGTAAAATTTCTTTCGTGTTGTTGGAGGGAGAGATATCAGATGATCTTGGAGGTGTCTCATCAAGATACTCTCTTGATCGAAAGTAGAGGATGTTATTTTGTTTTGCGACAAAGATATCTCTTGCTTAGTACAAGATGTCATACTTACACAAGATTCTTTAGATTGTGATATTTTGTTTTCCCTTATAGGAGGGTGTAAAATCTATTGAATTCAAATCATTAGTGTTTTGTGTGATGACATTGACATTAAGCAAGGATTTCTTTGTTTCTTTCATTTATTTCGAAGGACAAAACTCAAGACCACTAGTGTCTATGAGTTTAGGATGTACTACTGTTAAATTTGGCTTAGAGGAATCTTTTGTAAGAGTGTTGATATCGAGTGAAGTCTTGTTCATTTATTTTGAGGGTAAATAACCAAGAACACTAGTCTTTTCTTGTGTGTGAGTCTCTATAGGGACACAGATACCTTGTTCTTTAACACCACATCCTTTTCCACTATACCCAAGTTGCTTCATGATTTCATAACATCTTCCATAAATCTTTTTCATTTCTTTCATATTTGGTGGTTGTTCATAGTCAGCTTCATCAAAGTTTGTTGTGAAATTGGTCTCTTCTTGTAAAGTGGTTGAGGTGGATGCATTCAAAGGGTCTACTAAATTTTGTGTTGACATTACCACTTTTTCTTTTCCTTTTTCAGAGTCTTTGTCTATGATCTTGTATTCTCCCATGAATGTTGGTTTGAAGTCTAAAGAACCCCAATCATCTTCTAATAGCTTTGTGACTTCCTTAATGTGTTCTTATTTGTATTTTTGTTGCATTTGTTCTACTTGTGTAGTTGGTGTCAATATTTTTAAAGGATTTTCCTTACCTTTCTCGATGTTTAGAAAACTGTTTGGGTAAGGGTTAGCTTCAAGTGTGTACACTTTATTTTTGTAGGCATACTTCATTTTATGATGAAGAGTAGAAGGCACCCCATTCATTGCATGAATCCACGGTCTGCCTAAAAGGATATTGTATGAAATATTGTGAGGCATAACATGGATCAGTGTTTCTAATGTGGCCTTTCCAGCTATAATAGGAAAACCAAGCGGTTGCTCTCCTACATTGTCAAATCCCTTAATAGATAAAGATTTAGGTTGAATTTTTTATTTATCTACACCAAGTTTATCCCAAAGGGTCACACTACACACATTAAGGGTGGATCCATTGTCAAAAAGGTTTCTCTTTATCTCCAAATGATTATCTATAGGTATTATCATGAAAGGTTCATTTTATTTTTGGAATTCCAAAGGAGGGAGCTCACTTTGGTAGAAATCAATGCTAGCATTTATTCCTTAAATCATGGCTACTATGTCATTCAGTTGCACATTAGAAGGGATAGGAACTTATTGTAAATCACTTTGAATCATGTTATTATAATGAGGCAAGGCTTGAATAAGGTCCCATAATGATATCTTAGTAGGAGTATTCTTAAGTTGTTCAATGAGATCATACTTCTTTCCACTTTGTGGAGGAAAACGAGGAACCGATAAGATAGGGTTATGCAATATGAGGGATGTTGAAGGTGTTTGTCTTGGTTGAGGATTGTTTCTACTGTTATATGTATGAGCAATGGTATTATAAGCTAGCTACACTATGAAACATTATTCTTAGGTGGGTAAAGGAAAAGTTTAGGTTTATTTTGAGTTGGAGGTTTTTGTGAAGGTGGGTAAAGGATGAGCTGAGGTTGAATAGTATTAACATCCCTTAGTGAAGGAGAGTCTAATGTTACTTCATCATCTTCATCTGAGGAAACTATATCACTATTGTCAATGTTATCCTTTTCTTGCACCATGATATCCTCCCTAGGAGGAGAGTTTTTAGGAGAACTACACGCTAAATGTTCATGACATTCAAAGGTTGGTTCTTCTAAAATGACTTCATCACAAGTAAGGGAGATATCAATGGTTGTATTATCTTGTTTATCACTGATGGAATTCTCTTATTGAATAATGTCTTCCTTAGGGGGAGAGAGGCAAATAGGATTCTCATGACTCTCATTGCTTTGATCTTCTAACACTAAAATATCTTCTTCACAAATAGGATAGATATCACATGAGAAGGATAAATATGATTATCATGATTGCCCATGATTTAATTCTTTTTTTTGAAGGTCCCATTCTCTTGTTCCCTAATATCCACCCTAGTAGGAGATATTTTAGGAGAGTAACAAACAAGATATTCATCACATTCCATGGTTAGATTTTATAAAGTATCTTCATCATAAATAGGGGAGGCATCGAGAGAAGGATAACCATGCTTGCCAATGATTTGATCTTTTTCATTCAAATAGATTTTTCTAAAAGGTAGGAGCATTAGGAAAGGGAGAAATGATATTTTCATGACTTTCAAGTGTATCTTGTAAGACTAAACTATCTTCTTCATTACTAGGAAGAGTATTAGGAGAAGAACCAATGTGATTAGCATGGTTATCTACAATTACATCCCTATGTTCTATAATGTCTTCCCAAGTGGGAGAGGTAAGATTGTCAAAGCTCTCAATCATCAGATCTCTTAACACCAACATTTCCTCCTCACAAATGTAGTTTTCATGGTCATTCATGATTGTAGCATTCTCACAATTTGGGGAATTGTTAGGGGAGGAATGTAAACTAAGTAAAGTGGTGGCTATGGTTTCATTGTTTTTTGTTATAATATCTTCCCAAGGGGGATGAGGAGAGGGACAAACAAGACCTTCATGATTCTCAATGATTTCCTCTTCTTTCACCAAGATACCTTCATCACTAATAGTAGAGGTATCGAGAGAAGAACAATTATGATCACCATGGTTATCTATGCTTGTATCCTCTTCTATAACATTATTCCCACAAATATGAGAGATAAGAGGGCTTGTAGGTTTAAGGCAAGTGTCTCCATTTTCACTTTCTTGCACTAAGAGACTCTCATAACTAGGAAGTGTATTGAATGAATGACTAACATGCTTATTGATTGACTTTTTCTTTGCAAACTTGGAAAATACAAATACTAACATTTGCGAAAAGTAATGTATGCAAGCTTAAAATGGAAAGAAACTTTAAAATGCAACACAATGACCTAGAATAAAATGTGTAAATGCAATTTTCAAATTTTAAACAAGGTAATTTACTGATTACACTATGCAATAATGTGAAAATGAAATGTTGTAAATGCAAATTTGGAATTAAGCAATGAATGAAATGAACCGATTTAGGCTAGATTTAGTGAAATGCATGTAATGGAAACTCAGCCAACTGAAATAGATAGATAATGTCAATAAACAAAAGTGTAGAAACAAGGTTTTTAATGCTATAAAAGGTAGTTTTTTATCTGCACTGGTTCTAAATCACCCAGAGGGGCATATGAGTCCCAGTGAGGGTTTTTTGCATAATTTTCAAAAAAAAAAGTGATTTTTATGATTGTTAGTTTTTATGATTTGTAGACTAAATGAAAATGCATATTTAGATGGTTTTCAATTATGCAAGATGCAAAAATGCAACCTATATGCACTTTCACTAATGCAAGATTAAAAATCCCTAGAATGCTAATTAACAAATGCAAACACTAATGCAATGTTAATGCAACCAATATTTAGGATGATGATGCACTCCAAATCAGAATTATGATGTTCTAAATGCAGGTTCACCAAAATGAAAGGAAGAGTTTTGTTGGTTCTATACTTGGGAGGTAGAACAATCTTCTCACTTTCTCATTCAAGGAAAACCCTAGAGATCTCAATCTAAAGTATGCAAAGGATAGAGATATCTTGCAATAGAGTTGTCCTAGAGTCTGATTGTAAACTAAAAATGGGTTCACCACCAAGCTAGGGCTTGGAAAGACTAATGAAATGAAAGATCTAATAATAAAACTTAATGATGTGCAAAGCTCAATTTAGTGACCTAAAAATGCAAGTAAATTAGAATAGAAATTTGTAAAATTAGAAGCATGCACCTAGAAACCTGTAGAGGCTTGAATGAGGAAAGGAAATGTTGGAAATGTTTATTTGAATGATGAATGGGACTCATACCCTAGTCTAAGAAATTTAGTCCCAGATTGGGTTTTTTGTACCAAAATTGGAATCTCACGGTGCTTTTTTTGAATCTCCTGAAACCTTAAAAATTGGTTGTACTGGGACTCATATGCCCAAGGTGGTGTATAAATCTTAGTGTTCTTTTTTAGAAGGCTAAGGTCTGATTCCACTCTCCAATCTCTTCTCTTTCTACTACACTTTGTTTCTGGATCTGAAACCCTAATTTCAAACTTGAAGAAGTCTTTATGTGACCTTTCCAATGAGGAGGCAACTCCAACAATTCACTTCAAGCTTGTAACCTAATCTTCAAATATCCTTCATTCTCCAAGACACCTAGATCTATAATAACACATGTAAAGAGGAGTTGAACTTGTTGATTGTTATTGAATAGGGGTTGTCCTAGGTCAAACCTCGTTTAGATAATTAAACCAAATGATGAGACAATGAAATAAGGGTATGAAACATACAACATGGACATGAAACATGAATGATGATACCTTGAGTGATGTCTTGTAACATGAATCAACAATCTAACATGAAGTGGCCATGTAGAATGTAGATCTTGATCTTGAAAACAAGTGTATAACAATGCTTGATCTTGTATCTTCAATGCTACATCACAAAACTAGCTCAAAAACATGCTTGATGCCTTATTATCTTGACATGATGATGGATCTTGAATTTCTACAATAATTGATGAAGAATTATGCTCTTGAATGCCTTAGAAGTGATCTTGCATTCTCTCTTGATGCTCTTGTGAAGTATTGAAATGCTTAACTCTTGAGTTCTTGACTTGATGTCATGAAATATTAATGAAATAATGATTTGAGACCTTATTTATATAGGAAATCCATCCATGTTACCATTTATTAGATCCCAGAGACCAACATTCATAAAATTTAAATTTAAAACCTTGATTTCCTGTTCAAAACCCTAAAAAGGGGCCAAATGGGACTCATTTTCCCATGGTGGTGTATGGGTCCAACAAGACCTTTTTAGAGAGAGAAAGTGTTGAGGAGTTAATAAATTAAGTCTATTTGTTGATCTTGTCAGGATTTTGGTTGAAATAAGCCTTAAAATGCATAATATAGGGTCTTAGGGACCTATTAAAGCTGATATTAGGGTCATAAATGTAAGAGGGCTCAAAACTCAATGTGAAAGTGTAAATAAATACATTTTACAACATTAAATTAAGGTAAGATTAGGTCAATTTAGCTTAAAAGGGCCCTAAATCCAATGTGAATGTGTACAACACATTACAACACTAGATTAAGGCAATATTATGTCCAAGGGCCCTAAATTTAATGTGAAGGTGTAAATGAATACACTTTACAACATTAAATCAAGGCAAAGCTAGGTTTATTTAGCTTTAAAATGACCCAATACCTAATCACAACACTAGATCAAGGCGACCTTAAGTTCATTTTAACATTAATCCTCCTCAAATCAAGTGTAAAAATGTAAACGATGACATTTTTTAACACTACAATTGATATGTGTGTTCTTCTGATGAATTCCATATGTTATATTTTCCTGGTATGTTAGTGGAATATTATTTTATGATCACAAATGATGGATTTTGTGAGGCAGAGAGTTGACTTGGTTCATTGGGGTTGTTCATGCTCCTAGTTGCGTTAGGTGTTTGTGCAACATTTGGAATGTTAGGGACCATATATGATGCAGGGATTGGTGTTGTGAATGGATTTTTTGTATAGTTTAGCATGTTGTGTTTGGGGGGTTTGGTATATTTGGATTTGTTTGAATGGAAATGTGTGTTGAGGAAAGTGGGATGTTTGTGTTTGGTTGATTTGGAATTTTTGATCACCTACGCTTGGGTTTTGATATAATGGATTCACAAATTATTTAGAAAATTGTATGTGATCCATGTCATATGTTGGTATTTTAGGTTTAATCTTTATGTTTTGCATGGGAGGTGTTGGTATTGGTTCATTGATATTTTTAACTCTAGGTACATTCTCATGTGTGTAGGAACTCTAGTTGTCATGACATATATTTGAGCTTGTTCTCTAATTGTTGCAATATAATTAGAGGGTAGTTTTGCACCACTTTGTGCAAATCTAAGAAAATAGTTATTGGGTTCCATAAAAATAAGGGTGTCAAGTTCCCTAGCCATCGAGGGATCTTATTGTATTTACAAGAGCTATTCTTTGGTGAATTCCTTAGATAGATTAGATTAATTTGTGATGTCTTCCACTATGACAGTTTGAAGTTGGGGTGGTTGTTTAATCGGTTGTTGTGGTGTTTGATATACACGTGGATTGAATAGATTGCTAGGCATTCCCATTGTTGTTTTGGTAGTATTCATAGGCATGATAACATTTGAAGTACTAGGGTTTGATTCCATAGTTCATTTATATTGAGACGATGTAATAAGCATAAAATGAGATGACCTTATGGAAGATTAAATTTAAGTGAAGTTTATATTAAATGAAATGGATGAGGGTTTGTTTCAAAATTGGACATATGAGAGATATACTAAATATATTTAGACAAAGTTTGATGTTTATGACATTGGATTTGATGGGAGATATCAAATCTCCAAAAGTCTAAGTTAAGCTAGATCTCCATTTCATAAGTGTTAAAGGATGGTCTTTACTTGTACTAGACTAGTGAGTCCAAGAAAAGGGGTGATTGTGAATTTACCAACTTAGGAGTAGACAAGACCACTAATTTGGTTTACTCATGGATATTTGGTGCTATTTTTACTACTTATTTGAAAACGACTATTTCTCAAGCAAAGAGCTAAACTAGGAGATGGGATAGGAGATCTAAGCAAGACTATGACTAATTTTACTTGTTGGTGAATGGATGTTTTGTGGATGATTATGATATTGTTCTTTGTCCAAACACTAAAGAGATGTAACTCTAAAATTTCAAAATGAAATACGGTATGAGATGAGGGTGAAATTTTGATTGGTGTATGTTGGTTACAGGTTTTTTAGAACACAAGTTTCAAATCCTAGGTTTTTTTTATTATTGAATTCTAAAGACTAGAATTTTTATGTTTTTGGAGATTTTAATTTGATAGTCAAAAGCATCACTTTGGATTTAGAAAGCATCACTACAACTATCAAACAAATCAAAAGATTAAAAAAGTGGTGCACTTACCTCTATCAAAAGCGACAAGATATGGAAAAAGTGTTAAAGTATGGTAAAAGCATCACTACATTTATCAAAAGTGTTGATATGTTTTAAAAGCATGACTATGCAGAATTTGGGGTTTTACACTGACAGAGAGTAATTTTGATCAAAAGCATCAAGTTGCACAAAAGAATCAATATATTTTAAGAAAAAGAATTATGGAGTTATCATAAGCATTATTGTTTTGAAAAAGCGACACAAAAAGCGATATTTTGTGTCTAAACCTAAGATCTCTCTAGGATTTTTTACCGATTGGACTATTTTGATAATTGATTCTGATTTGTTTAGTTAGGAAAGATATATCACATAAAAAATAATAAAATTTAAAACTGACTCAAAAGTGTGTTTAGATAATTGTCACGAGTATTTTTAAAGAAAATTTGTTATATGGCGATTATAGGTCTTGACAAGGAAACATATCAAGTAGTATAGCCTAATTAGTAGTAAAAGGTGTTTTGATTTAGTGGAGGCCCACCTACCAAAGCATAATATCTTCAAATGATGGAGTGACTAGGGTAGGCTAAGGTCATGTACCACCTTAACACCCCTTACCTTGAAAAGGACAAGGTCCTAATAAGGAATATTTGTCACCTCAACAAGAGAATAGTACATGGTGAGTACCTTCAAGCATGATATTATACCCTAAACCACACTAAACCAATGGTTGAAGGTCTTAAAAGGCTTCTAAAAACAAGGTTTGTAGTGTTTTCATGAACAGTGATCAAGTTTGAGGATGCTCGATTCAATGGGGGTCTCCCCTCTTCTCATCACCTATACATGTCTCAATGGACCAAGGGTCTTGAGACTTGGCTTAAAGGTTGTTTGCTACACTTTTGGGTAAAAATTTCATTCTCCCCTTTATATACCTTGTTGGTAAACATGGTGAGGTCATCCTTAAGGTGATGAAATCCCCAAGCATGCCTCCTACTGAATTAAATGAAGATACTAATGTTTTTGATTCTTGATATCACATGTAGCACAAGAGCAGAGCATACTATCCTAGAATTCCTTAGGTGTACAAAACATGTGGAAACTAGTGGTTTTTTATCTCCAAGATCGCACGTAGTGCAAGGAGAGAGAATACACACCAATAGTCTACCAAACAAAAAAAACAATTCTTTAATTAAAACACAAGTTAAAATGTGACTTAATTTTAGAAATCAAATCTTAAAATAATTATTTTCCCTGCATCAAATACATTAGTAGTTTATCATATTTTATCTTCTCCCAACATTCACCAAGCCTGCAAAAATAAGTTAGTTCCAAAATAGAAAGCAAACATTAGGGTTAGTGAAAAATCCAAGAAACAAAATCAAAAGTGTCACTGTAAAAAAACATAAGAATCATTGTAAATTATAGAAGCATCACTTTACTAGCTAGAATCAAATGCATTATTGTATTTGTCAAAAGCATCAAAAAATCTCAGAAGCATCGATGTAACATGCAAATAGGAAGAAAATAGAAAAGACAAGTATGTCAATGTAAATCAAAAGCATCACTACGAGAGATCAAAAACATCTTTATGCATATTCAAAGCATCAATTTTCATCAAAAGTGTCAAGCACTTTAAAATCTTCAATCTGTGTCAAAAGCATCTATGTAACCTATAACTTAAGAAAAATCAAAATGATGTTAGATTAGGGATGCAGCTCCCATTAGGTGTGCCAGAATGTGAACATGAATTAATTAGTAATGAATTAAAAGATAAATTAAGAAATTAGGGTTATAAAATACCAAACACCCAAAATCAAAAGATGAAATTAAACCCATTAACTAATGAAGTTGAAAGAAATGCTTTAATGAAATAAAACCCATATCAAGAATACAATTCAAATTAAGATCAAATTACTTCATAAAACATGCAAACCTAATACTCCGTTATTGAATTATGCTCTTGATATGTTGGATAGCTCATATAATTGCATAAACCTAATTAGAAAAAGCTTGATGATCAAAGATTGAATGCTCAAATTTAACTCACAAGGAAAATGGATGCTCATGAAAATTGTGAATGAATTAAGTGATGATGGAGGCTTAGTTTTATAGATTTCTTGAAGGTAAGATCAGTGATTAAGATTGAGAGATAAAAATCAATGATGGAGATCAAATCAAGAGATCAATGGTGGAGATTGAATGAGAGGCTTACTTAACTGAAGATGATGACTTAATTCAAGGGAGATATTTTAAGATATTTTTGAGGGATAAATTAAAATTTGAAATTCATTTGAATTTGAGAATTTGAGAATATTTCTTTTGGAGGGAATATGCAAACTAAATGAATTTAATAATTCATTTAATTATTAGAAGAATATTAGTTAATTAAATAATTGAGAAATTATTTAGCTATGAGAGGGAAGAGAAAATTGTGATTTTTAATTAAATAATTAAAAATTATTTATTTAGGTGGATGAGGAGAAAAAATGGAAATTAATTAAATAATGAAAATTATTTAATTAAGGTGGGAAAGAGGATTTAGTTGAATTTAATTAAATAATGAAAATTATTTAATTAAGGTGATAAAGGGAAAAATAATGAATTAATCAAATAATTGATATTATTTAATTAATAGATGAAAATAGTTAGTTTAATTAACTAATCGGAAGTTATTTAATTAAAAATGATGAAACAAAGATAATGAGTGAAATTGACAAAAATGGTGAAATATGGGAATGTGTGATGCATCAAACAATTTTAGGTGTCTACATCTACCACTAAATCTCCATTACTAATCCTAAGGGTGTATAGATTCTTCCATAAAAAAAATATTACTAATCAAGGATTTAACTATGACAAGTCTACAACTTCTCCTAATGGTCTTTCAAGGTGTATTATTCATAGAAATTTACCAATAATAAATTTTTTCAAAGTAAATCCTAATAAGGCTTCTCAAATTTTGTCCAACACATCCAATTATATATCTTTTATCAATGTATGTTTGGGTTCATATTAGCTCATATATCTTGATCTTTGACCAGATCCTCCATTTTTTACTTCCATTAAATCTCTTAATCTCCAATCTTTATTTTATTTTTATTTTACCTACAAAAATATCTCCTTTGTGCATGCTCCCACTCAAAATAAGATTATTCTAAAAAATCTATTTCCTACAATCTAGGACTAGAGTTGATTAGGCTTTGACACCAAATAAAATAAATCTAAGATGTGGAAATGCTTCTTATGGTAATCTATGAGGAAATAAAATGCACAAAGGATTAAATATAACAATCTATGATGACATAATCACACCCACACTAGCATGCAAGTGATTTCTAAAAACACATGAATCACAAAACTATTATAACCACAACTTAATGATATATATCTAACAATTTATGATGACATAATCACACCCACACTAGCATGCAAGTGATTTCTAAAACACATGAATCACAAAACTATTATAACCATAACTTAATGATATATATGGCGAAAATCATTTTGGGAGAAAAAATGCACACTCCAAAGCATGAAACTACTTTTTTTACAATTACATACAACTTTAGGCACATGTCTTTATAAGAATTTCACCAACATTAAATCCTAGATTAATTTCAATAGAATAACATCTATATGTAACACACTATGAAAACTCCATCCAAGCACCCCAATAAGTAGAAGAGATACAAATAAAAAATCATTTTGTAATACCCCTCTGTTTTGCCTTCTGGTTGGACAATGTGTCCTTGTGTTGTTATTCTGCTTTGATGTGTTTCTGGATATTCAGATGCCTTGTTATGTGTGTTTTCTATTTGTACCTTGACTATGGTACTCGGATTTTATTTGATCGCTATCTATAAAGTGACGTTAATTTTTATCTTTATGTCATGTTTTGAATTAACATAAATGGATGTTTGAATTAATGATGTTTATGCTTTGGATTATATTAATATGTTAGAATTGTCAATTAGTTGCATTGTATTGGTGAAGGGGACGGTATCGCATCACTCGCTTGTGAGCGCCCTGTGATCCCGTGATTTCCTTTTCACGGTGTGTATTTTATGCTATTTATATTATATGTTGTTGTTCACTTGATTTTCAGTTTGACAGGTACAGGACATCAACTCCACCTGGTTTCACAGGTTGGAGCATGTTCAATGCCCAATGGTATTCAATTGGGAGATAGTAGCTAGGTTTTTCGTGCCAAGTCGTCACCCTAGTCCTAGTATGTCGTCAGGTGTTGTCGGGTTGTGTTGCTTTGAATATTGTTCCCTCTCTTCGTTTATTTAATTGCAAGTTGAAAAGGTAATTAAATGGGTTTTTTGTATTTAAGTTATTGATTAAATTAATTTGGTTTTTATGTTGGAAGATGTCATTTAATTAATAAAATGATTTAATCTTGGATTAGCTTCATTTTATTAAATTAATTAAGTTACTTGTTTGAATTGATTGATATTTTAATTGGAAATTGGAATTAAAATTGAAAATAAAAGAGAATGATTTAAATTGCATTTTTAGAGGTTTGAATTCAAAAATTGGAAAAATGAGATATTTTCTATTTCTATTTTCTGAAATTGATGAGGGTGGTTGCACTAATATTTTGGAGATATTTTTGGAATTTCTTTATTATTGATTTTTTCTTCACAATTTTGGATCATGAAAATTTTGGAAAAGATTGGAATAGAAAGAGGAGGAATTGTTGGATTTTGTGGGTTTTGGATTGAAGCTATAAGAAATTGTGGAACTGAAGTTGGAAGCTGACCACCGTCTGGATCTCCTCACAAACTCAAGGAAACCAAGTTCTTTCAATTAATTTTCTTTGTTTTGAAAGGTTTCGCAATTTTATTATGATGTTTGGAAATATTTAGACCTTGCTTGATTTGCAAATGAACCCATGTTAAATCTAGTGTTAAAAACTTTGAAAACTTTCGTTTGGAAATGGAAATTCTCAAAGAAAATTTATGTTCTTGGCTGGAAATTGTTTTTCAATTTTGTTCCTCAATTAATTTTGCAAATTTTTGTTGTGGGTAGGTAAATATTTACATATATATATATATATATATATGTTTGGAAATTGGGCTCATGCTGTTTTCAAAAAAAAAAAAAAAGAGAAAAAGAGGCGGATTAAAAATCCATGGTTTTAATATATATAAAAATTAAATTAAATTATTAAAAAAAAATCTTTTGTGGGGGGGTTGGGGGCTCACCCCCATCGCACCTCCCATGGGAGGCGAGTGGGGGGAGCCGCGCCCAGTGCGGCCCCCACGGACCTTCTACGGCCGTGCTCACACAATCGCCACCAAGGGCAGTGGTCGGCTATGCTTGGCACACTCGTTGTCACCGGGGTCGGTTGTGCAAGCCGCACCGCCCACTACAATGAATCCACAGCCCAACAAATTTGCGGCCCGAGATCCGCGCGATCCAACCCTAAGGGTTGGCACGTGGACTGAGGCACGACTGGCTTTTTTAAACAAAAATATATAATTAAAAGTAATGAAATAAAATTCTATATATTAATATTATAATATATTTTATTACATTTATAATATTAATTTATTAATATATATTATAGTCAATATAGTATGTATTAATAATTAATATAATAGGATATAATATTATAATATTATATATATATATATAATTATGTAGATATTTAAAATGGGTATATATATTTTACGAGTATATTTATATCAAAATGATGTTTTATTCAAGGCATGTTTTAAGTTTAATTGAGGGAATTAAATTTTTGGTTTAGTTAATGCATGACTTAAATGTAATTGTGAAATTCAAATTGATGTGCAAAAGTTCAATTATTAATTTGATTTAAAAATAATTGGAAAATTTAAAATATTGGGCTTATAGTCAAATTATTGATTTTCTTTTAAACAATAGTTTTGAAAAGGGCAAATATGGGATTTGTAAGTAATGTGTTATAACGAAATTAATTGATTATTTTATAATGATTTAGTTTGCAAGGACAAATGGTTATTTATTTTAAACCGATATGTTCTTAGTTATAGATGAATATGCTTATTTTATTATTTAAAGGCAATTAGGAAATTAAATGTTTGGTTTTAATTTCTTCCTTTGTCTTGACAAGACATTGTTAAATGAAGTGTTATTGATGCAATAAATTATTGAATGATAATGTGGAAAATGGATTTAGAATATCCAAAGGTAGTTTCTTTTAGTTGCCTTCAGTGAACTTTTCCTTCATGTTCTTGTTTTGGGGAATGGAGTTATAGAGTTTAATAAGTCTTCCAGATGGGGTTTTCCGTTTTGTGGGTTGTCGTGTCATGGTTGACAACCTATTGTGAGTTCCTTGGGTAGTGCATGGTCTAGTTAGTGTTTACCCGATTTCCACGAACGAGGATGTTTTGTTTCTCCTGTGAAAGGAGTGGATTATGGGATCGGCGTCTCCTTGTAAGGAGTGACCTTGTTATGTGATTTGTTGCCTCCAGTGTTGGAGTGAGTTTCATTTTATGTTGCCTCTTGTGAAAGGCATGATCGTGATATCCTGGTTGTTGCACCTTGGTACCCTTGATGTTTGGATGGTATGTGTGTTGTCAAGTAGAAGAGTGGCTTCCGTAGGGGCCAGAGCCCGGAAGAGGTAAGATTGGGTAACCTTCGGAAGTTGTTTAATCAAGTGATAACTAAAACAATACTTAGAAGACTAGGACTAACTTCTCACTGATCAAGATAAGTTGGCCTCACTCATAGGCACAAGGGCTCGTTTAGACTTGGGATGAGTGGGAAGGCCTGGGTTGGCAAGGTCATCTATCCTGTCTGTACGTAAGGTATTTGATCCTGCATTAGTAAGTATGAGGGTCGGGGATCGGTTTGAGGCCACCATCTTGACGATCCACAGTGGGTAACTCACGACGAGCTGTGTGATGACACTCTGTCTAGGACAATAGTTGGTTTTCGATTTCACATTAGTAAGTATTAGGGCCGAGGATCGGTTGAGGCCACCATCTTGACAATCCGTTGTGGGTAACTCATGACAAACTGTGTGATGATACTTTGTCTAGGACAACGATTGGTATTTGTTTCCGTGTGTATGGTTCTTTTAACATACTTGATCTGCTTTATATCTGGAAGCAATGTGACCATGTTAGAGTTATACTTGTGTTGTACATGTGATTGGATATGTCAGTTTGATTTAGTTATGATTTAGCCTGTGTCTAGAGGTGATGGTCTTGGTTAGGACTCCTTGTTACTATCTCCTAGCACGGGGGGTGGGCCTTTGGGTTCCACTTGGTTGGGTGGCGTGCACCTAAATCTGTTGGGTTCTTTTTTCATGTTCATGTGGACGAGACTTCCAGTTGGAGAGCTCGTTGGTTTCAGTTTCAATTCTTGCTTTATTTCATTTTAGTTGATCTTGTATTTATTAACCCTCTATTGTTATCGAGGTGGAAGTTGTAATTGTAATTATGTTTTATTGGACTCACCTCATTCGGGGAATGAGAGATTTAATCTTAATGTTTAATTATGGATTAATGAAATTGAAAGTTACCTCTTATGCTTGATGTAATTTTTCTTAATTGGAATGTATGTATTTAACTATTAAGTAAATAAATGATATGGTTTATATTCATTTTTTGTTGAGGTTCTATATAACCTCTGTCTCATAACCTTAGAGGTTGTTGGAATTAGTTAGTGAACTTGCTTATTAATTGTACTTAAACAAAAAAAAAATTAGTCTGTTTAAGTAGTTAATTGCAACTTCCTCTAGGGTTGCATGGCAGGGTGTTACACATTTGATGGTTTTAGAAAAATATGAGCCAATATACAAGAGATATGGTGCCCAAATCCCCAACCCAAATTGTAATGCCTCATATACCAATTTTGAATTCCTAGGCTATATTTAAAATATTCCTTATAACTGCCACAACTTGTCATAATCAACATTCTAACTTAAGCACCCTATTTTTTGTGTTCCATCACTTAAAGATTTTATATGACATTCATAATAAGACCATCATAATGCTAGTCAATATTCTAATGTAACCCCCTTAATCATGCTCTTACATGTCTTAGAATTCATCATAATGAGCTTTGATATCTTACAATGACATACGATACACTTACACATCATAATGTCATTAGATTCTCTTACAAATCCCTACATGCATTCCATGAAGAATAATACACCGAAAGAGTGTCTTGACTTAGATGCCTTGTTTCTCATACAAGGATAAAAAGCATAAATAAGTATGATAAATAATAGATATAGAACATTAGGAATGCAAGGTTGAGACACTTTTCCTAATATAGAGGCCATTATTAGTTCTAAAAACTATTTAAATAACTTTAATTAGCTAAAGTGGGTTAGGGTGAAAATGGCTACCTCTAAATATTTAATTTTAAAATGTCTTAATTATCTTTATATCATAAGAGAGTTCAAATAGGGAGCTACACATGTTGACCAAGAATATTCACAACCTATGACATGTCATTATAATTGTCACAGAATATTTAAATTTTTTGAATAAGGTGAATCAGAGCACCCAAGTTGGGAGGATAACTATGGCATGTTATGATAGATTCTTATAACTATGAGGAATATGAGTATATTAGCATGGGGAATCATCTTGAGATTTGGGCATCACTTTTGGGTGAGATCAACTCATAGTTTTTGGATTCAACTTTGGTTTTGAACTATCGATTTATATATTTATTGGGTGATTGAGATGGAATTTATATAATGTATTTTGTAGGTATTTTATGGTACCAATATTACTTTAGTTTTGACTATTGATGTTGTCTCTTGTGAATGTTCCTTGCTAAATTAGGAGTCTGTGTGTGTATTGTGCTAATTTATGGAGGAACAAGGGTGATGGAGATGTGCTTAAAGTGTGTCAAGGGTTCTAATTTAGTTGTAGTCTCAAATATTCAATAGAAGCTCTTACAAATTTTGATCCACAAATGGAGAAATTTAAAATGTAATATGAGAGAGTGAGAGCATGTGAGGAGCAACCCTGTCTAAAAATAGAAAGTGTTTATAAATACACCAAATTAGGTTCATTGGACTATTGTGAAACATAAGAAGAATATGAGGTAAAAGCAAAGTTATGTCACATTTTTATAAAAGAAACAGCCAACATTAATCCAACTTTTAAACTTGAATCACTACAAAATGGCATATATATGTTTTGAATTTTGAAATGATGTAAACTAATAAATGTGTATTTTTAGTATATTTTATGTTTGTATTTTTTGAAAAAATTAAAAATTTATTTGAATATAGTTTTATAATTACTGACACTATAATTTAGTTACTAATAAAATGCTAAAAAATGAAGTTGTAAATTAGATGTCGATCTTTATTTAGCAATTTTTTTCCTTCAATTTTTTTGTGTATTTATAACTTGAAACTTTACTACATGGATATATTTTTCCAATTTTGATATATATTTTTTAAATAAATATTAAAATGTGTGTCTATCAAAACACAGTTGTTTCTACTCAACATCAACTTTCATATTAACTATCTATCTAAAATAGCAAAAAATTATACATCTTGATATAGATTCTTTTATCTAGTGAATCTTATTTTTTTCAATTTTTTTAATAAGTTTTAGTATTTTTTCTTGGCATGGTAATCAGCCTAATATTTTATGCTAATAACATATTTTTAGTAAAAATAAAATATTAAATATTAAATATAAAAATTATTAAACTATTAAAATATATACATTTGAGAACTATAGCTATGGGTCTAAAAAGGTATTTTTATATTTAAAAAAATGTTATTTACATGAGTAGGAGTTGTTAAAACATCAAGTTTTTCAAATAATTTTTTTTTTTTAGTAAATTGGCTTCAAAGTGGTGCTACATATGCATTTAGCTAACAATTTTAGTTGGAAAAGTTGTGGACATATCTAACTTAGCTAGAATGAATCTTACTAGATCATATGTTTGACCAAAATTGTGTTTTAGTTAGAAATACTTAAATTCACTTGTGCTGATAAGTTGGACTAAAGTGTGACACAATGAAGCCTACTTACATACTAGGGTGATGGACACTAAAACAAGTTTATTACATAGAGAAAAAATGTGAACTATGCACTTTTTGATCCTACAAATTATTTATTTCTTATTCAACTATCTACTACTTTATATTTTTTCTCTTCCCTTATGTATTCACATACATTATTCCCTCCTCTCTCGTGCATACTATATGTTCCCACTCATCATGATTAATTTTCCCTTAAGATAGATTTATTTGATCAATCCCATAACACTTAGATCTCCTTTGTCCTCTAGTCACTTCATCGCCCTAAAATTGCCAATTTATCCATGTGTTGGACTTCCTACTACTAACTCAAGTGTGTGTACCTACTACTAACATAGGTTGGTGCTAAAAATCATCTTGGGGCCTAATGTGTATAAAGGAAAGTGTGCTTGACTTCCTTCATAACAGTTAGGTCTTGAGGTTGATTTAACAAGATTGAAACAAAGAAAAATTGAGATAGTTGACTGTGGAGAAAATCATAGATGAGTAAACTAGGACTTAGCCAAGACCAAGATTAATATGAATATATGATTTGAATATATATTTTTATTTGATGATAAAAGTGACCTATAATGATGTCTATAAAGACATAACCCTATGCTCACAATTTGAAAATTTTGATATCCATGTCGATAGATAATGATAATATTCTAATATTCTTAGCTTTGGATATAATAAAATTAAATTTCAAAACAAATTGACTTGAATTTGTTTAAGCAATGGAATAAATACAATCTAATCTAGAAAGACAAAATCCTTAAAAAATAGATTAGTTTTGATATAAAGTGATAAATTTAACATAATAAAATAATGACGACATATTTAAAATCAACTAATATACCAAAAACCAAATTGAATTTTAAAACATATATTTGCAATATCTAATAATATAAAATAAAATAAATATAAAATATGCACTTTTATACTTTAAAAAAGTGAGCGAAATCTTTTGGTAAATTCTAAGATGCTATAATTAAAATGCCAAGTGGATATCATAGGAAGGGCACAAATAATGGCCTCTCTCCCTTAATTTCGGCGTGAAGAGGAAAAAATGCCACATCGTAATCATATGTTTTGAAATGTTGTGATAGAAAAGCATATTTCATACCATTAAAACCAAAATTGAAGCTATAGCTTTACATACATTTCTTTTCGTCCACTTTACATCTTTTGAATGTTGGGAACATGTTCTACTAAGTGGGGTCACATCAATAATAATTTACAAGTATGAAAGCAACTTATTCCTTGGTATTATGCTAATGATTGTCATCCTTTCCCACAAGGCATGTTGGTTGTTTAGTGAAGCAAAATGTCTCATGCAACTTCCTTTACATATTCATGGGACCTACATGTTCTCTGAGATCCTCATCTTGGGCTTGTAAACATTATAATCTATGTTTAATAACCAAAATTAATTTATATAGGGAAATACTATTGTAGAGGAAAGTAATGTATACCTTCTCCAAATGCAGGAGTAGTAAATTAAAGTGTGATTCAATTTTTAAAGATATTAATGTAAATAAATATATGTTAAATTAAAATGAGAAGGATTAAATTTTTATATATTTTCATTGAGATGAATTTTATTTGATGATATATTGTGAAAGTGAAAATTATAGAATTGAGATTGAATTATTGATCAAAGAGCTAAAAAATGAATTTTAAGAATTTGAGTGTTTGAGATAGAGTTGCAATAGTCATTATGACCTACAAATATGTGATCCTATCTTGCAAATTTATGATCGTTTTATACAAAATAAGTGTTTGCTATTTGTAATACATGTTTATGTAGTGCAATCTAATATAAGGAAAACATGGGTGGCACCACTAAAGAGTATTGTGGAGCTTGTTATGGAAGGATTGAGTTTGGGACTTCTTTGTGCCTCAATCAAGTCTTGAGACTAAATTAACAATAAGAGAAGAGAGATGATTAGGCAGAAACATAATACCAATGTGCATGCATGGAAATGAATTTCATTGAGTCAACTACTAAATTACTAATTTGCTAACTTAATTCTATGTGTATTTGTATCGAACTTGTGTGTCCTTTAAATGCACATCTTGACATTGAATGCCACTTGATGTAAAGAAGTTGATTGTTTAACTAATGCATGGCAACAAATAATAGATGCATTTACTATGCTTGTAAGTGCTTTAAAATTGGTAGGTATATGTGTCATGACCCTATGTGACATGAAAATGAAAAAATAGCCTTCAATTCAAATTCTATTAAAAAATGTCATCACCTTCCTAAAGTTTCTAAGAAACCAACCTAAGTCAACCTGAATATGCCAATAATCATTTCCTATATAGAAATTGTTGGTTTATATATTATTTACAAGTTTTCTTGTACGTTATTGATTTCATACGGTGAATAAGATTTTTTCTCTAATGAACTCCTTGGATACATCAACAAATAAATTACCAATACAAGAGAATGACTATTTTCTAGTTTGTGTGTCATTTATTCATACAGATTTTTTTATCATTTTTACTCAACATGCCTCTTGAATTGATTTATTTATCTTTAGTAATTCTATTGCATTCACCCTAAACCTAAATCTAATCATATTTTCCTATAGATAGTTGGTTTGTGGTTATTGTGAAAGGTCCAAGTTCTTACATCAAAGCAACAACTACAACTAAGAATTTGAGACTAATAACTTCCAAGTTTTTATTTTGATCTCTTGCACACCATAGTGCAACCCTATAAGCATTTATCTTAGTACTTCTAATAAATTTGGTCTACATTTTTTGGAAATTTCTCTAGCATCTAAATCATTCATGACCCTTTGAAAATTTTCAAGCTCTAAATTAATATACCATACAACCTTTGTGCTTGGTTTCATCATTGTTCATCCCAAACCTATTTTTTCCTATTTCACCATTGGGGTTGATTCAAAAAGCTAAAGACGTTGAGGTTATCAAACAAATGGGTGATTTGAGTTATTAAGACACTTACATTCATAAAAAGGAGAAGGAAAAAATAGAAAAATAAAAGGAGTCTTGCATGTTAAGCACATTCATATTAATTCTTTGATCCACAAAATATTTAAAAGCCCAAAAAATATATTAGTTAAATAGTTTAGATCAGCTTTCATTCATAACCATAACAATACCAAAAACATTCAAAACATACAAGAAAACTAAAACATTAGCAAATAGGTATAGTTTGATTCATTGAATAGAATATCACTTCAAACTTATTTAAACTTTAAAATATTTTAAAATTGAAATAACTTGAAACTTGAACACATTAAAAAACCAAAAATAATTAATGTAAACCTATCATATTAAGAATATTTTTAAAATTTCATCTCTACTTTGTAAGGTCACATCTAGCATATTATTCTTATAAATTAATGATGGATTTTGTAGAAGAAATCTTGTGAGATAAAGAAAAACTTTCCTACTTTGACTATCATCAACCAAGCACAAGAAACAATGCATGAATAAATATAGTGGAAAAACACTTGTTTGGAAGAATTAGAAAATCACACTAAAAATATAGACCATGCAACTAGAAATCTAGACACCTTTGAAAACCAACGAATAAATCATCATTTTTGAAGAAAAAATCATCTTAAAAACTCTATGAATAGAATTTATTTCTTTACCATGAGTTGTTAGACCTTTGCTAAGAAATCCCCATCCTCATATCATTATTTTGTTGCTTCCTTGATAGGAGGAAACTTTTGATGGAATATCCTATCTCAATATTATGCATGAAGAGAATGCACAACAATTTGGTATTAAAAAAATCCCCAAATACTTCTATATGAAGAGGGTAGTCCATCTCACTATGGGCCAATTTTTTCATGTGAGAAAAAAAATCTTAATAATCTGATCAACATGAACAATCTTGTGTGAGCCAATTATAGAGAATACATATTTTTGTGAACTTAAAATGAAGGATACATCCTTGTGATAATTCTTTTACCTTTCAATATTTTTCCATCTCATTTCCATCACCCTCTCCTCTTTCCATTTATTCTATGATACTTGTGATACCCTAAAATGTGTTCGGATTTGGGAGAACCTAGGGATAGAAACCTCTTAGGGATCCTCTTGCCCCCATATCAAATAGATATGAGCATGAATAAATTGATTTGTATAATACTCAATATTACCATGAGGGTAACTTAAGAACAAACCTAAATATTACAACATTTGAAAATCTCACATGGGGATACACTCAAAATCAATAGGTGTTAAGCACAATCATTTCATACCAAATTTACCCTCCATTGTGTCAATTTATGGTAGTTTTGATAAAAAAAAATTGCACAAAATATAAGCATAAATCCTATTTTGAGAGAGACAATTTGTAGACACTAAAAAAATTCCTAAGCCTATGAACAACATTTTTCCTCTTCAATTCCCTTTCTTGCTTACACAATTGAATAATTTTAATTATTTGATTTTTTATTTTTATTTTGAATTGGTAAGTGTTATCAAATTATAAGGTGGTAACTCCTATTTTGGAAATAAATGTTTTGATGTACATATAGTTTTTCAAAAGATCTTTTCATTATGATGCCATTGTTTACAAATAATTTTATGGTGCTAGCCAGTAGGTGTCCACTTTGCACCCATATCCTCCTTTTTTGGCTAGGTTAGATAGCTAAGACATTCCTAATTTTTTCCTCCAATGTTGTGTTGGACAGCAGTACATGTCTTGTCTATGGATTACGGAGTGCTTGCCACATAAGCCTCTGGTTCTATGCCAGGGACATGATGTGTCTAAGTTCACATGAGTGTGCTTTTACAATGTTTTATGTGGCATTCACTACCACATCAGTTATGTGGGTTTAGGTTTGCATTGTTATGATTGATTTAACATTGCTCTCATGTGTTTCAATACCCCCTCCATACCAGGGGATTCAGCTTAATTTAATATGATTTCACACGTTTATGGCTCAATTTAAGATTGGTTTGAAGGAAGGTAGAATGAAGTGTTATGAATTTGTTGTGCCTATGGAGTCTCCAATCTTTCTTGTTAGTGACCGGAGCCAACTAGCTTTCCTGTGGTGCATCACAGATCAATGCTTGAAGCTTGTGCTATTGGAAAGGGGATTGCTTACAATAAAGGTTGTGTGACTCATTCTAGATTTACATTGAATGCCTATTAACCTAGATTGATGGTGTTTTTTATACCTTATGAATTATTCCTCTTTTTGTATTAGAAATTTTCTTGGCATGAGCATGAGTAGTCCTTCTGTGGCTAGGTGACATCATGGATCTTTTGATTCTCTTTATGGGTGGGTGAACTTTGAGTTTGGATGTTGGTTATGTATTGTTTGGATTTGAGTAATAAGATGGTGTGTCTCTCTCATTCTAATCATTTGGTTCATGAGAGAATGGGATCACAATTCTATGCTAGATCACTATTGCTAGAGGTAACTCAATCCATATAGTGAAGTTGTAATACAATAAGGTTAATACTTAAAATTGCACAAATCGTCAAATCACACTCTAAGTTAGCTCACAATGACTAATAAGATGGTCAATAATAACTATATTTGAATTTTGAATTTTGAATTTAATAAATGAAAAGTTCAAATATATAATTATGAAAGTGACTTGTATTAATTTTATACTTGTAAATTTAATTCAAATAATAATTTAAAAATCAAATGTATAAATTTTAAAAATCAATTTTACACATACTATTATTTATAAATTAATTATTACATTTACAACTCTAATTAAAACAATCTTGTATATAAATTTCACTATCAAATTATGACTCAATGTCCATGTCCTTCAAAACCACTAAATCAACAAAATATTCTTAAAAACTCTCAAAAGACAATGACATTATATATGACTCAATGTCCATGTCCTTCAGGACCACTGAATCAGTAAAATATTCTCAAAAATTCTCAAAGACAATGACATTATATAGCCTCAAAATGAAAGGAAATCCTTAAGGTGTGTGAAGGGGGCATCGACCCATGAGAGCAATGTTAAATCAATCATAACAATGCAAAAATAAATCCCATCATAATCTATTCACTTATGATCTATTTATGATTGTTTGAATCTCATTAAATATAATCAAGACAAGAGATGTGTCATGATCTATTTATGATTGTTTGAATCTCATTAAAACACCATCATAATCTATTCACTTATGATTATTTGTGTCATTGAGACATTATCACAATCCATACATGATTGTTTAAATTCCATTGAGGGGTTCCCTTGTAAATGGGAATATACCTCTCAACTCTATGCAAATTTGAAAATCCTCATGATGACACTCTACATCCTACATCTAGTAGCCTCCTCCTTTTAGTTTCTAGTCATTTAGATATGATACTTGTAAGTGTATATCCCTTGTATATTATTGGTGGTAATCCCACCCCCTTTGTATACCATTGTATTGTGTTTGCAATTTGTATGCCTATTGGATGCTTTGTGTTCAAATTGATTTTATATCATGCCCAAATTATTTTGGATGAGTTTGTATGATTCCCTACTAGATAAGAGGAGTGGGCCTTCAGGTGTCACATGGTTGGGTGGTTTTGATCACCATTGGGTTCAGTGAGTCCTTGGAAATGCTTGGAGAGCTTGAAGAGTTCTCTCGATCAGGTTATGTTATAAAAATTTCATTCTTACACTATTTAATCAAAATGTATAATTATTGATATTGGTAACCTTGTAGTTTGAGATGTATAAAAATTAATAAGTATCTTTAAGTGGGGTTGAAATCCATCTACATATATGATATGAGTCCCACATTTTAACCTTATATTGATCAAGTTTAAAGTTAGATTTCCATCATGATTTGGAGTGAAATTTCATATGTTAAAACTCTTATTTGATGTGTTAGATTAGTTTTCTTTTAAATTTTGAAATGATGCTCATTGATTTGATCCATTTGCAATATGATCCTAGGATAGTATTGAAACATTAAGTGAGATGTAAATTCATGTAACCTATGAGTTTGGTGTTGTAGATGCTTTTGTATTTCTCTTGTCAAAGTGAAAGGAATGATACATTGATTTGAGTAATAGAATTTGGTTAGAATTAATATATGGAATTTTAAGAATGTTAAACTTGGGTTATTGAACCTTACAAATGTGATAGATGTTGGTCCAAACCTCTTTTAAACAACTGGATATGTGCAGGATCATGAGGGTCCAAACTAGGCCTCTAAGTGGTGATGAAAATTCAAAAAATCAGAGTTAGGCAACTTGACATAAAAATTTGAATAGGTTATTAAGATAATTTTAAAAATATGTAAGAACAAAATTTGTAGCAAATTGAATGTAGTTTCTAGGCTACTAGTCCTTTTTTGGAAAAAAAATAATTTTTTGATAAAATTTGAAATTTCAATGCAGTGGTACTAAATTTTTAAGAAAAAGATAAGAAGTAGGTGTATGTCCGACCACCCTAAGTACAAGAAAAAAAAATTATTTTTTCTAAATCTTTCAATATAAGTAGATGACACATGCCCGGATGTGCCGGATTTTTTTTCCATGTAAATAATTAGTTATGATTTTTTTATTAGAACTTTTTCAGAATTATTAAAATTTATGTGTCTGACCACCATAACTTGGTCAAAATTTTATGAAATTCATTTTTTTTTATCCTATAGTATGTGAAGCATAGAATGTGGTACATCTTGTAGGTTCGAAAAATGTTAAGTAGTTTGAAAGTTATAGAAGTTTTTCAATCAAGACTTTAGACGTAATGTAGGTAGAAAATCAATAATAATAATTTATTAAATTCAAAATAAGGAAAAACTTATATTGGTGGAAAGGTGGCAATTTTTTCTATAAAACCTTTTCATTTGATGAAATTCAGATAAAAAAATAGTCGTCAGCCATAAGGGCGAACTTCAGAAAACTAAACAAATTTTCAAAACACGTTTTTTGGATTGACTTTCTAGGTTAGGCAATCCCAAGACAAAAACCAAGGCAAACCCAAGGGAAATCCCAAGGCTGCAAATTTTGTCAAACAAAACGGATATTTATTTTAAAAAATAAAACGGATACCCGTTTCAAAATGAATATCCGTTTCAAAATGGATATTTGTTTTGAAAAATAAAATGGATATCCATTATATCCATTTTGTTTTTCAAAATGGATATTCATTTTGGAAAGCGGGAAACCACTTTTTTGAAAAACAAAACGGATATCCGTTTTGCAGACCTAAAAACCCTCTTTAGTAAAATGGGCATAACTTTTGTGTTTCTTATCAAAATTTCAACTTTTTATAGGCGTTGGAAAGGTGAGAGAGAGCTCTATGCAATGGACTAGGTGGTATTTTTATATTGTACACAAAAAAAAAAATTTATAATCATTTGAACTTCATATTTCATTTTTAAAACATCAAATACTCACTACTTTCACATGTAAGGTCTCTTTTTCATGATTTTTTTGTAACACTCATCTCAAAATACTTGAAACTTCAGAAAAACTAATGAATAATAAAATATTTATATATTTTTTAGTAAAGAAATGAAAAATCTGCATAAATCATCATATCCCTCTATCCCTTTCTCTACGTCTCTATATATCACTATGTCTCCCCTTAATCTCTGGACCTATCCCTCCCTTCTTTCTTCTCTTTGTACCTCTTTCTACCTATATTTCTCACTCTTTCTCTCCTTGAGCTCTAGACCTATCTTTCTAGCTCTATCTCCATCCTCTCTCTCTCTATCTATCTATATCTCGCTCTCTCTCAGGTCCCTCCCTCTCCCTCTCCCTCTCCCTCTCCCTCTCCCTCTCACTCTCCATATCCCCTCTCCCCCCCTCTCTCTCTCCCTTTGAAGTATCTCTTCCACTTAAGTCTCTCTCCTTCTTAGGTCTCTCTCTCAGATCTCTCTGACTCCCTCTCTCCCTCTTAGGTCTCTCTCTCTCAAGTCTCTCCCATTCCCTCTCTCTCTTTGTTCTCTCCCACTCCCTCTCCCTCTCTCTATTAATCTCTCACTCACACTCACACTCTCTCCCACTCTCTCTCCCTCTCTCTCTCTCAAGTCTCTCTCCCTCTCTCACTCCCTCTATCTCCCTCTCTCCCTCTCAAGTCTCTCTCTCTCCATCACTCTATCTCTCTCCCTCTCAAGTCTCTCTCACACACACACTCAGGTCCCTACCACTCCCTCTCTCTCCCTCTCCATCTCCTACTCACTCTACATCTCCCTCTCTCTCCATCCCTCTAAAATCTCTCTCTT